>CAWUFW010006730.1:615000-1106903 GCA_963921515.1 Calotriton arnoldi | reverse complement strand
TCAATAAACAAATTTAAAAAAAAAAGATGTATGTTCCAGACCTTGATGTTCCAAATGTTGTGGCAGCTTCCACAACCTTTGACGTAGATAACCATTGTGCTTTCTTGCAGGACCTACAAAAGTTCTGTAACACTCAATCTCACGAACACTTGCCTAAGTCTCACCCTTCATGGCGGTCACATCATAATGCGGGCAGCGGGACCGTCCTGCTTCTGCCATGGTGCTGGTCGGACGAGAGCCCGACCGGCATCGCAATCAGGCCCTTAGTCCTGGCAGGTTTAAGGCACTGAAACCTTGTTTTGAGCCTGTTTAATTCCCACACAAATGATTTTCCTGAATGAAACTATTCAGCAGACTACTTGTTTGGGATAGCAAAATTAAAGAAATGAATGCCCCGACCATTCTCTTCGTAACCCGCTTTGATAATTGGCAGAGTTTTAAAAAATTACACAGAAGAACAATTAAATAGTATGGTGCAGAACAGTGCATTTAATTCTTCGTTTTCGACTCCTGTCATGTGGTTATTGTGGCCAGCGGACATAAATGGTTGACATGCTAATTTTCTCAATTCCACATCTGGGTTTAAATCAGTTCAGTTCAGTAAACTTTATTCGGTTTCAGCATATAAAACCATAAAAGTTATCACTACATAAAAATTCATAAAAAGGTAACACATTTCATCACACAATAGGTTAGAATCCACAAGAGTCTATAATAATCCAAAGCCGGAGGTACAAGGTTAAATACATATTCCCTTGACCCTCGATTAAAAATGTATACAATTAAGGGATGGGTCCCAAGGCCTTGTCTAATATAAATATATCGTCAGAGTAAAAATAAACCCTGACCATTACTAACGTTTAATCAAGACAGGCCCTGGCCTTCACCACAGATTTCAGGAAACTAAGAACAAAAAGAATAGATTCTTCATGCAACAGTTGTAAATAGAAAAGAGCTGGGCGTGCCTGCTTAAAATTCATCCTCTTTAAAATAGGGGCAATAAACGTTTTCCGAGGAACCTCATTAAATTTACAAAATAAAATAAAGTGTAGCAAATCCTGTGGAGACTCACCGTCGCAGCCACAGGGTGCTAACAACTGACCTTTTCTACTCCCCCTGAGGATGGCCAGCAAAAAGATTTTTAAAATCCAGGCGAAACCTGGTCAATAAAAAACGTTCATAAGTACTAAAGGACCCCAGGAGATATGGCTCGGCTGCTAGTGTCGTTTTCAACATAAAAAATTTACGGACACTAGGTTTCCTCAATTCCCTCTCTAATTTCCTTAGACTGCTAAAGGACTCCCTTATCAACCCCAAATCCTTTTTATTTACCGATTCGGGATTGATGTACAATTCAGCTCTTCTTAAGCTTTCAAAGCTGCTCTTGATATAACTGAGCCAAAGTATGTGGAGGGCATGGTCAAGGGTCATACACTCTTTCAATATCAATTGACTCAATGATGATCCTTCACTTAGCCAAGTCTTCAACCAGAATGTTAGTGGGCGGAGGGCCAATATGTCACTTAGGTAAGGCACCCCCAATTCGTCATGTACCACTATATTAGACGTACAACGAGGTACGCCTAATAAGCGCTTCAGGAATATATTCTCAGCTACTTGTAGATCATCTAGGGTGGCATGCCCCCATATTTCGCTACCATAAGAGACCGTCGCAACACTCTTAGCCTGATAAATCTTTAAAAGCGATGCGATCGGTCTCTTACCTAATTTCGAAGTGAAGTTAAAAATAGCCGCATTCACCCGCACCAGGTCTCCCCTCTTTCTTTGCTTTAGTGGTCCCCATTTCATTTGCTCGTCCATTATGACCCCTAAATACAAGACAACATCGGTGCGAGGAACCTGAGCACAACCTACCCTAAATTGAAAGGACTTTTTTGGGCGAAGACCCACCTGCATAACATAGGATTTAGAATCGTTTATAGATAAGTCCCGATCCAACATAAAGGAGGAGAAAGCATCAAGCAGAGCTTGTAGCCCCCTAGCGGTCCTAGATATAAGGACCACATCATCAGCATAGAGTAGAACAGGCAGGCCATGTCGACCTACCTGCGGATAGTCTACCCCTGTCTTCAATAGGGCTTTATCCAAATCGTTAATGTAGAGATTAAACAAAAAGGGGGCTAGGATACACCCCTGGCGTACTCCTCTCCTTATGTCGAAGTTACGTGAGACTCTTAAATCCTGCGAGAATCTAAATGGGCCCTGGTTGCATGGTGAAGGTCTTCTAAAAAATAAACAATATTGCCATTTATCCCAATATCTAATATGGACTGCCAAAGCTTGGCCCTATTCACGCGATCAAACGCGGAAGACAGATCCATGAATGCTAAATAAACAGTGCCAGAGCGGGCAACCGTGTATTTATTAAGGATCATGGTTAAATTAAGGCACTGGGCAATGGTAGACTGCCCTGGGCGGAACCCGTATTGGACATCTGATAAAATAGTATGTTCCGCTACCCAGCTAGTCAGCCTATCTAGGAGTACTCA
Source organism: Calotriton arnoldi (assembly GCA_963921515.1). Lineage (NCBI taxonomy): Eukaryota > Metazoa > Chordata > Amphibia > Caudata > Salamandridae > Calotriton > Calotriton arnoldi. The sequence continues at coordinate 1,104,393 of CAWUFW010006730.1, read as the reverse complement.
GCCCACCACCTTAACCACCGAGTCCAACAGCGGAATCAGTCTATAGCAATATGTGCTATCTCGATCCCCTTTTTTTAAAACAGGCACTATAGTCGAGGTTGCCCAAGACTCGGGGCAGCCGGTTTTTACTGCAGCATTGATTACTGCAGCAAGAACCAGAGCCCAAAAAGTTGGATCTGATTTAAAAAGAACTGGCGGGATACCGTCGGGTCCCGGGGCTTTATTACTTGTCAACCCGACAATACCCTCCTTGATCTCTTCTATACCAAAGACCAAATCAACGATGTCTGCCTCACAGTCAGGCAGGCAGTTCAACTCAGGAGGACTCTCAAACATTGTTTCGAAGTGGAGCACCCACTCCTCCTCTGTGATATGTGCACCTACTGCACTTCCTTCCTCATTATTTAAAAAAGGGCTATTGATAATGCTCCAAAATCTAGAGCTCTTCCTCAGCGTACTGGCCTCAATTCACCCCCTCCAGGCTTCCTCCTTCAAAGTGGACTTGCGTTTGGCCAGTTCTAGTTTATAGTCTCTACGACACGATCTGCCCAAAGTCTGGTTTCTTGGACTCCTATGTAAGGCTTCCCGTAATTTTCTTGCAGCATGAGAACAGGAGGAATCAAACCATCCAGGGGTCTGAGTAACTGTCCGTGGGGCGGGGATGCTTAAAAAATCACCTACTTTAACAGGGTTTAAATCAAGTAGACCTGATCCCCAATACTCTCAGCCAACACATTCTGGTATTGTTACCACCTATTCAGTGGGAAAGTTCTGTCAACAATGGTTGGAGCATTCTACACTGTCTGCAGTGAAATAACATATTTCGCTCCTGTCCGAGGACATTAATTTATCAGCTTTTCTTTTAGGTCCCAAATCCTGATGTACAGATTTATGCATGCTGCTTATAATGAAATTTGGAAATAATCCTAAATGGAAGCTGCCGCATGCTTAATTCAAATTGACCAAGATAATTTAGAAAAAGTGCTAGCTGTTGTTGATAATAGTATTAATACATTGTCAGCTCATATTTTTAACTTGAATAATATTGTGTCGTCTGTTATTGATATTGTGCAGAGTGACATGTCAACGTTGTATCATGGGCAAAGTCAGCTTAGATCTATTATGCAGTTTAAATGGACACTTCAAACGCTCAAAAATGAGCGCGTTCCAAGGCATTACTTAAATTGCAGTGATTTATTTCTGCCTTTTAATTGAACACGTAAACAACAATTGATGGCCATGAAAGACGTGATCTATACAATACTGCATTTAGAAAAATTAGAGCAACTCCCATTCACTATAGCTGAAACGCCTTGGGTGGTGTGGCTAATACATGGAGTTATTTCACTGCCTATATCGATATTTCAATTCACAGCTTGCATGAAACATTTTCCTGTAGGTAGATACGAACCCCTAGGTAGCAGTTACATAAATGAATTATGGTCACTCCCCTTTGCTTATCGCTGTGAATGTGGCAACAAGGAAGTGTTTATCACTGGTGAAGAATGTGACTCTACTGATGTTAAAATCCATGGCGCATGCAATTCTACAGCGCCCAATTTGGCTTGTTATTTAAAAGGAATCCCAGTTCCTGCAATTCTCCCTTTCATTACGGTACTCTCTAACGGGAGTTATCTCATGCTTAGTGAACAAGACTGTTGCCGAACATTGGCTGGAGTCCCATATATTTTGTCCATTTCCCAGTTACTTACTTGTTGTAACAACGTCTTGTTTCCCCCTCCACATAGGATTATAGATAGCTCTTTGTGGCCTTCCATTCCAACTTTGAAGACAGATTTCAACAAGCTACGCAGACTCAAAGCATTATTGTTTCAGCAATAAGTAGTTGTTACATCCGCTCGCGAGAGCTACGAATTGCAGGTGGCTGGAACTTCTAGTGAAATACAGTCATTGTTAAGTACTAACCTTCGGTTAGTACTACTAACCACTAACTAATTTCGGAGAATTAGTGCAACAAATCTTTAATGCCTCTAGTACGGCAGGCCTTGCCCACTTTTTTAAGGTTGTAGGCTCCGGCCTCGTTAATTCTTTTTAGACCATCTTTGGAGTAATTCCGGCTTTTATCCACTCCATTTTCTCTAGTGTATTTGGAGGATTCCGTTGCTGTTATTTCTCATTTGTGGCATTCTCGTCTTGTTCCTGCTTCTCCACAGTGGATGCTCCTTCTGTGGGTGCTCTGGGACTGGCAGCGCTCCAACATTACTGTGAGTGTATGTTTCATATCTTTGGAATACTTCTACTACAGGAACTAGATCTTAATTGGTCTTTGATATTCCGGCCTGCCTGGTTTACCTGCATGAAACCTGCGTTCCACTGCATCTGGTGTCCCTTCGAATGGGCACTGGACATATGCTTGGCTTTGCAAACAACTGCTGCCTTGGACTTTGGACTGCTGATGAGTCCCTTAGTGACCCATTTTCAGAACTGCCCTTTGGGCTTGTGACTTCTCACAATGCGAGGTTTGAGCCTTTGGCTTAAGAGGAGTCATGTGCATCGGCACATGGACCACAAGATACAGGCACTGTCAACACAGATGCAGGTTGCCTGGTAATTATCTCAGCAGACGGAGATCATGTTTGTTCTTTGGAGCTCATGACTTGGGCCAAGGATCAATCATCATGTGTGGAGTAGGATTCCTTTATGGAGTCTTTGGCCTACGAAATGGCAAGTGACATTATGGATTCCTCCAAAGCACTTTAATTTGATTATTTTTCCCAATTGACATTTCCTTCGTATTTTAATTTTCAGTCATTTACATCTCTGGAACAAGGCTTTGAGTATGTTTACTTTCAAATTACATTTATCATATCTACTATCTTTCTAAGTGCTATTATCCTGACCAAAGGGAGGGTGTTGTGTGTTTCCTGCATGGCCCATTGTAGTTTTCCCTATGTTAGCATGATTTTTCACATTGTAGGCCTAATTTTTCTTTGCACACGTTAATATATAAATGTGCTTGCTTTTGTGCCACATGGTACTTTCACACGGAACCTGCATATGTTTTCGTGATCTGTTCTTTTCCTGGGATTTAGTCTGAACACCACAGACATGGTCAAACAACAATGTTCCTTGTTATTCTTTCTGGCTAGGCACTAGCAACTAGACATAATACAAAAATACAGCTGTTGTTTATGTGCACACATGTCCTGTCATATAGATGAGCACATGAGCCACAAGCACACACATGTTTAGAGATTTCTGAGACAAGAGCACTGCGTCTGCTGAGATGTAGAGCGCCCATCTGTGAATGCTAAGGTACAGGGTCTGCCAGTGATCCCAGAGATCTTTGATATATAATCATTTAGCTTCAGGAGCAAGGCAGGGAGGTTTAGGTTACTCTGTCTTATAAAGTGATAGGGGTTTTCATGGTATACGGATTATTAACGATGCTAACAGTATTTTAAGTATGCATTTGTTTTCTAATTGTGGCACGTATACTGCATTTCAGAGCAGATAGTTTAAATAAATATTCTAAACTTCCTTCGTGTCTCCTGGTCATTTTAGTTTGGACATGTATAAGTGAGAGAACAAAAAGGTGTGTCCTGTTACCATGATCCTTGAGAGGGTCGAGAGTGTTGTGTTCTGGGGTGCCAATTCACTTGTTTCTCTGTTAAGGTTATGAGGGCAAGTGAGGCACTATAGCTAGTCAGACTATGACTTATAGATACTGAAGTGGTATGGTGACTCAGTACCTGCATACTGATGTTCTATGGTTCCAAGCGTAACTCTGTTCTAGAGCAGAATCCCTGCTGAACTGCTGAATTTTAAAGGTTTTGTACAAGTGAAATCTGAGCCTAACTATAACGTCCCTGTAACCTTTGTGTTTTTCAGCGAATTTCAATGTTTTTTAAAATTTATAATCCTAAATGTAAGCTGTCACCTTTGAGAGTGTGTGTGAGTGGCTGTGTGGGTCTGTGAGTTCCTGTCTGTGTGTGAGTGGGTGTGTAAGTGTCTGTATGGGTCTGTGAGTGGGTGTGTGAGTACATGTGTGAGTGTGTGAGTGGGTGTATGAGTGCCTTTGTGTGTTTGTGAGTGGGTCTTTGAGTGCCTGTGTGGATCCGTGAGTGGGTCTGTGAGTACCTGTGTGTGTCTATGAGTGGGTGTGTGAATGCCTGTATATGTCTGTGAGTGGGTGTGCGAGTGGTGCTATGCATTTTGGGCATTTGCATACTGAGGGTATTTAAAGGAGAGAATCATGGACTCTGATCTCACCAGGAGACGATGAGAAAGAAATCACTCATCACAGTCACCCCACATCAGATTGCGCCCCAATAGATCAACAATGCAGTCACCTCCATTAAGGATTTCAGACTGTTTTTCAACGTGGAATACCAGAGGAAACATGTTTGCTTCGCTTTCTTCAAGCCCAGGAAGTTAGGATCGTTTGTGCTTTACTGGAGTGGAGCTTCCACTGGGGCAGCCACTACGTGGGGTATGCAGCCATCCCACAATAGCATAAGCCCCTCTCCTCTGGCTGGTGCTTTAAGACGGGAACGAGCCGCAATTCAGACACTGATGCTGCCTCGAGATAGACTGACCCGAGAGAAGGAGACTTAAGGCACAGCAAAGCACAAGGTGTATTACCAGGATGGGTGTAGAGTTTAATACCATACACTATAGTTTTTTCCACAACAGCCCAGGTTTAAAGTAGTGCTGCCGAGCAAGTTCCAAATTATTGTTGAAATAGTGTCATTAAGTTTTAAGGCATATTATTTGTATATGCCACTCTCTCTCCTTTTCACGAATTTGGTGCCCCTTTCCTGTGGCAATTAATGAAATAATGCATGTTTATTTTTATACACACAAATGTACATACACCAGGTCCTGCAAGACTGCGCTCTTTCTGCACAAAGGCTTTTTTTTTTTTTTTTAATTATTTTAAAAGTTTTATATAGCGCTGGCTAGACCCGTAGGTATCAGAGCGCTTTACATGAGGAAGAAGCATTGTTTCAGAACATGGTTACAAAGTTCCATCAGTTACTGGAGCATAGTTACATGAGTTACATGAGTACAAAAGCATAGCATAAACATAAGGAGAAAAAATAGGCAAAGGGAGAGAAAAACTATGCAGATAATGCGGAGGCACATGTCGGTAGTTGGTACTCTGGAGAGGAGCTGTGCCCCTTCTGCTGCCAGGCAGGCTCACATGCTGCCAGGCCTCTCCTGAGCTTCAGGGCCAACCAGTATGGCACCAGACCTCCATTATTCTGCCCGGCCTTCCACTGTGCTACTTAGTGTACTATGGGTCCCAGAACTTCCTGTGAACTCACAGGCCTTCTTCCCTGTTCTCAAAGGCCTGTCCCTATTTCCCCATGCATGCCTGTGTATTCCAGGTCTACCATTTTTAGGTCTCGCAGACCTGTGTTGCAGCGCACATGCGCTGCTCGCGTTTGCAAGACATATTGTGGGTGAGTATATTTCAGAAGGGGGCTTGAAGCCCCGCCCCGCCCCGCCCCTCATTTTCATTGGGTAGCGTCACCATTTATGGTAAACGGTGGCTTCCCATTGAAAATGAGGCTTCTGTGTTACCGCCCTTTGTCCTTTTGGGACGGCCCATCCGGACTGGGTCTCCTGCTTCACGGCTGTCGTGAAGCAATTTCTTATCTCAGAGGCGTGTTATGTAAACAAGCCTCTGAGATCCAATCCTGATGGGCCTCCCAAAGGAGACAGGCGCCCGCGTGTTTATTTTTGCATCGCGCTTTCGCTTTCACTTAAAGTGAAAGCGCGATGTAAATATAAACAGTGCTGCCTTCCCCCAATGGCGAGCGCTTGTTCAGTTGAGTTGCATTGTTTATACTAATAGGCGACAGCAGGGCTCTTTGATGCAGCACATCTATGTTTTTTAAGTTTTTGATTCGAGGGGCGTGGGAATAATTCTCCATGGTAATCGACTAATGAGTTTTTTCTGCTGGTCAATCACAATGGAGGAGCGACAGTCCGAGAGGCGGATTCGTTGTTCCACGGGCCGAGAATAGGTAGTTTAGCTTATACTTTCCATATGGACGAAGCGATACCTTCAATTGTGTTATTCTTTTTGTCAGAGTTAAACACTCCTATTTTTGATTTAGTACCCGGCTTCTCTAGATTAAAGAGTGAGGAGTTGGTCCGACACACATAGAATAAAAATGTTTTGGGGAAGCGGTCTAGATACATTACGCAGGCATGGGTTTCGTACCTGTGAGTCTTTTAAGATGGCCCATTCATTTTCTAGATCAACAATTTGGCTGTAATCGTGTCAATCACGCACGTACGAGTTTCGGTGTCTAACTGAACACCATCCGTGGGTTGACCCAACGAGAACCGACTCACAACACAGTGTGTCTAACTGAACACCGTGCATGCGTTGACCCAATGGGAACTGGCTCATAACACAGCATTCTAAGTTCGAGTGAAATGGTCGCCCGCGATAAGAAGTTCAAGTTATTCAAGTGAATGCTAAGTCGATAATGCTGTCCGGCTGATATTACTATATTATTCTATTTCTCACGTAGCCATGTACGTTAGTTTCGTTTCAGTAGCCATGGTTCCAAGTGCCGCTTTTTGTCTATTTTCCAGTCAGATTAAACATATTCCTTTCTTGATAGACCCTTGTTACGCAATACATTTTTTCGCATTGGGTAAGCCCCTATATTTTTTTGTAATCCTTCACACGAGCGGTGATGGATTGCTCGACCTTCGGGCCGTTATTGTGCTGTGTTATCTAGTGTCGTTGTTTGTGGTTTTAGAGCTGATACTGACCCATTATCAGAACGGTTGTGACGAGCAGGACAGACGCCGGCACTTTTTACGTGTAACAGATGGTGCTGCCTGGAACAGTGGACTAGTATTAACTTGTTTTAAATGTGAGCATGCTATATTACCTTTTTTGTTAGTACATTACATAACGCCCTATCCCGTCGCTTTTTAAAAATCTTTAATATATATAGTGTGTGTGTGTGTGCGTGCAATAGTGTGTGTGTGTGCGTGAAATGGTGTGTGTGTGTGTTGGACTCGGTGTGTCCCATGAGAGTGCGTGTGTACATGTGATGTGCAGATGTGTCCGTATTATATCACTTTTTTACGGAGGGAGGGTGAACAGGAGCAAGCAGCAGCACAGACAAGCTCGCCCCCGCCCCTCCCGAGAGCCGTAGCAGAATTCCTGTAGATTGAGAGCTCGTTCTGCTGCATACACATCTCTCAGAAGGCTGCACGTCACAGGCATGAACATCATTGGGGCCGACCCAGCCTCTCGACCTTCTGGAGTCGGCAAGATGAGGACCACGGAACTGTCCGGTGATAGTCACACCTGTTACAGAAGCGTGCAAGTAAGCAGCGCAGTTTGTGGGATATGTGGTGTGAACGCTCAATGTGACGAGCGTAGATGACGCCTGGTTCACTAGCCGGAGACACGACATGCGCTTTTGATACACAGAAGGTCAAGGGTGACTGCTGCTCGCACATCGAAACAGCATTTTATTTTCTTTGAAGTATTTCTGAAGAGTATTATGCATTTTAGGAATCTCGATCCACACCAGCAACCTAAAATTCTGATGAGTTAGATAGAAGAAATCGCAAGGTAGAGATTGTTCACAACAAGGGTTGAATGTGAGTACAGGCGCATTCTGTTCAGGGGAGCAGTCTGACCTAAGCAGGCGGGTGTTCTGTCCATCGCTGCTTTTTTGGTGCCTGCTGCACTTGAGAGCCACAGGACCACACAGACAGCAGCCAGCTGAGGGGAGGATCCAGGCAGGGCTTTAGATGCTGTGGAGTAGGTGTGGAGGTTGGGGCTGAGGACATGGGCGGGGCAAGGTGCGGGGCTAGGTTTCATAACTTCTTCAAGCTTTGAATGCAAGAAATCTGCGTGATTTGTAAGAATGTAGGATGAGATGTGGAAAAGAAAGAATAATCCCAGCAACTCTACTAGACAATGGCCGAGTCAGTCACCGTTTTCTGTATGAAAGAGTTTGGCTTGAATTAGCTACCTATGTCAAATGCAATTTAAAGTCATGTTTCTTTGTGAATTACAATTCTGCTGCAGCAGGGATAACGTTTATGCAGAGTTAAACAAGGACTCTATGGCTTGTGCTGATGGCATGCAGAAATGTTATCAGGTTTAATAAGAGATGCGTCTAAGCGCCTAAAACACGGTGGCTTTGCAGCGCTACAATTCTAATCAAATATAGCCCTTTACCTTCACGACGACCATTTCACACTGGCTCTGACATGCTGCTCGCAGCTGGGTCACTTCATACAACACAGCAGGACACACTGACATGCGATGTAAGCATTGTCATGTTACATGCCACAAACTCGGAAACAAAGCACAGTGACAGTGGCTCAAAAGGGGTGCAGAAAGGGGTCAGAAGGGCGCTCCTCGTCTCCGATGGCCGGTATGAAAAGAAGCTTCATTGCCCCCACCAGTGCTTTAAATGGGCCGGTACTCACCGGTACTGAGTACCGGCACTTCTCATTTTCACCGCTCTGAGTACCGGCACTTCTCTGCTGCCAAGGAGAGTACCGGTACTCATCAAAGGTAGGCTCATTGTTGCTTTGGCTCACGAGCACGAATGAGGCTGTCCAACAGCCAAAGCGCCTCTAGCCCAAGCTGAGCCACCTCTAAACAATTCAGCAGGGCTCACCTGCATAATGTCCACGCTGTGTTTGACAGAGCAGGGTCCATTCAGGCCCTATGCTGTCAATCACATTCACACCATGGTGTGCATTTGTGCACACACTCGAATCCAGGCATCCCGCTGACAGCAGCAATAGCAGCAATTAAGAAAGCCACGGGAGATAAGGAGTGTAAAATGGCCTTTATCCCACCTGAGTCTTTTGTGTGTGTGTCTGTCTGCTTGTGTCTGGGTGTTTGCCTGCTTGTGTGCGCATGTTTGTGTGTGTGTGTGAGAGAGAAAAGCGAGTGAAAGAGGGAGAGAATCCAGACACTAGGGAGGTGTTTTAAAGGACATTCTTGGAATGCTTTGCTGCTTGTTTCTGTGAGTGCGCACTCAAGAATATACAGGGGAGAGGATGTGGTCCATCGCTAGACTGCCGACTTTGGTGCTGGAAACCAGGGTTCGAGCCTCGGGGTCACGTCCACATCCTGTGATTCTGGGCAAATCACTTAATCTCCCTGTGCCTGAATGTGCGCTATATAAATATGCAACAACAAAAAATATATATATAAGTATTCGGCCACATAGTAGAAGCGTCTTATATGTCTTGTCCTTAGCCCCGCCCCTAGCCCCGCCCACTTGCTACACTCATAGCTCATTTTAAGAGTACCTGCACTTATTTTTTCCCATTTAAAGCACTGGCCCCCACCAAGGTTACCCGTATCGAGATGAGTGGTCTGTTTGGGCCTAAGATGCGTCACTCACAGTCGCGGGGCGTAGAGATCATTGGTGCAGCAGGTGCAGTGGCACCGGGCCGAGATGAGCAGTCTGGGCCGAAGCTGTGTCTCTCACAGTCAGGGGGCGTAGATATCATTGGTGCTGCAGGTGCAGTGGCACCGGGCAGCGATCAGCAGTCTGGGCCGAAGCTGTGTCTCTCTGTCAGGGGGCGTAAATATCAATGGTGCTGCCGGTGCAGTGGCGCCAGGCCAGGATGAGTTGTCTGTTTGGGTCGAAGCTGTGTCTCTCACAGTCAGGGGGCGTAGATATCATTGGTGCATCAGGAGCAGTGGCACCGGGCCGAGATGAGTAGTCTGGGCCGAAGCTGTATCTCTCACAGCCAGGGGTGCAGATATCATTGGTGCAGCAGGTGCAGTGGCACCGGGCAGTGATCAGCAGTCTGGGCCGGAGCTGTGTCTCTCACAGTCAGGGGGCGTAGATATCAATGGTGCTGCGGGGCAGTGGCACCGGGCCAGGATGAGTTGTCTGTTTGGGTTGAAGCTGTGTCACTTACAGCCAGGGGGTGCAGACATCATTGGTGCAGCAGGTGCAGTGGCACCGGGCAGAGATCAGCAGTCTGGGCCGGAGCTGTGTCTCTCACAGTCAGGGGGCGTAGATATCATTGGTGCTGCAGGTGCAGTGGCACCGGGCAGCGATCAGCAGTCTGGGCCGGAGCTGTGTCTCTCACAGTCAGGGGGCGTAGATATCAATGGTGCTGCGGGGCAGTGGCACCGGGCCAGGATGAGTTGTCTGTTTGGGTTGAAGCTGTGTCACTTACAGCCAGGGGGTGCAGATATCATTGGTGCAGCAGGTGCAGTGGCACCGGGCAGCAGTCTGGGCCGAAGCTGTGTCTCTTACAGTCAGGGGGCGTAGATATCAATGGTGCTGCCGGCGCGGTGGCACCGGGCCGAGATGAGTTGAGTGTTTGGGTCGAAGGTGCGTCACTCACTGTCAGGGGCGTAGATATCAATGGTGCAGCAGGAGCAGTGACACCGGGCCAGGGTGAGTTTTCTGTTTGGGTCGAAGATGCGTCACTCACAGTGAGGGGCGGGGCGTAGATATCAATGGTGCTGCCGGTGCAGTGGCACCGGGCCAGGATGAGTTGTCTGTTTGGATCGAAGGTGCGTCACTCACAGTCAGGGGCGTGTTGGTGCAGCAGGTGCAGTGGCACAGGGCCGAGATGAGCAGTCTGGGCCGAAGATGTGTCACTCAAAGTCAGGGGGCGTAGCTACCAGTGGTGCAGCAAGAGCAGTTTAATGTCCTTTGGTAGCCGGGACCGACCCGAAGGCTACAGTCAAGAAGTGGAGTGGAGGAAACAGGAAGCATAATGCAAAACACATGACAATTTCAGGACCAGACAGTGCTGATGTTACATATACTAAAATGTCTTTTTATCAAACACTACTAAACGGGAAAACCTGAAATTGGTGTTGGCAGGCTACACATGAAAAACGCTTTTAATCAAAACTAGGCAACAATCCAATATAAACAGTCCTTGCAAAAAAAGGGAAATTGATCAGGAAAAATGTGTTTAAAAAAAACCCCAAATGTATTTAATGTGGTCTCCGATCTGATGCTCAATTAAAATGAGGTATGTGAATCAAAGTGATTTGCATAGGATCACACAATTTGGGTAAGCAGGGAAGATAGGATATGAACTCAGTTTTCTTGGTTAGGCCTGGTGGTATTCAGCCACTGCATGAGTGTCTCGTTCTCTGTGCTTTTACCACCAAAGGACAATGCTTTGCGTGAATTTATTTCTTGACCTAAGTTAGTACACTCTTTAATGAACAGAAGTATCACACGTTAACTCAGTCTGGCTCCATGCATGCGCAAAGCGTCTTTGAACTGGGTTAAGCGTACGGGAAGAGGGGAGTCTGTTTTTAGGTCGAGGCTGGAGAGCGCATGCGCTACTCTGCGAGGCATGCTGTATTCAGGTATGCTTGAAGCTCCGTCCACTCTCTGCCCATATTTTTCATTGGCTTGTGTCATCGTCCTTTGTAAAGTGTGGATTTTCATTAGTGAATAGGCTTAGTAGTCCCTCCTTAGTACCGTCTTGTCTCATTTTGTAACCTCCCATGAGGACACCCCATGTTACTCGGAAGGCTTTAATTACAGCCTCCGAGCACTATTTTGTCAAATGGTTTACAACTGCCTGCTGTTGCAGGCAGAACACGCTCTCCCGCAATGCTTTTTTTCTTTTTTATAGCGTGGCACGCCATGCTGATACAGTGGCGGCTGCGCCTTTGGTTTATTTGAGGCACCGAACACTTCCGGAAGTTTTTATTTTTATATGTCTTCACTTTTTTTTTGTTTACAAGCGCCCCATGCTGCGCTTTCACATTACTGACGGCTGTGCCCCTTTCTTTAGGCAGAGCCACGTCTAAAGAAAGGTGCATGGCCACTATTAAAGTGAAACAGCGGCATGAAGGGCTTTACAAAAAAGCATTTGTTTAACAACTTGACAAACAGATGCTTTTTTTTGTAAAAGCGCCCCATACCGCACTTTCATTTTAATGGTGGCCAGACCCATTTCTTTAGACGTGGCTCGTCTAAAGAAAGGGGCGCAGCTGGCATTAAAGAGAAAGTGCGGCATGGGGCGTTTTTACAAAAAAAAGCATTTGCAATGCAATAGGTCTTGCATTTGCGAGAGTTTAAGCTATTGGCATTGTAAATGACAATGCCGTTTATTTATCTGTTTTAAAAACAACACATAAATAAACGGCATTGCAATTTACAATGTCAATAGATCAAATTCTCGTAAATGCGAGACCTATTGCATTGCAAATGCTTGTTCTCTCAGTTCCCATGTTGCCAGATCACATCATATGATCACAGGTCATTAAGGCACCCCAAGACCTGCTCCAGTGCTCTCTGAGGTGTGAAGTACTCCCCTCCCTGTCCAGTAGGCGTAGACTCCTTTCCTGCCAGGCCAGCCTCTACGTGCCCAGACTTGCACATGTACCCTCTAACCTACCTGTGTGCTACTATTATTGCTTCACCACATCCACATCTGCCCATTTCCACTCATACTGCCCTAAATGCCCCCACACCTGCCCCTGCTTCCAGGCCTCCGCATGTTATGTTCCGGAGATCACTTGTCTCCAACAGAACATTTCATAGGTTTTATGCAGCACTAAAAGCATGGGTTTGGCGTCCAGGCGCTGTCCACCTGATCGATTATCATGACCCATCCGATGCATCTACTTATCTAGGTTCACAGAAGCACTAAAACAGATGACCCCCTCGCTTCCCAAAATCACTGCGAGGGCACCCACAGAAACTGCCCCGCAGGTGCCATTAAAAGAAATAAAAGTATTTGTCGAGTTTCTAGCACCCTGAACGTGTGGTGCTGTGCGGTGAGCCCTTTCTTTCTGGCGGTGGAACTGGAGCATTCATTTTTCGTCATTGTTGTTATTGACACCTGCTGGTGTTTTGACAACGCGTTGCTTTGTATAACAGTGTAGTTAGCCACTGTTTAGGGATGATCCTAGAATAACTCGTCCTTCCTAAACATGTTGCAGAGACGTAGAGCCGGGAGTGGGGAATAGTGAACAGGTGTATGTCTGGCTACCAAGAGTTTGATGTCAGGCAGAGAGGAGCCTAGTGTGAAGTGTCTGCAGAGAGTACAACACATTTAGTGAATGCAACCCCATCACAAAAATGCACAACATCCATAAGCACGCGCACAGAGAAGCAAATACACGCACCGAGATGCAAACACATACATACACTAACAGGTACACAAACACTGACATGCGGGCACAAACACACGAGGAGATGCATACAGAAGTAAAGATGCACACAGTGAGACACACTCATAAAAGGGTCAAACACATTCAAAACCATGCCCGCATGTGTACTCCAGCACACACAATCATGCACATACAACCCTTTTTGGGGAGAGGTTTTTTTTTCTAACGGAGTTTTATATAGCGCGAACTTGACCCGGTATCGGGTATCATTGCGCTTTACATAAGGACACATTCATTTTTGTTGAGCAAATGTGATTTGCCAAGAATCACAGGATGTTCAGCGTCATTGCCGAGACTCGAAGCCTGTTCCACAGATTCAAGGTCGACCGCCCTAGCCTTTAGGCCAACTACTCTGTAGAAGCGTTGTCAGATATGGTGATGGAAGAGTTGGTATGCATCCCGCGGGTATGCCTGCTGGGCTTGGTCATGGAACTACAACCACAAAATAGGAAATTGGTTGTGATCGCATTACTACTGGCGAAACGGAAGGTAGCTCAGAACTGGGGAGGCAGAAGGGCGCCAAAATTTGAACACTGGTTAATAGATATTGTGTATATCAAAGAACAACTGGAGTATTATGCTGAAGAACTTCCGGTGGCGTCTAGGCCTAAAGACATACGGGCGCCTTTCACTACATATCTGTTAGCGAACCAAAGAAATGACCCACCAGATGTGGCTGAGACTGATTGATGTATTCATGCTAACTGCTTGCCACCGATCTTTCTTTTTTCAGGGAGGATCGTTTGTATGTAACTGCACTGGGACTGAATGTGCAGACCCTGTAAATGAGAACTATGCTGTATGGATAATGGGACTGTATCTATGTTCTTTGTTTTCTGCCCTTTGTTTTCTTCTTTTTGGTATGTTGTAATGGAGAAAAATTGAATAAATAAATAAATAAAAAATCCTCACATGTGCACACTCCAACATACACATATAGACTCACAAATGCACACATAGGAGCAAATATACTCAGACACACATACTCACAAACACACGTACATTGAATAATACGCATGCAGAATATACACACATGCAGTAAGGACCAAAGTATGCTGTCAAGGTGTGCTCCTGCCCGGTCCCCCCACTGCTGTCCCCCACCTAGTACTGACTATAGGCTGCCAGTGCCTGTTTCACAGCCGTGCCTCAGCTCCATGCCTGGGCTGACAGTGCCAATATCACAGCCGTGTTTTCAACCATGATGGACTCCCTAGCCTGTTAGCGTCTAAGCTTCGATGGTGCAACACTTACTCCTAGACTGCTCCCAATACCGAATCCCATGCCACTAGTTCCTAGGCCGCAGCAGTGTAGTCCTACTCACCCCTCAGAGATACCCTAGGCTGCTAGTTCCTAGGACCAAGGCTAGGGGGTTAGGGTATTCATACCCTGGCCCCTTTTCCTTTTTTTTGCATTTTGTTTTGGGACTCGGCTTCAGCCAAGTCCCAAGATGGCTGCCAACACTTCTTGGTTGAAGTGTTGGCAGCCAATCAGAGCTCTGCAGATCTCTGCAAAAGCTCGTCATTATTCGCGAAGACTTCGCAACCACAGATATACAAATTTGGATTTCCTTTAATTTCTCAACAACTACTGAACAGATTTACACCAAATAACTGAAAGCGTGATCTGCGGAACAAAATTTAGCATTCTGCCAAATTTTGTGTAATACCGTTCAGCAGTTTGGCCTGCAGGCTTGTCTAAAGAGTCTACAGGAATTATCATGGGAAATGCACTTTTTTTGACCCCCCATTCTTTCTCAACCTTTGCTTGACGGATCACCTCGAAACTTTCCATGCACAACTAGAATTACCGGCATACTCTTTTTGGAAATTTTCGTCAAACAGGGCCGAAACCATCACCCCGCATGTTGTTACAACGCTGTCATTACAACGACCGCATTGTAACAACGCATACCATTACCACGCAAGTCGGAGGGGGGAGAAGGTGTTGGATTTAAAATCCAACACCTTTTCTACTGTCCGCACAGACTGGAGTTGGAATAGTAAATTATACTATTCCAACATCCAGCGCCCCCTCCGCAAGTCGTGGTTATGACTTGCGTGGTAATGGTATGCATTGCTACAACGGAGTCGTTGTAACGACCGCGTTGTAACAACATGCGGGGTGATGGGCAGCAGGAAAAAGAGGCATATTCATATAGATATATATATAGATAGATATGTGTAGGAGAGTAGAATCTGCCTCTTATGTTGCCCCCACTTTTTTTCTGATGTTACACTGGTTTCTGGCTATGAGTCAGGCTGGATCCCTGCTAATCAGGGCCCCAGCCTCTCTGTTCTCTCTAAACGATTTGGAGTGCACTCTAGGTGCACTAGTGATTGGATACTGTGGTGCCTTATGAGTCCCTAGTATATGGTACCTTAGGTGCCAAGGGCATAGGTACTTCACAGGCCTACCAGGGGCTGAAGCATGTATTATGCCACCCCTGGGAAGCAGACTAAATCTGACACCACAGGCCTGCTACTGCAGCCTGGGTGAGGTGGTGCTAGCACTCCTCACTGAGATATAGGTTCCCTATATCTCTCCAACACACACATATAAACCTATCAGTCACCCCTAAGGCAGGCCCTATCAATCAAGAGGGCAGGGTGCTTGGCTTCTATGTGAGGGGGTGCCTCTGCCTGAGCAGGGCCCCTCTGCAGCTCTCAGAGTCCATTCTCTGGTGCTGTTTGTGGATGCGGTTAAACCATATACTCTTAAAGTGCATTATATCCTCGTGGTAGAATGCTAACTTTGGTATGGCTGCATCAAAACATGTCGTGTTTGGTGTCAAACATCTTGGAATACTACCCCCCCGCCAGTCCTGGCGGCGGGGGTAGTATTCCACCCTTCTAGAGGGATAGACATGTACCTACTGTGGAAACACGGTAGAATCCTGAAGAGCCCTGGCATCACAAAATGGATGCCACCAGTCACAGACACCGGGCTGCCCTCCTGCTGATGACCGAAACTCACAGTGGAGGAAGCCCAACAAAAGGTATCCTGTCACAGGGAGGTGTAACCACCTCCCAGACAGGGTTTAGTGTATTGGGGCTGGGTGGGTGCACTCTTAGAGTGCTTTGAAGTCCTGCACTGGGGGAGCAGAAGGCTCCTCTGTGCATATGCCAGTTCAAACCGGCTCAGGGGCTACCTGCCCCTGCTCTGGTGCGAAACTGGACAAAGGGAAGTGGGTGTAGCCACCCACTCCCCTGACCCTCCCATAGGTGGGGTCATAGAGCTAGTCTCTCCCTTCTTTACAGTATAAGATAGGGAACCCTTGAACTTGTAAGTTAGATATCCCTGGACGATGCTCTGAAGAAGAATCCTGGCCCTTCGACGTTCCACTACCTTTGGAAGACAGAAGAATCGCCCTTGGAGTCAAGGAGTGACTCCCCTGCTTGGCAGGCACCAAAAACTACAAACAACGGTCGCAAACTACGCCGCTCCCGCCGGAGTCCGAAGTCCCTGCAGCCCAAGAAGTGGATTTCCTGACTTCTCCAAGGCCATCGTGAGTCCCCAGCGAAGCTGAGGCAAGTGGACCCCACGAGTGACGAGGAACCATGACCCCTGGGTACCGTGCACTATTGTCGAGTGCAACCCCTCTACAACGTTCTAAGACCCTGTGCTTTAGACCACGTGTGGTCCCAGCCTCCAGCAAGAATCCCTCCGAAGATCAGTGGCTTACACCGTCCTGAGTGACCGTGGGCCCCTGTTGAGTGAATCCGACCGAGGCGTCTTTGCGATCCCTTGCCAGCCGGCTCGTGGGTCCCCTGAAGACTTTTGTAACAAACCAAAGGGCTCCCCTGGTTGCTCCAGGCCTGCCCTGACTTACCCTTGCTGGGTGAGTCCCTCAGACCTTGCTGGTCTGCGCCATTGCCTTTTCACACCTTCCACGAGACTTGCTGTTACCAAGGCCTGTTGGCTCCAATCAAGTTGCCGACACCACAGTAAGCTGCAAACATCGTGGGACACGCCGAATCCAGCTCCTGGTTGTCGTCGATGCCTCCTGGACCTCGAGGCTGAAGAGTCAAGGCAACCAAGAACGACCTGAATCCTGCGACGACGGTGGGCATTCATCTTCCTTGCCCCGAGTCACTGCCAAGTGACTTTGAACACTGTCCCCTCTGCTTTCAGGTCATCCTTCCACCGAATCCAGGCTTGGATTCCACCGGACACTTCTTCAAATCATCACAAGCAGCAAGTCTTCTTTGTTCGCCATTGAAAACGACGCCGCGACCCGACACCAAAGGACACCTGTGCACCCGGCTTCCCTGGGTGAGGTAACTCCAGCACTACGGTGCTCCTGTGGGTGTGGGCCCTAGAACTACTTACCCTGTAAGTGACTTGCTTGTAGGTTCACCAGAAGTATCCTAAAACTCCTATTTTCCTCGTGCGATTCTCGCACTGACTCGTCACAGGGTTCGCGGCTGTGTTAGACACACCGCGTCCAACTCCCTAGTAAATCTACCAGTAACCGCGTCCTTCGACTCGTACTGACCGATCGGTGTGTTCGCCTCGAACACGTCAGGGGCCTGTAACATTGATAACTCAATCGCGTCCGCTTACATAGACTCGTACAGGACTCGCACTAGTGTCTGAACACCGCGTCCGACCCCTGTGGGTCTCCTACAACTACCTGGGTGGTTCTCTGGGGGTCCCTCGATTCTATGTGCTCTAGACCCCGGTCTAGCCAAGATAAGATTGTGATATTTACTGTGCTAACTTATTTTGATAACAATTGACTTGTACATATGTTCCTGACTTCTAATCTCATAAAGAGATTAGTAGAGAGTTGTTTATTAATAAATACATATATATTTGATATATATACCTGTGTGGTGTCTTTTCATTTGGTGATTCAAGAGATTGTGTGGTAAAACAAGCTGCTTTACATTCCTTCAAGACTTAGCCTGAAGGCTGCTCTCCACAGCTACCACTAGGATAGCTTTCTATAAAGGTTGTCTTAAACCTATCTACCATAAGAGTTGAATTGTACTGGTGCAAGGTGTCCACTTTAATTAGTGAACAGCATATACCAGGCCAACTTCTCACATTGGTGGGCAGCGTGTGGGATTCCAGCTTGCTATTGTTTTACCAGAAAATCTCTATTTGAATTACTAACTGAAAACCACTATAGGTACTTAAGGTACATATAAAGTCAAGCTTAGTATCAATAAGTTCTACTGAGCTTAGAGCTGTGTGTCAAGGGATAGCACACCCTTTCTACATCTCAAGCTAGGGTCAGTAGGCCACAAACTAGTGTAGGTAGTACAACACTGCACCACACTAGAATGTCCTTAAAAGGTGGAGCCAGTGGGTCCACCCAGCCTCAGTATAATGACATGGCTTTCTCTGACTTGAGAGCCATGTGTGTTGAAAGACACCTGAAGCTAGGACAGAGTCCCTCCACACTACACCTGATAGATCTGCTGACAGCAGATGATCTTAGATTGGCTCTAGGAGCTAATGGGTCTGAATCAGGGGGTGGGTCAATTACAGTGTCTGGGTCAGATGATGAAAATCAGAATGACCAGGACTCTGTGATTGAAGGGCCAGGCTCCAAAGGGCCTGAAAAGGACAGAGGAATTCTCCCTAAGAGAACTGACAGAGTGGATGAGAGGCACAGGTCCCCTTCCAGGGAATCTGACCACTCCTATCACTCTGGCAGAGAATTTGTCCATCAGAGGAACTCATACTTTCCCATAAGAGAGACCTCCTCTGA
Organism: Calotriton arnoldi; assembly: GCA_963921515.1. Taxonomy (NCBI): domain Eukaryota; kingdom Metazoa; phylum Chordata; class Amphibia; order Caudata; family Salamandridae; genus Calotriton; species Calotriton arnoldi. Next base: position 1,085,530 of record CAWUFW010006730.1, on the reverse strand, counting down.
AAGAATGTGCAAACTACTCCAGTATGAGGAAGCACGAGTTGCCCTCAGAACCAAGCAGTTGGCACTGGATAGGGAAGCCCTGGAGATCCAGAGAGCTTCTAGAATAGAGGGGTTAGAACCCCTTGGTGGCAGCAACAGTGTCCCTAGAGGCAGGGAATATATTCCAGACCATAGGAACCTGAGCAAGGTTGTTCCTCCCTACCAGAGTGGGGATGATATCCACAAGTGGATAACTGCCAAGGAGAGGGCCTGTAGAGTACAGCAGGTCCCCCAAAAGCAGTGGGCAGCAATCTTGTGGCTCTCCTTTTCAGATAAAGGTAGAGACAAGCTCCTCACTGTTAGAGAAGAGGATGCTGATTATTATGAAGTCCTGAAGAGTGCACTAATAGATGGGTTTGGCTTAACCACTGAGCAGTACAGGTTGAAGTTCAGAGACACCCAGAAAGCACAGACTCAGGACTGGACTGACTTTGTTGATTGTGCAACCAAGGCTCTAGAGGGTTGGCTAGTTGGCAGTAGGGTTACTGATTTCAAAGGATTGTATAATCTGATAATGAGAGAACAGATCCTTAATAATTGCCAGAACCAGTTGTTGCATCAGTACCTGGTGGACTCTGATCTGACCTCTCCCCAAGAATTGGGAAAGAAGGCAGACAAATGGGTCAGAACCAGGGTGAGGCAGAAACCCCAGAACCAAGGGGGTGACACCAAGAAGCAAGATCCTAAGGGCTCTGAGAAAGGTGGGGATAAGTCAAAAGACCAGAAGTGTTCACAAGGGCCCCAAAAATCTGCATCTGGTGGGGAGTCACAATCCAACAAGGGAAAAGGCCAAAAGAAGCCCTGGTGCAAATTCTGTAAACAGAAAGGGCACTGGACTTCTGATTGTAACAAGTCCAAAGACCAAACCACCCCCACTCCTGCCCCTAAGGCAACTGTTCCCCCTAGCTCAGCTACTGGTGGAGGTGGTACAAAGACTAAGGGTTTAGTAGGGTTGACCCTGGGTTCTGAGGTGGACTCTGACCTAGTCAGAGTACCCACTCAGGCAATGCTGATTTGTGATGGGGACATTGACATGTCCTTCCTAGTAAGCCCCAGTAATCTGGGCAAATACAAACAGCAACCTGTAATAAATGGCAAACCGGCTTTGGCATTTAGGGACACATGTGCTAGTGTCACCATGGTGGCAGAGGATCTTGTGGACCCTAACCAGATCATCCTGGGCGAAATGTACCAGGTGACCAATGCGAGCAATGTCAGGACCAACCATAGTCTGGCAGTTGTGAACTTCTCCTGGGGAGGGGTAACTGGCCTCAAGAAGGTTGTAGTCAGTGCAGACCTCCCTGTAGAATGTCTGTTGGGCAATGATCTAGAGACTTCAGCCTGGTCTGAAGTAGAGTTATGGACTCATGCTGAGATGCTGGGCATCCCTGCAGAGGTATTTGCTGTGACCAGGTCACAAGCAAGAAAGCATAACACTGAACCAGCTCTGGATCCTGGAACAATGGACCAGATGCTTCCCAAGAGGAGGAGCAGTAGGGTAAAGGCAGTGCCTTCTGTAGGAGAGTAGGATCTGCTTCACATGGGCACCCCCACTTTTTGCTGATGCTTCACTGTTTTTCGACCTTAGTCTGGCTGGGGCCCTGCTAATCAGAACCCCAGCCTAGCTGCTTCCTCTCTAAAATGGTTTCCATGTGCCTTAGGCACATCTCTAATTGGAATCTGGAGTGCCCTTATAAGTCCCTAGTATATGGTATACTATGTACCCAGGGCATAGGTACCTCAGAGGCCTACCAGGGGCTGCAGCATGTATTGTGCCACCCCTGGAAGGCCATCCAAAATGACACCACAGGTCTGCTACTGCAGCCTGGGTAAGGTGGTGCATGCACCCCTTACTGTGATATAGGTTACCTGTATCACTACATACCTACACACATATAAACCTATAAGTCACTCATATGGCAGGCCTTGTCAATCCTGAAGGCAGAGTGCATGGTTCCTATGTGAGAGGGTGCCCCTGCATGAGCAGGGCCCCTCTGCAGCAGTCGGAGACCCTTCTCTGATGCTGTTTGTAGTGCAGCCTGACCATATACTCTTAAGCGCATTATAACCTCGCGTTAAATGCTAACTTTGGGATGGCTGCACAGAAACATGTCGTGTTTGGTGTCAAACATCTTGGAATACTACCCCCCCCGCCAATTCTGGCGGCGGGGGTAGCATTCCACCCTTCTAGAGGGAGAGCCATGTTAACCCTGGCTTGCCCGGTAACTTCTTTCCAAAGCCCCAGCATCACAAAATGGATGCTGCTGCCACAGACACAAGTCTGGCCTCCTGCTGCTGACCGAAACTCCGGCAGGGGAGGCCTGGACAATAGGTTTCCTGTCCCAGGGAGGTGTAACCACCTCCCCAGACAGGATAATGTGTATTGGGGCTGGGCGGGAGCACTCTCTGGTGCTTTGAAGTCCTGCACTGGGGGCACATTTGGTGTCCCTAGTGCATACCCCAGTTCAAACCGGATCAGGGGCTTCCAGCCCCTGCTTTGGTGCGAACTGGACAAAGGGAAAGGGTGTAGCCACCCCTCTGCCCTGACCCACCCATAGGTGGGACCACAGAGTAAGTCCAACCCCTAAACTGAGTATAAGTATAGGACCCCAGTCCCTAGGACTTTAGATTATCCCTGGACGAAACTCTGACACAGAATCCTGGACCTTCGACGCTCTACTTCAAGATTAGAGGACTGAAGAATCTCCCTTGGGGTCAAGGAGTGACTCCCCTGCTTGGCAGGCACCAAAGAAGCATCTGTCCGGTCTGCATCCCTGAAGCTCCCGTCGGACGCCGAAGTCTTTGCATCACCAGAGGTGGATTCTCAGACTTCCCCGAGGCTGCCCTGAGTCCCCAGCAAAGCTGAGGCCCGTAGCTGTCGTGGGTAATGTGGGACCGTGACCCCTGGACACCAAGCACATTTGCAAGTGCATCCTCTTCCTGGACTCCCACGAAGTTGTGCTTTGGGCTCCGAGTAGCCCCTACCTCCAGCACCGACTGCACCGAAGATCACTGGCCTCCATTGCACGAGTGTCCTGTGAGCCAGCTCCACGTGCACCGTCTTGAGGCTCCTTTGCGGTCGCTAGTCCGTTGGCTAGTAGCCCTTCACGAAGGCCAATCCTTTTCTTCTTGGGCTCCCTGGTTGCTCCAGGCTTGCCCTCACTTACCCTTGCTGGGTGAGTTCCTCAGACCTTGCTGGTCTGCACCATCATCAATCTTCATCTTCATCGAGACTTGCCGTTGCCAAGGCTTGTTGGGTCCAATCCGGTCGCCGACACCTCAGCACTCGACAAACATCATGTACCAGCCCGAATCCTGCTCCTGGTTGCCGACAACGCCTCCTGGACCTCGTGGCTGCAGAGACAAGACGACCATCAACCAACCTGAAGCACCCGACATCGGTGGGCATCTGCTCATCGCCTTCCTGGTCACTGGCTAGTGACCCAGACTCTGTCCCCTCTGCTTTCAGGTTCTTCAGATCTCCGATCCACTCTTGGATCCACCCGGACACTTTCCACTTGGTCGCCAGCAGCACTTTGCAGCAGATCGCCATTCAAATCGACGACGAAACCCGACCCCGAAAGGCACCTATGCACCCGGCTTCCCTGGGTGAGGTAACAAGAGTACTCCGGTGCTCCCGTGGGTAGAGACTCTAGAACGACCTAGTTCTCAAAGGGTTTGCTGCAAGTCCTTCTTTAAGTGTCCCTTTTCTTTAAATTCCTAACCGCGACTTTTCCCATAGAAGTTAACGGCGATTCGCGGCTGTGTTTACACACTGCACGCGTCCCCCGTGGGTCCCCTGTGTCACTACCTTGGGTGGTTCCTTGTGGTCCAAGCACTTCTACAGGCTCTAGGCCTAGTGTCTAGCTCAGTCGTGGTTCTTATACCACTTTATTGGTATATGGTTTGGTACGCCCCTAGGGCCCAAACGTGTATTTGTGCTTTTACTGTGTTTAAATAACTTATAACTTATGTATTTCGAACTCTAGCCTCATAAAGAGACTAGAGGGGTGTGTTTAGCAATAAATACATATATTTTGAATATATACCTGGTGTGGTCCTCTTTCATTTGGTCACTCAAGAGATTATAGACTGGTAAAACAAGCTGCTTTACATTCCTTCAAGACTTAGCCTGAAGGCTGCTCTCCATAGCTACCACTAGGATAGCTTTCAATAAAGGTTGTCTTTAACCTATCTCCAATAAGGGGTTGTTTGGACTGGTGCAAGGTGCCCACTATAATTAGTGGACAGCATATACCAGGCCAACTTCTCACATTGGTGTGCAGCGTGTGGGATTCCAGCTTGCTATTGTTTTACCAGATAATCTCAATTGAATTGATCAACTGAAAACCACTAAAGGTACCTAAGGTACATATAAATTAAGTTTAGTATACAGTAAGTTCTACTGAACTTAGAGTTGTGTGTTAAGGGATAGCACAACCCTTTCTACAACTCAAGAGAGTTTAGTAGGCCCCACTAGAGTAGGTAGTGCATACACCACACCACACTAGTAATGTCTTCAAAGCCAGGACCCAGAGAGTCCTTGCCAGAAGCCACTGGGCTTCTTCCCTCCAAGTATGATACACTTCCATTCTTGGAATTGAGAGCAATATGCAATGTGAGGAAATTGAAGACAGGCCAAAGTCCCACCACCCAACATCTGAGAGAGATGTTAATGGCTGATGATCTCAACAGGCCCTTAGGGACTGAAGGGGTAGGTGCAGAGAGTGGGGCAGAAGATGAGGATGGGGCCAGGGGTAGCAACACCCCCAACCCCCCCACAGGAACTGACCAGGAAGGTGAAAATGACCTTGACCTGGACAACCCAATCCCTCCTGTGGAAGAGGAAGAGGAGGATCAGAATGACCTCCACTTTGTCCCCCCAGGAAGGATTATGAGTGTGCCTAGAAGGTCTAGATCTCCTTCTCAGGAGTCTAACCACTCTGACACCTCAGTAGGGACCTCTGTCTCCTCTCATAGGAGGGAATCCTCTCATGAGAGGAGAAAGAGGCTGATTCAGTATGAGCAAGCCCAGCTTGAACTCAGACAGCAGCAATTGGCTCTAGACAGGGAGTCCCTAGATCTCTTTAGAGAGAGAAAAAAGTTGGGACTAGAGTCCCAAGGTGGCAGCAATATCCCTAAGGATAGGGAAAGGTCTTATGACCTTAGAAACCTGAGCAAGATTGTCCCTCCCTACCAGAGTGGGGATGACATCCACAAATGGATAACTGCTCTAGAGAGGGCCTGTAAAGTACAGAGGGTCCCTCAGGAGCAGTGGGCAGCAATCTTGTGGCTCTCCTTTGCAGACAAAGGTAGAGACAAGCTCCTCACTGTAAGAGAAGAGGATGCTGATAATTACATGGTCTTGAAGAGTGCTCTTATTGATGGGTTTGGCCTAACAACTGAACAATACAGGTTAAAGTTCAGAGATGCCCAAAAAGCACAGACTCAAGACTGGGTAGACTATGTGGATTGTTCTGCTAAGGCTCTGGAAGGCTGGTTGATGGGCAGTAAGGTGTGTGACTTCACAGGATTGTATAATCTGATAATGAGGGAGCAGATTCTTAATAACTGTCAAAATCAGCTGTTGCATCAGTACCTGGTGGACTCTGATCTGACCTCTCCCAAGAATTGAGAAAGAAGGCAGACAAATGGGTCAGAACCAGGGTGAGGCAGAAGGTACAGAACCAAGGTGGTGACCCTAAGACGCAAGATTCTAAGAACTCTGATAAGGGTGGGGAGAAGGGTAAAGACCAGAAGTCTTCACAAGGGCCCCAAAAATCTTCTTCAGGTGGGGATTCACAGTCTAACAAAGGGAAAGGCCAAAAGAAACCATGGTGCAAGGTCTGTAAGCAAAAGACCCACTGGACCAGTGATTGCACCAAGTCCAAAGACTCTAATCCAGCCCCCACCAATGCCCCTAAGGCACCTGCTCCCCCTAGTACAGTTACAGTTGGTGGTGGGAGTACTATAGCCAAGGGTTTAGTAGGGTTGACCCTGGGTACTGAGATGGGCTCTGACCTAGTCAGAGAACTCACTCAGGCTGTGTTAGTCTGTGATGGAGGCATGGATGTGACCTCCTCTGTGAGTCCCAGTAATCTGGGCAAGTACAGACAACAGCCTTTAATCAATGGAAAAGAGGCTTTGGCATTTAGGGACACAGGGGCAAGTGTCACAATGGTGACACAAGACCTTGTGGATCCTGGGCAAGTTATACTTGGTGAAATGTACCAAGTGACCAATGCTAGCAACGTCAGAACAGACCATACTCTGGCAGTTGTTAACTTCTCCTGGGGAGGGGTAACTGGCCTTAAGAACACCCTCGACGACTCTGCTGCCCCAGCAACCCTAAACGTTGGCTCGTTTGTCTGTGTTCGGCGATCCTCGAATCCCTTCCCCTCCTGCACCCGTGACTGTCCCCCCCTTACTCTGCTCCGTAGTTCCAGCGCCCTCGTTATTTTGCGGATTGGATCTCTTGAGCAGCATCGCCATTTTGTGACTTTGCTTACGGTGCCCGTATCCCGGGTCATCCATCTTGGAGGATTCGTCCGCCTCGCCCACTGCCGGACTACGCACTTTTGTCCACTGACTATACTTTTACTCTGTCCTGCCCCCCCCCCCCATTGGTCTCCCTCCTTTCCCTTTCAGTCACCGTGCTTCCGGATGTGTTGACTACTGACCCCCTTTTGAATTTTCTTATTGTCTTTTGTTCCCCCTAGAGCACCTCCATCCCTCCCTGTTCCTCCTGGCCCAATCCTCTTTCCTCCCCTATTCTCCTTTTCCCCCTGCCTTACTTACCCCTTTGGACATGTCTATATTTTATGCTAAGTTATTGTAACTGCTGTTATTGTGCAACACTGTTTTTAAATTTGTAACTCGCTGTTCCTTATGTAAAGCGCTCTGATACCTCCGGGTCTAGCCAGCGCTATATAAAACTCAAAATAAAGAAGGTTGTGGTAAGTGCAGACCTACCAGTCGAATGCTTGCTTGGCAATGACTTAGAAACTTCAGCTTGGGCAGAAGTGGAGCTCAGGACTCATGCAGAAATGCTGGGCATCCCTACAGATGTGTTTGCTGTGACCAGGTCACAGGCCAAAATGTCTAAAACTGAACAGGCCTTGGATTCTGGAATAATGGACCAAGTGCCTTCCAAGAGGAGGAGTAGTAGGGTAAAGGCAGTGCCTTCCCCTTGGCTCAGAAGGAAGATCAGTCCCTTGAGGGGGATGATCTCAGTCCTGAGGAAGGAACTGTCCCAGAGGAACTTGAACCTGACCAGGTTGAGTTCTTGGGGACAGGGGACATTCCAGGGCAGATCTGAGCCAGGAGCAGCAGAGCTGCCCTCTCTTGAACCACTCAGACAGCAAGCTGCTGCTGAGGCTGCTGGGAAAGCTAGTGGTCCCCATACAGTGTATTGGGATGATGGACTCCTGTACTCAGAGTGTAGAGACCCCAAGCCTGGTGCCACCAGGAGGTTGGTTATACCTCTAAAGTTCAGGGGCTTCCTATTGACCCTAGCCCATGATATTCCCTTAGCAGGTCACCTGGGCCAGAACAAGACTTGGGACAGAATTGTCCCTCACTTTCACTGGCCCCACATGTCTGAAGACACCAAGGAGTTTTGTCGCTCCTGTGTAACCTGCCAGGCCAGTGGCAAGGCAGGTGGCACTACAAAGGCCCCCCTGATACCACTACCTGTGGTGGGGGTGCCCTTTGAAAGAGTGGGGATTGATATTGTTGGTCCCATGGATCCCCAAACAGCATCTGGGCACAGGTTTATCCTGGTGGTAGTGGATCATGCCACCAGGTACCCAGAGGCTATTCCCTTAGGACCACTACAGCACCTGTGGTGGCAAGGGCCCTCCTGGGAGTTTTCTCAAGAGTGGGCTTTCCTAAGGAGGTTGTATCAGACAGGGGTGCAAACTTTATGTCTGGTTACTTAAAAGCAATGTGGAAGGAGTGTGGAGTGACTTATAAGTTCACCACACCCTATCACCCACAATGCAATGGTTTAGTTGAGAGATTCAACAAAACCTTGAAGGGCATGATTAAAGGGCTCCCAGAAAAGCTTAGGCGAAGATGGGACATACTCTTGCCCTGCCTTTTATTTGCATACAGGGAGGTGCCTCAAAAGGGGTTGGCTACAGCCCTTTTGAACTTTTGTTTGGTCACCCTGTCAGGGGTCCACTGTGCTTGGTGAAGGAAGGATGGGAGTTACCTCTCAAGCCCCCAAAGCAAGACATAGTGGACTACGTACTTGGTCTCCGCTCCCGGATGGCTGAGTATATGAAAAAGGCAACTAAAAACCTTGAGGCTAGCCAGGAACTTCAGAAAGCTTGGCATGACCAAAAGGCTGTACTGACTGTTTACCAGCCAGGACAGAAGGTGTGGGTGTTGGAGCCAGTGGCCCCAGCAGCTCTCCAAGACAAATGGAGTGGACCCCACACTATTGTTGAACAGAAGGGTGAGGTTACCTACTTAGTAGACCTAGGAACACCCAGGAGTCCCCACAGGGTTCTCCATGTCAACAGGTTAAAACCATATGTGGACAGGGCAGACATGGGCTTGCTCATGGCTACTGATGAAGGGCAGGAGGAAGAGAGTGACCCACTCCCTGACCTGCTCTCACAGAACCCTGACGATGGGTCAGTAGATGGTGTAGCCTTGGCAGGCAGCCTCACTACCCAGCAGCAAACTGATTGTAGACAGGTGCTCAATCAGTTTAGACACATGTTTTCACTGACACCCAGTCAGACCACCTGGTGCACTCATGAAGTGGACACTGGGGACAGTCTGCCTATTAAAAATAAGATTTATAGGCAACCTGACCATGTCAGGGACTGTATCAGGACAGAAGTCCAGAAAATGTTGGATTTGGGAGTTATTGAACCCTCAGATAGCCCTTGGGCTAGTCCAGTGGTCCTTGTGCCAAAACCTCACACCAGTGGTGGAAAAAGAGAGATGAGGTTTTGTGTGGACTACAGGGGTCTCAATGCAGTCACTAGGACTGATGCCCATCCAATACCTAGGGCAGATGAGCTCATAGACACTTTGGCCTCAGCCAAGTATCTAAGCACATTTGACCTGACAGCTGGCTACTGGCAGATCAGACTAGCTGATGATGCAAAGCCAAAGACAGCATTCTCAACCCCTAGTGGGCATTATCAATTTGTGGTGATGCCCTTTGGTCTGAAGAATGCACCTGCCACTTTTCAGAGGTTGGTGAATACAGTCCTTACAGGCCTGGAAGCCTATAGTGCAGCATATCTAGATGATATTGCTGTCTTTAGCTCCACCTGGGAGGATCACCTGGTCCACCTCAAAAATGTTTTACAGGCCCTGCAAAAGGCAGGCCTGACTATCAAGGCCACCAAGTGCCAGATAGGGCAGAGTCAGGTTGTGTACCTGGGCCACCTTGTGGGTGGAGGCCAGGTTCAACCACTGCAGAGCAAGATCCAGACCATCATGGACTGGACTGCTCCAACTACCCAGACTCAGGTGAGAGCCTTTTTAGGCCTGACTGGGTACTACAGGAGATTTGTCAAAGGATATGGATCAATAGTGACACCCTTGAATGACTAAACTTCTAAGAAAATGCCCAAGAAAGTTCAGTGGACAGCTAACTGTCAAAAGGCATTTGATGACCTGAAGCAGGCCATGTGCACTGCTCCCATTCTACAGAGTCCTGATTACTCCAAGAAGTTCATTGTTCAAACTGATGCATCTGAATTGGGGGTAGGGGCTGTACTGTCACAATTGAATGAAGAAGGTCAGGATCAGCCAGTAGCTTTCATTAGCAGAAGGCTGACCCCTAGAGAGAAACGTTGGTCAGCCATTGAGAGGGAGGCCTTTGCTGTGGTCTGGGCTCTGAAGAAGTTGAGGCCATACTTGTTTGGTACTCACTTCCTTGTTCAAACAGACCATAAGCCCCTCTTATGGCTAACACAAATGAAGGGTGAAAACCCCAAACTGCTTAGGTGGTCCATTTCCCTACAGGGGATGGACTTCACAGTGGAACATAGACCTGGGAGTAACCATGCCAATGCAGATGGACTCTCTAGGTACTTCCACTTAGAACATGAAGACTCAACTGGTCACGGTTAGTTTAATGTCCCTACGTTTGGGGGGGGTTGTGCAGGAGAGTAGGATCTGCTTCACATGGGTACCCCCACTTTTTGCTGATGCTTCACTGTTTTTCGACCTTAGTCTGGCTGGGGACCTGCTAATCAGAACCCCAGCCTAGCTGCTTCCTCTCTAAAATGGTTTCCATGTGCCTTAGGCACATCTCTAATTGGAATCTGGAGTGCCCTTATAAGTCCCTAGTATATGGTATACTATGTACCCAGGGCATAGGTACCTCAGAGGCCTACCAGGGGCTGCAGCATGTATTGTGCCACCCCTGGAAGGCCATCCAAAATGACACCACAGGTCTGCTACTGCAGCCTGGGTAAGGTGGTGCATGCACCCCTTACTGTGATATAGGTTACCTGTATCACTACATACCTACACACATATAAACCTATAAGTCACTCCTATGGCAGGCCTTGTCAATCCTGAAGGCAGAGTGCATGGTTCCTATGTGAGAGGGTGCCCCTGCATGAGCAGGGCCCCTCTGCAGCGGTCGGAGACCCTTCTCTGATGCTGTTTGTAGTGCAGCCTGACCATATACTCTTAAGCGCATTATAACCTCGCGTTAAATGCTAACTTTGGGATGGCTGCACAGAAACATGTCGTGTTTGGTGTCAAACATCTTGGAATACTACCCCCCGCCAATTCTGGCGGTGGGGGTAGCATTCCACCCTTCTAGAGGGAGAGACATGTTAACCCTGGCTTGCCCGGTAACTTCTTTCCAAAGCCCCAGCATCACAAAATGGATGCTGCTGCCACAGACACAAGTCTGGCCTCCTGCTGCTGACCGAAACTCCGGCAGGGGAGGCCTGGACAATAGGTTTCCTGTCGCAGGGAGGTGTAACCACCTCCCCAGACAGGATAATGTGTATTGGGGCTGGGCGGGAGCACTCTCTGGTGCTTTGAAGTCCTGCACTGGGGGCACATTTGGTGTCCCTGTGCATACCCCAGTTCAAACCGGATCAGGGGCTTCCAGCCCCTGCTTTGGCGCGAACTGGACAAAGGGAAAGGGGTGTAGCCACCCCTCTGCCCTGACCCACCCATAGGTGGGACCACAGAGTAAGTCCAACCCCTAAACTGAATATAAGTATTGGACCCCAGTCCCTAGGACTTTAGATTATCCCTGGACGAAACTCTGACACAAAATCCTGGACCTTCGATGCTCTACTTCAAGATTAGAGGACTGCAGAATCTCCCTTGGGGTCAAGGAGTGACTCCCCTGCTTGGCAGGCACCAAAGAAGCATCTGTCCGGTCTGCATCCCTGAAGCTCCCGTCGGATGCCGAAGTCTTTGCATCACCAGAGGTAGATTCTCAGACTTTCCCAAGGCTGCCCTGAGTCCCCAGCAAAGCTGAGGCCCGTAGCTGTCGTGGGTAACGTGGGACCATGACCCCTGGACACCGAGCACATTTGCAAGTGCATCCTCTTCCTGGACTCCCACGAAGTTGTGCTTTGGGCTCCAAGTAGCCCCCACCTCCAGCACCGACTGCACCGAAGATTACTGGCCTCCACTCCACGAGTGTCCTGTGAGCCAGCTCCACGTGCACCGTCTCAAGGCTCCTTTGCGGTCGCTAGTCCGTTGGCTAGTAGCCCTTCACGAAGGCCAATCCTTTTCTTCTTGGGCTCCCTGGTTGCTCCAGGCTTGCCCTCACTTACCCTTGCTGGGTGAGTTCCTCAGACCTTGCTGGTCTGCACCATCGTCAATCTTCATCTTCATCAAGACTTGCCGTTGTCAAGGCTTGTTGGGTCCAATCCGGTTGCCGACACCTCAGCACTCGACAAACATTGTGTACCAGCCCGAATCCTGCTCCTGGTTGCCGACAACGCCTCCTGGACCTCGTGGCTGCAGAGACAAGATGACCGTCAACCAACCTGAAGCACCCGACATCGGTGGGCATCTGCTCATCGCCTTCCTGGTCACTGGCTAGTGACCCAGACTCTGTCCCCTCTGCTTTCAGGTTCTTCAGATCTCCGATCCACTCTTGGATCCAACCGGACACTTTCCACTTGGTCGCCAGCAGCACTTTGCAGCAGATCGCCATTCAAATCGACGACGAAACCCGACCCCGAAAGGCACCTATGCACCCGGCTTCCCTGGGTGAGGTAACAAGAGTACTCCGGTGCTCCCGTGGGTAGAGACTCTAGAACGACCTAGTTCTCAAAGGGTTTGCTCCAAGTCCTTCTTTAAGTGTCCCTTTTCTTTAAATTCCTAACCGCGACTTTTCCCATAGAAGTTAATGGCGATTCGCGGCTGTGTTTACACACTTCACGCGCCCCCCGTGGGTCCCCTGTGTCACTACCTTGGGTGGTTCCTTGTGGTCCAAGCACTTCTACAGGCTCTAGGCCTAGTGTCTAGCTCAGTCGTGGTTCTTATACCACTTTATTGGTATATGGTTTGGTACGCCCCTAGGGCCCAAACGTGTATTTGTGCTTTTACTGTGTTTAAATAACTTATAACTTATGTACTTCGAACTCTAGCCTCATAAAGAGACTAGAGGGGTGTGTTTAGCAATAAATACATATGTTTTGAATATATACCTGGTGTGGTCCTCTTTCATTTGGTCACTCAAGAGATTATAGACTGGTAAAACAAGCTGCTTTACATTCCTTCAAGACTTAGCCTGAAGGCTGCTCTCCATAGCTACCACTAGGATAGCTTTCAATAAAGGTTGTCTTTAACCTATCTCCAATAAGGGGTTGTTTGGACTGGTGCAAGGTGCCCACTATAATTAGTGGACAGCATATACCAGGCCAACTTCTCACACCTTCCCCTCTGTCTCAGATCACAGATTCCCCTCCAGAGGGAGGTGAAGCAGATCCTGAAGAAGGAACTGCCCCAGAGGGACTTGAGCCTGATCAGGTTGAGTTCTTGGGGGCAGGGGGCCCTTCTAGGGAAGATCTCAGTAAGGAGCAACAGTGCTGCCCCTCTCTTGAACCCCTCAGACAGCAGGCTGCTGCTGAGGCTGCTGGGAGTGCTAGTGGGTCCCATAAAGTTTATTGGGATGAGGGACTCCTATATTCTGAGAGTAGAGACCCAGCCCCTGGAGCCACCAGGAGGTTAGTAATACCTCAGAAGTTTAGGGGGTTCCTCTTGACCTTAGCACATGATATCCCTTTAGCAGGTCACTTGGGCCAAAACAAGACCTGGGACAGGCTTGTTCCACATTTTCATTGGCCACATATGTCAGAGGACACAAAGGAGTTTTGTCGCTCCTGTGTCACTTGCCAAGCCAGTGGTAAGGCAGGTGGCACCACAAAGGCCCCCTGATACCACTACCTGTGGTGGGGGTACCCTTTGAAAGGGTAGGGATTGACATTGTTGGTCCCCTTGACCCTCAAACTGCATCTGGGCACAGATTTATCCTGGTGGTAGTGGATCATGCCACCAGGTACCCAGAGGCAATTTCCCTGAGGACCACCACAGCCCCTGTGGTGGCAAGAGCCCTCATTGGAGTTTTCTCCAGAGTGGGTTTCCCAAAGGAGGTCATCTCTGACAGAGGTACTAACTTCATGTCAGGATATCTAAAAGCAATGTGGAAGGAGTGTGGTGTAACTTATAAGTTCACCACTCCCTATCACCCACAATGCAATGGGTTGGTTGAACGTTTCAACAAAACCCTGAAGGGAATGATTAAAGGACTCCCAGAGAAGCTTAGGCGGAAATGGGACCTTCTTCTTCCTTGCCTGCTATTTGCATACAGAGAAGTTCCACAGAAGGGGGTTGGTTACAGCCCATTTGAGCTTCTGTTTGGGCATCCTGTGAGAGGTCCACTGTGTTTGGTAAAAGGGGGCTGGGAGTTACCTCTCAAGCCCCCCAACAAGATGTGATGGACTATGTACTTGGTCTCCGCTACCGGATGGCTGAGTACATGAAAAAGGCAACCAAAAACCTGGAGGCCAGCCAAGAATTACAAAAAGCTTGGCATGACCAAAAGGCTGTACTGACTGTCTACCAGCCAGGACAGAAAGTGTGGGTGTTGGAGCCTGTGGCCCCAGCAGCCCTCCAGGACAAGTGGAGTGGCCCCCATACAATAGTTGAACAGAAGGGAGAAGTCACCTATCTGGTGAATCTTGGAACTCCCAAGAGCCCCCTGAGGGTGCTCCATGTCAACAGATTAAAGCCATATGTTGACATGGCTGACATGGGCTTGCTCATGGCAACTGATGAGGACCAGGAGGAGGAGAGTGACCCTCTCCCTGACCTGCTCTCTCAGAACCCTGATGATGGGTCAGTAGATGGTGTTGCTTTGGCATGCAGCCTCACTGACCATCAGCAAACTGAGTGCAGACAGGTTCTGCAACAGTTTAGACATATGTTTAGCCTGACCCCTAGTCAGACTACCTGGTGCACCCATGAGGTGGACACGGGAGACAGTCTGCCTGTCAAGAATAAAATCTACAGGCAACCTGACCATGTCAGGGACTGTATCAGGACTGAAGTCCAGAAAATGTTGGAGCTAGGTGTAATTGAGCCTTCAGATAGCCCTTGGGCTAGCCCAGTAGTCCTGGTACCCAAGTCTCATACCCAGGGTGGTAAGAAAGAAATGAGGTTTTGTGTAGACTACAGAGGCCTCAATGCAGTCACTAGGACTGATGCCTACCCCATACCAAGGGCAGATGAGCTGATTGATACTTTGGCCTCAGCCAAGTATCTAAGCACATTTGACCTGACAGCTGGCTACTGGCAGATCAGATTAGCTGATGATGCAAAAGCCAAAACAGCATTTTCGACCCCTGGTGGGCACTACCACTTTGTGGTGATGCCCTTTGGATTGAAGAATGCACCTGCCACTTTCCAGAGGTTGGTGAATAAAGTTCTGGCAGGAATGGAAACTTATTGCTCAGCTTATCTAGATGATATTGCTGTCTTTAGTTCCTCCTGGCAGGATCACCTGGTCCACCTCAGGAATGTTTTGGAGGCCCTGCAGAAAGCAGGCCTCACTATCAAGGCCACCAAGTGCCAGATAGGGCAGAGTCAGGTTGTGTACCTGGGCTACCTTGTGAGTGGAGGCCAGGTTCAACCTTTACAGAGCAAAATCCAAACCATAATGGAATGGGTTGCTCCAACCACCCAGACACAGGTGAGAGCCTTCTTGGGCCTGACTGGGTACTATAGGAGGTTTGTCAAGGGATATGGATCTATAGTGACCCCCTTGAATGATCTGACCTCAAAGAAAATGCCAAAAAGGTTCAGTGGACAGCTAGCTGTCAAAAGGCATTTGAAAACCTAAAGCAGGCCATGTGCACTGCCCCCATCTTACAGAGTCCAGACTACACCAAAAAGTTCATTGTCCAAACAGATGCTTCTGAGCTGGGTGTGGGAGCTGTACTGTCTCAACTGAATGATGAAGGTCAAGACCAGCCAGTAGCTTTCATTAGCAGAAGGCTGACCCCTAGAGAGAAACATTGGTCAGCTATAGAGAGGGAGGCCTTTGCTGTGGTGTGGGCCCAGAAGAAGCTGAGGCCATACTTGTTTGGCACTCACTTCAAAGTTCAGACTGACCGCAAGCCCCTCCTATGGCTTAAGCAGATGAAAGGTGAAAACCCAAAACTTTTGAGGTGGTCCATTTCCCTACAGGGGATGGACTATACAGTGGAACATAGGCCTGGGACCCAACATGCCAATGCAGATGGACTCTCAAGGTATTTACACTTTGAACACGAAGACTCAACTGGTCAAGGTTAGTTTAGTGTCCCTGCGTTTGGGGGGGGGTTGTGTAGGAGAGTAGGATCTGCCTCTTATGTTGCCCCCACTTTTTTTTCTGATGTTACACTGGTTTCTGGCTATAGTCAGGCTGGATCCCTGCTAATCAGGGCCCCAGCCTCTCTGTTCTCTCTAAAAGATTTGGAGTGCACTCTAGGTGCACTAGTGATTGGATACTGTGGTGCCTTATGAGTCCCTAGTATATGGTACCTTAGGTGCCAAGGGCATAGGTACTTCACAGGCCTACCAGGGGCTGAAGCATGTATTATGCCACCCCTGGGAAGCAGACTAAATCTGACACCGCAGGCCTGCTACTGCAGCCTGGGTGAGGTGGTGCTAGCACTCCTCACTGAGATATAGGTTCCCTATATCTCTCCAACACACACATATAAACCTATCAGTCACCCCTAAGGCAGGCCCTATCAATCCTGAGGGCAGGGTGCTTGGCTTCTATGTGAGGGGGTGCCTCTGCCTGAGCAGGGCCCCTCTGCAGCTCTCAGAGTCCATTCTCTGGTGCTGTTTGTGGATGCGGTTAAACCATATACTCTTAAAGTGCATTATATCCTCGCGGTAGAATGCTAACTTTGGTATGGCTGCATCAAAACATGTCGTGTTTGGTGTCAAACATCTTGGAATACTACCCCCCCGCCAGTCCTGGCGGCGGGGGTAGCATTCCACCCTTCTAGAGGGATGGACATGTACCTACTGTGGAAACACGGTAGAATCCTGAAGAGCCCTGGCATCACAAAATGGATGCCACCAGTCACAGACACCGGGCTGCCCTCCTGCTGATGACCGAAACTCACAGTGGAGGAAGCCCAACAAAAGGTATCCTGTCACAGGGAACTGTAACCACCTCCCAGACAGGGTTTAGTGTATTGGGGCTGGGTGGGTACACTCTTAGAGTGCTTTGAAGTCCTGCACTGGGGGAGCAGAAGGCTCCTCTGTGCATATGCCAGTTCAAACCGGCTCAGGGGCTACCTGCCCCTGCTCTGGCGCGAAACTGGACAAAGGGAAGTGGGTGTAGCCACCCACTCCCCTGACCCTCCCATAGGTGGGGTCATAGAGCTAGTCCCTCCCTTCTTTACAGTATAAGATAGGGAACCCTTGAACTTGTAAGTTAGATATCCCTGGACGACGCTCTGAAGAAGAATCCTGGCCCTTCGACGTTCCACTACCTTTGGAAGACAGAAGAATCTCCCTTGGAGTCAAGGAGTGACTCCCCTGCTTGGCAGGCACCAAAAACTACAAACAACGGTCGCAAACTACGCCGCTCCCGCCGGAGTCCGAAGTCCCTGCAGCCCAAGAAGTGGATTTCCTGACTTCTCCAAGGCCATCGTGAGTCCCCAGCGAAGCTGAGGCAAGTGGACCCCACGAGTGACGAGGAACCGCGACCCCTGGTACCGTGCACTATTGTCAAGTGCAACCCCTCCACAATGTTCTAAGAACCTGTGCTTTGGACCACATGTGGTCCCAGCCTCCAGCAGGAACTCTTCCGAAGATCAGCGGCCTACACCATCCCGAGTGACCGTGGGCCCCTGTTGAGTGAATCCAACCGAGGCGTCTTCGCGATCCTTTGCCAGCCGGCTCGTGGGTTCCCTGAAGACTTTTGCAACAAACCAAAGGGCTCCCCTGGTTGCTCCAGGCCTGCCCTGACTTATCCTTGCTGGGTGAGTCCCTCAGATCTTGCTGGTCTGCGCCATTGCCTTTTCACACCTTCCACAAGACTTGCTGTTACCAAGGCCTGTTGGCTCCAATCGAGTTGCCGACACCACAGTAAGCTGCAAACATCGTGGGACACGCCGAATCCAGCTCCTGGTTCTCGTCGACGCCTCCTGGACCTCGTGGCTGAAGAGTCAAGGCAACTGAGAACAACCTGAATCCTGCGACGACGGTGGGCATTCATCTTCCTTGCCCCGAGTCACTGCCAAGTGACTTTGAACACTGTCCCCTCTGCTTTCAGGTCATCCTTCCACCGAATCCAGGCTTGGATTCCACCGGACACTTCTTCAAATCATCACAAGCAGCAAGTCTTCTTTGTTCGCCATTGAAAACGACGCCGCGACCCGACACCAAAGGACACCTGTGCACCCGGCTTCCCTGGGTGAGGTAACTCCAGCACTACGGTGCTCCTGTGGGTGTGGGCCCTAGAACTACTTACCCTGTAAGTGACTTGCTTGTAGGTTCACCAGAAGTATCCTAAAACTCCTATTTTCCTCGTGCGATTCTCGCACTGACTCGTACAGGGTTCGCGGCTGTGTTAGACACACCGCGTCCAACTCCCTATTAAATCTACCAGTAACCGTGTCCTTCGACTCGTACTGACCGATCGGTGTGTTCGCCTCGAACACGTCAGGGGCCTGTAACATTGATAACTCAATCGCGTCCGCTTACATAGACTCGTACAGGACTCGCACTAGTGTCTGAACACCGCGTCCGACCCCTGTGGGTCTCCTACAACTACCTGGGTGGTTCTCTGGGGGTCCTTCGATTCTATGTGCTCTAGACCCCGGTCTAGCCAAGATAAGTTTGTGATATTTACTGTGCTAACTTATTTTGATAACAATTGACTTGTACATATGTTCCTGACTTCTAATCTCATAAAGAGATTAGTAGAGAGTTGTTTATTAATAAATACATATATATTTGATATATATACCTGTGTGGTGTCTTTTCATTTGGTGATTCAAGAGATTGTGTGGTAAAACAAGCTGCTTTACATTCCTTCAAGACTTAGCCTGAAGGCTGCTCTCCACAGCTACCACTAGGATAGCTTTCTATAAAGGTTGTCTTAAACCTATCTACCATAAGAGTCGAATTGTACTGGTGCAAGGTGTCCACTTTAATTAGTGAACAGCATATACCAGGCCAACTTCTCACAATATATATATAAATAGATATATATATATAGATAGATAGATATATGTAGATATATACCTAGAAATCCAACTCAAAGAAGGAAACGCTCACTCAGACATGCGTAGATGCAAAAGTTTACTTCCAAACATGATGCGTTTCGGCCACAGCCGTGGCCTTGATCACATGTACATGAATGTCAGATCACAGTGCTTAAATTCTCAATGAGAAATAGACAACAGACTGCATGAGTGAAAATACAAAAGTGCTTGCGTTCCTTACACAGACTTGAAAAAGCGTATAAACAAAATTACATGCAGGCACTGCAACGTTATAATAGATCATTGCAATAATTGTTCGCCCCTTCAGATAAATTAAATGTTGTAATTGTAAGTACCACGGTGGGCAACATACCCCGGTTAGTGGTCTAGTGGCTGTTTGACCAAAAATTCCCTTCCTCCCTTTACCTGTACCCACCTCATAAACCTAAAAAAAAACCTTTCCCTCCCTTTACCTCTACCCACTCCGACCCCTAAAAAACCCTTACCCCTTTACCTGTACCCATTCCATAACCCTTAAAAAAGCCTTACATTCCTTTACCTTTTCCCACCCTTAAACCCTATAGGCTTCTTATCTGCCTTTACCTCTACCAGCTACTAAACTCTAAAAAACCCTTATCCCCTTTACCTCTACCCACCCCGGCCCCATAATATGCTGTCCTTTAACACTTAAACACTCAATTTATTTGAAGTGACATAAAAATTATGTAATTAAAAAAAATAGTTACCTGCATTGTAAAGGTCTGCTCTGTACTTTCTCGCCCTTATAAAGGTTCATGTTGTAATAACCATCGCAGTAAAAAACACATTGAAAACGTTACATACCGGTTGCATAGCAGATATCTTGTAAAGACACTTTAGCAGAAAGTGCAGCTGTTGTTGCCATGCTTCTGGTGGAGTACACATTCACTCTGCCCTGGAGCGGACACCTTGCTTCGGTCCTACAACAAAAGGTGATGCAGACAGACGGCGAACATGCCACACCTTGTTTGGATAATGGATGACCTCTTCCTGGACGGCTTAAGGAAACAAATAGCTGGTCTGAAGCACGTAAGTTCTTAATTTTGCTCATGCAGACCCTGATGCACCTACAGACATCCAGCAAGTTCCAAGATCTCATTGATGACGTGAATGGGCTAGGGGAGACAGATGATAGGATGACAGGTTGATTCAAGTGAAAGTTAATTGGAACTTTTCGCATATAGTTTAAATTAGTACACAGGATTACTTTGTATTTGGTAACTCAAAGGTATGGCTTTTTTATAGTGATTACCTATAACTCTCTGACTCCTTGCTGAGCTGAGAGTGACCAATAATGCAGTCTTCTAGGAGATGAATCTCAGATCCGCTTTAAGAATGGGTTCAAAAGGAGGCAGCATAAGTTGGCTAAATAAAGTAGTTAAGTCCCATGGTACTGGAAGGTACCTTATTGGAGGTAAAGCCCTAAAAATCGTTTGTGCCTGAAGAGGAGCATGGAATGGCTGTTCAACTGAATTGGTGTGAATGGAGGGCACTGTACCAGAACTGACGAGGCCATGCCAGGGAAATTAGGATCATGAAACAGTGACCTGCTTTTACCTTCCTAAGCACTCTAGGAAGGAATGGAATGGCAGAAAAGCAAAATCAAAGAAGTTCAAACACGTAAACGAAAAGGCATTGCCTTCTGACCCCAGTTGCCATGATCTGCTGACGTAGTACTGGCATTTCTTGTGCTCCAGGGTGGTGAACAGGTCTCTTGTTGGCTGGCTCAACTTCTCAAAATATTATCCAATCTGTCCTGATAGAGGTCCTTCACTTAGCAGTTTGACAGGGTGCAGGTGAGTGTGTCTGCCTGGCCATTTTAGCATCCTGGGCGATACTGCACCGCAATGTCCACTTTGTTGGCAATGACCCAATCCCACAATATCTGTGCCTCCTCTGATAGCAAAAGGGACTTTATTTCCTTTTGTTTTGTTGTGTAATACATCAAGGTCTTGTTGTCCATCCTTATCAACACAGCTTGTCCCGCTAACCTCGAGACAAATTATTTCAAGCCTGGTCTGATGGCCCAGAATTCTATGATGTTTATGTAGAGGTTCTTCTTCGTTGCTGACCTGAGGCATCTTCTTATCAGCTTGTGCAAATATGCCCCGCATCCTTTCATTTACATATCTGTTGTCATAATTATTCTGTTTGTTGGCTGGCATGGGAGACTGTGTTGATGTCTGATGGGAATCTCCAGCACAGTAAGGCCAGCATGAGCCTTCTGATGACTTGTGCTGTGTTGTTCTATGAGCGAGTTGCTTGTTTCCATTGCTGATCCAGTTCATGTTAGATAGGCCTCATCTGGAGTCTGCATAAGGGTATTAATCTGAGACAGGATGAAATTATGCCTAACAGGGACCTGTACAGTCTGACAGAAGTTATTGGTTTGGGGTAAAAATGCCTTTGCCATTGTCTGCAGTTTTGCCACTTTCTCTGCTAAAGGCAATGCTTTACCCAGCTGAGTGTCTATGGTGGCCCATATGAATTGAAATCCTGTGACTAGGCGAACGGAAGACTTTAGGATGTTTAAAGCCCACCTAGTCTGTGTAACAGGCTGACTCAAGTGAATGTGGATACATTTGACGAGACAGTTGTCTAACTAAGGGTATATTTGGCCTTTCCTGCACAGGAAGTAGATTGTGGCTAGTTTGAATCCAAATGGAAACGACTTGAAATGCTAGTAGGGCCCCACTACTGACAATTAATGGTACTGTGTATGATCCAGGTATTTTTGTATATGGAAACATGCATCCTAAAAGTCCAGAAAAGTGAGATACTCTCCCTCCTAAGCAGCAGAAGGACGTCTTGGAGGGGTACCATCTAAAAGGATTGTTTTTTCAGGAATTTAAGTCGTAAAGGTCCTGCATGGATTTCTGCTGTCCCGATTTTTTCTTGACCAGAAAGGCCTAGAGTAGAATTCTTAATTCCTTTGCCCTTTCTTTTGCTCCCTTCAGGAGGAGGAGAATTTCTTCTTATAGCTCCCACAAGTGTAGATGATAATCCTGTTTAGGCAGATGAGTGGATGGTTTCTGTACAACTCCAGAATGTAGCGCGATTGCACTATTTGAATCACCCAGTGATCTATACTTACCTTCTTCCAAGCAGACGGAAAAACACAACTTCTTCCCTCTACCACAGGTACCTCATCAGTTGGGAGGCAACTCGGAAATGTAGAACTCTTTTTTGGCTGTCTTGAGAACATGACTGGGAGGCTCCCTTTTTCTTTCCCAATGGTTTGCAGTAACCCTGGCATTTGGCTTCTGCTGGAGAAAGAACCCTTGTTGTACCACATTTGCCTGTAAGGTTAGTAAGGTCTTCTTTGGCCTCCGTATTGAGGGGAGGGGGAAGCCTCCTCTATTGATCTGAGATCACCTGGAACCACAAAACGGAGAAGAGGTGATGTGGTTACACTGTAAAACACCTAGAGAGCGTACCTTATCCCTGTTTGCGTTGATGCTCTGCATGGTGCCGTCCACAGGGTTGCTAAACAATGTCTGACAATTAAAAGCCATCTCTAATACTTTCTCCTGAACCGAAGTCATCCTTGCCCGCAAAGGACTGCTGCTCCTGCCAGCTGGTGGAAGCCTGCATTGGACATATCCATTGAGGGTCAATGATGGCAGCTGACGCATGTGCATCATCCTTAACGATGGCCTTAGTGTTTTTTATTCTGTCTTTAGGATTGAGGTTGATGAGGGCTGAGATTTTGTGCCACATCTGGA
Source organism: Calotriton arnoldi (assembly GCA_963921515.1). NCBI lineage: Eukaryota > Metazoa > Chordata > Amphibia > Caudata > Salamandridae > Calotriton > Calotriton arnoldi. The sequence continues at coordinate 1,063,002 of CAWUFW010006730.1, read as the reverse complement.
GATTATATTGACCAGTGATAACCAATGCATTTGCAGCTTTTACTTAAGTAGCCTCAATGTGTGCTGACTGCGGCCCAGATTGTCTACACACTTGCCGCTGCTGCCCGGGCCTTCAGAAGCTCGAGAGATGGGAATCTGACATCTTTTGAGCTGCCACTACAATGGCATAGTAAGGATCTGGAGGCAAAGTTAGGCATACCAGTACAGAATCTTGCACTCTCTAGTTCTGTTCTAAGTGGGCTATGTCGCCTGTACTGTAAGTGGCGTCTGCATTCATTTTAGACCCAGACCAAACAAAGTCCATGATAGGGATGGACTTCACTGTTTTATGAAACTGCTCTTTGATGTAATTTAAGAAGCAATGATGCTCCATTTATGTGATAGGAAGATCGAATTTCCTAGCTGCTCTTTACAACAAGACATGAAAATGGGCGATGTAATCTGGGGGCTTGGCACCCTCTTTTGGCAGGATGTAGTCCTCCAACTCTTTCTTTTGCTAACTCAACCTCGACCTCATGTCCTTCCTCTAGAAGCTTGCCCTCCTCTGTCAAATCCTACATCTGATCTGAATTTGACATGCTCTGATTTCCTATCTCACTAGCTGTTGGTGGGACAAGGAGCATAGTTGGAGCTGGTGTTAAGGGACGTTGTGGAGGCAAGGCAGGAGACATTTCGGGTTGTCACAGAGGAGGCGGTGAAGTTGAACAAGGCAGGGGTGGTGGCACAGGTGGCTCAGGCAGTGAGGCCATTGGCAGATGAAGGTGAGGTTGCTGAGGAGCAGTCTTTGAAACGTCCATCATTTGCTGTAGAGTGGCCATAAATTACACAGCCACCTACATTGGATGCTAGACTGTTCAGAACCCCTTGGATGAACTTCATCTGCATAGGTTTGGGGTTCATAAAACTCATACTCCTGTTGATATTCCTCTACCCCATTGATCTCCTCCTCATACGCAGAAACATAGCATACATTGAGTGGTGTCAGATGCTTCCTTTTGATCGCCGACATCAGCCTTCAACTCTGACTCAAGAACATGCACAGGCAGGCGCTTGGTAACCTTAAACGGCGAGTGGAAAAAAGCCAAAGTTGGAAAAGGCTTCTTTCTCATTGCTGGTGTCGTCAACAGGCTCATAGTCAAGATGGTGGTCATCGATGAGGTCGTTGTAGTAGTCATGGCCGAAGGTAGAATTGGGATTGCTCTTGGAGGGGTCATCAATTAATGGTGAGGTGATGGTCACTATAGGTACTGCCAACAAAGACTGCGTTATCGCGACAGGGAGGGGCCCATTGATAGGACGGTCATCAACTATGGAGTCTACTTTCTCAACAGTGGTACTTTTGTTGACACTGACTTTAGGGGAACATCTGGCAAGATGTCAGCAGTGCTGGCTTTTTGCACAATTTTTTGCGCAGTCTGTTTGCACCCTTTGTTGACACCTTTCTCATGTAAGGCCTTGTCTTTGTTTTGCAGAAGGTGTCTATGGATACTTGTCAGGTGCATTTTAACTGAGCAAGCACCACTGGCTACCTTTTTGTACACTGATTGCAATAGGGATCACTTTTCTTGGAATCGCCCTCAAATGAAGGGGCATCTAACAGAGTGTAATGGCTTTGAAGGTGCTCAGTGTAATAATAAACACATATACAAGTTTAGAGGACCTTTTGAACGCTTTTAGGGAAAAATTACTTTTCTTTTATGGACATTTTTTCAGGCTTTTAAAGTGCTTTTAGTATTTTCATTGAAGATGATTTTATGCTTTTTAATAGCCTTAGCTTTATCATTATCTAGCTGACCCTGTTGACCTTTTGATGAGGAGTGGGTGTCATGTCCTTTAGGATAGTCCTGTCATGTATACCCCATTTTACATACATTGTCCCATCCACACGACAATAACGATTCTGAACAGGTGACCTTTTACCAAGTAGCTTGCTCCTGTCTCTTAGACACCAGGCTCTTAGTATCCTATTATAATCTCTGCACCTGACGTACATAAACATGTCCTCAGACATGGCATAATTATTCTGTAAAAGGGTCCCCACTTTTTTCATCCTTGACCAACAGCCCGCTGTGCAGATCGCATTTGTTTGGAAAAACATTTATGATTGTTTCAAAACATTTATGATTGTTTTCAAAACATATCGATTCTAGAAGAAACCCTGGAGTGACCACTCTAGTATATAAGACCACTTATTTCCCCCTGCAAATTAGAGGATAATTCCTTCCAAGCTGACACGTGGTCCTGCATGCTGAATCTTCGACACACAGCGGTCTGAAATCCCTTGCGGGGTGTCATCCTCAAAGCAGAGACGGGGTCCTTCATTCTCAACCATCAGGTGAGAGGGATAGTTCTTCCCTAGGGGTTTCTTGGCTACATACATACATGTACGCATATGCATGCTACACCTACAGATCTAGGCTAGGTACATTTAGGCAAATTACTTAGGGCGCGCATTTTAGGAATATGCAAGTGCTACTGTTTTTATCTGAAAAGCTTATGTTAATCTTATTAGCACTATTGTAGAAATGTATCTACTATTTACCATATTGGTACTAGCAATCTCTTCCGTATGCTTCTGTCTCCTGATTGTCGCAGCAAATATGTTTTACACAAGACTGACGCTGGACCAATAAATACTTATTGAAAACGTCCTAATCACCATCCTGTGTATTTCCTGAGAATAAGTCATGACGAGTGACTGAGCGAAAAGTACTGTACTGTTTTCCACGACCCCTGAGGAATCAGGGTTGCCATGTTCAGTGGTTGCCAGAAACCACCTACACCACTGTAAGATACAGGGGAGTGGTAGTGGCACTGTAGAGCTAGCTGGTCTAATGGCTAACATATCCTATGGGGGTGTCCGGAAGCGGTTGGGACACCAAGCCCTCAGTTTAGGTCATCCAAAATGAGCATGTCCTGGGGATTCCTAGGAACTACATGACAGAAGATAGTGATAAAGATTATGCTCGATTAGCAGACAATTGTTTTCACTGGCTTACGGGAAGCATTGAACTGGACAAAGAAGAGGTAGGCGGCTCTGGGTTTCCCTAGCTGCCCAAATCTTAAACCGCAGCGCCATGCTGGGAGATAATGGTGCAAGCAGTGGTCTCCTGGCAGACCCACTCCTCACCAAGCAGCAGCGGAACCTAAAGACGCTGTGATGCTCGCAGCAGCCCTGAGAAAGTTGTCAGGGACTTTAATGTAGGAAACACATGATGGTGCAGCTAGTAGGAAAACCATAACAGCTGGACACGAACTGCAAGAAATTGAGGATGAACTTCTCTAACTAGCATCTAGATCAGGGCTCTCCAATGTCGGTCCTGGAGGGCCGGATCCATACCAGATTTTTAGCATATCCACATTTAGATAAATGTAGTTATCTTAAAAATCTGGCATGGATCCGGCCCTCCAGGACTGACATTGGAGGACCCTGATCTAGATCACCAGGCGACCTGCTGTAGCTAAGTGGCTTCATACTTTACTGCATTTGTTCTTTTGTATTATGTTTTATCAAAATGCCCTGACTTGAGTTACTAGGCCAGTCAAACCCAGTCCTACTACAGGTACAGGTAAGCAGGGTACACACACAATGAGCAAGATGCAGGGTGGCTGAGAGAGGATGCTGGCTTGGCGAGGCACTGTTTTGGTCCAGTATATGTTTTATGCCCCTCCAGTAAACAGCCACTGTAATTTATTTCTCACCCTTCTGTTGACGCAGCATTGTTCCACCTGGCGCAAAGGTTCATGTGGTTGGGTACATTATGTGTATAATGGGCACACAGTACTTTAGGCCCACCCCTGTGGAGGGGGTTATAGTTGGGGAAGTTAATTTAAGCCATTTAATCAACCACCATAGTTCAACAGTGGACAACACTGGGGAGCGGTGCCACAAATGAAGCATCAGAAATGGCGGGTGACATAATTCCACATAGAAATGATGGACGGGCAGGCCTGGCTCCTGGGTTAGCATAAAAAAAGTAATTTTTTAAATGAACACACAACATTAGGTGTCAGTGATTACACACTGTTTACTACAAATGTCAGAGTTTTATGTAATGTCACTCAGACAAATTCCTACTGAGGGCATAGGGGTATCTATGTGGTGATTCTGCAAGAAATGTACTGTACACAAATTGAAAGCATGAAACTGCAAAATAAGAGAAAGGGGCAACTCTGTAATTGTAATTGCATTTATATAGCGCTTACTACCCCTGATGAGGCGTTAAAGTGCTTTTCGGCGAGTAGCAACATACTCCAGAACCAGTGGCGGCTGCCACAAACAAAGGGTGGTGGGCCGGTGGAGGGAACGTGGGAGGGTTCGCCCGGGGGTAGAAATAATATATTTTTAAAAACGTACCTTTAGCCGCCTCCAGCGCAGCGCCAGCTCTCTTCTTCCTGGTCCCAGCAGCCCCTTGGACAGACTCCCATCCAATCCCCATGCTGTAGTGCAGCGTGGCGATTGGCCTGAGCGGGCTAGAATGACGCACCTCTCAGGCCAGGGCATCTGTGGGGGTGTCTTCGTTTTATTTTTCATTTGCTGATTCTGAGCTAGGCAGTGGGGCAATGCTGCCCCGCCATTTCGAAGGAGAGCTGCTGTCCGGAACCCAAAGAGGATTTAATAGTGGTGAATTAGTATAGGGAGATATGAAATTCATTTGAGTAGTGAATATGTGAGTTTGTTATTTGGACTGAAAAAGGATAGTGAAGGGATAGAAGAGGGAAGGGTTTGCATTTATATAGCGCTTGCTACCCCTGATGAGGTGTCATAGCGTTTTTCAGCAGGTAGCACGCTACTCCGGAACCCAAACAGGATTAGTGGGGAATTAGTATAGGGAAATCTGAATTTCATTTGAGCGTTGTAGTCTTTTCATAGTTGTTAAAGATGATCCGTGGTAGAGGCTATTGGCGTATTCAAGGTTAGACAGAACAAGAGAGATAGTAGCCTGGATCTTGTGTGGAAATCCCTGGTGGGTTAAGATGCGTCGCAGAGTTTCTATAGTAATAAAGCTTGATCTGACTAGTTTGTCCACTTGGGCATTCATTGAGAGCTTGAAGTCCATGGTAACTCTGAGATGTCTTACTTCCTTAGATACTCTAGGCGTTGTTCCCAGATCATCAGGCCAGGCGGCGAGTGGGTCATAATTTTTCCAGTTGCCACATGTGAGTATTTCTGGTTTGGCAGCATTCAATTTGAGATGGCTCCATATTATCCACTGATCAATGGCTCTGAGGCAACTGAAAATGTGTGAGTTTCCAATGTCTTTGGGGCTTTCCAGTTTAAGGAGTATTTGCATGAAATCTGCATAGTTATAGCATGTGAGGTGAATTTGATTAATTCGTGCTGGTAATGTCTTTATGTAGATGTTGAAAAGCATGGGTGAGATGATAGACCCTTGAGGGACCCCTGCTTTTGTGAAGTATGGTTTTGATGAGAAAGGGGGAGTATGGATGGCATTTGTTCTTTTTTGAAGGTAGGATGTCATTCAGTCGAGAGCTGTCCCCTCTATGCCTGTTTCTTAGAGTCTTTGCATTGGAGTGTCATGGTCAACCATGTCAAAGGCAGCTGACAGGACTAAGAGAAGTAGTGCAGCAACCCCGTTCCGGTCAACTGTGTTCTTAAAGTCATCCCAGATGGCAATGAGGGCAGATTCTGTGCCTCTTCCTGGACGTAATCCTGCCTGTAAATCTCAAAGTATGGAATTATCTTTAATGAATTGTGACATATGGACAAATGCTGCTCTTTCTATCTGTTTGCCCAGGAAAGGTCCATTTGTAATCGATCTGCAGTTGTTGGGGTTAAGCGGGTCCAGGTTTGTTTTCTTTAGTAATGGCCGTATGCATCACTTTTTTAGATTTCCTTGAAATATTTCCATAGTTAAGGAATTGTTGATGATTCTTTTTACTGATGTGGCAGCAGAGGTAGTTAGAAGAATTTCCTTGAAGGTGTGTGGTGGAAACGGGTCAGAAGGGCTGCCGGCAGGCCTGCTTGCTTTGCCCAGGTCCATAAATTCATTGTGTGATATTTGTTGGAAGGAATGCAATGGGTTAGCCTACTCTTGAAGGGTTTATTGGAAAAGGGTTGGTGCTGGTGGTTTTTCTTTGTTTTAAATAGGAGTCCAACATGTCTGCTTTGGACGTGTAATGATTTGCTAGTTTGGCAGTGAATTCTTGAGTAATGGGATGAGCTCCTTCTAGGCAATTTGATTTACCAAATTCAGTGAGAATTTTACAGAATTCTTTATTTGCACATTTAGCATTTTTAATTCTGTCTGAATAGTATTTTTCTTAGCTTTTTTGATTGCTGACTTGTATAATCTGTTAAGTTTCTGTAGGTGAAGTTTGTCTTGATTTGTGTTTGTTTTGAGTCAGGTGCATTGCAGCTTTCTAATTTGCTTTTTTATCTCTTTTAGCTCTGTATTTCTCCAAGGTGCCTGTTTTCTTTTGTTCTGTTGTGTTGTTCTTAGTGGTATTAGGATACCAAAAGCTTCCTATAGCCACTCATATAGTTTTTGGATGGAATGTATGTGTCTAGATCTGTACTGGATGTTAGTTGTGTTTCTTTTTTTTTTTTTATAATTCTTTATTGCTCAATCCAGAACAAATTAACCATCCGTATACATAATATACATAATCTTTTAACATACATAGTACTGGTAGTTTTGAATACATACAAAACTTAAAGCCATAGGTCCATATGCAATCCTAGAATAAATTTTTACAATTAGTTTTCTCCTCTATAACAATAATTTTCGATCAGTAAATTTATTTCAAATGCTCGATCATAGGTCCTAATTTCTGCCGCTTTACAGATTTCACTGCGTAGAGACTATACTCCAGATTAAAGATATTATATAACTTAGCGCGCCACATCTCAAATGAGGGAGCTGATTGTTGTAACCACACTGATGCCACACATAATCTTGTTACCGCTGCCGCCATAAATATCAAATATCTATATGGATGTGCAGGCTGTCCCTGCTGCAGACTATCCCCAACTCCAGTTAACATGACATCCATAGTCATATGTATATTTATTCCTATGATCTCGGACAAGAATCTCTCAATTTGCCCTATTAATTGCTGTAAATAACTACAAGCATAAAATATATGTGTGATATCCGCCTCCTCTCTTGCACATCTAAAACATCTCCCATCATTCACTCCCCCCCATTTCATCATCCTGGCTGGAGTATGATACAGATTAAACAAGGACTTAAAATGCTGGGCTTTTAAATTAGCTGATAGCAAGATCTTACCCGCTACATCAATTGATTGCTGAACATATTGCCCCTCTTGACCTAGCCTTACCCTCCATTTACTATCTTGTAATTCGAGATCGTCCAATTGCATTTCCATAATTAAATCATACAAAACTCCTATTTTTACTCCCTTTTTAACCTCCTCAACAAATGAATTGGTTTTTATGCATTTCTGCCTATGATATTTCCATAAATAGTCCCTTATTTGCAAATATTTGAAAAAAATCTGTCTTTTGTAAGTTATATCTCTCCATTAAATGCGCAAACGACATTATCTCCTCTTTCTCAAATACATCGCCAACAAACCTAATCCCCTTAGCCCTCCATTGCTCCATTTTACGATCCCCAAAGATAACAGATGACATCGCGACTGAATTCAAGGGGGTATAAAAACATAACCCCGCTATTCCCAGCATTTTACGCAGCGGCTTCCATGCTTTATATGCTGCCCACACTACCTTAAATCGTGTTAGCTTATAATAGCTTGGTTCCCAATAGTTAAACATACAGTTCCTCGCTGCCGAGTTAAGCAAAAGTTGATATATAGAGGGGGCCTCAGCTACTGTGGCCACCTTCTCCCCAGTGAGCAGTATTCCCATGTTTTGCAGAAGACAAGCATAATAATAAAAAGTAAAGTTTGGTACGGCCAACCCTCCCCTTCTGCGTGGTAGCATCATATACTTAAATGCCCTCCGTGCTTTCCTCTGTCCCCAAAGAAACCTATCACACATATATTGCAATTTCTGTAGTTGTATATTTGTCAATTCTAATGGCAGCGCCCTAAAAACATACAATACTCGAGGGAGTACATTCATCTTCAATATATTACACCTTCCCACTAATGTGAGGTGCAAACATTCTAAGCGGTCCAATTGCCTTTTTATCCCATCCAACAACCCTTTCCAATTAATCTCTATTAAATCTTGCAAGTTCATCCTAATTTTTATTCCTAAGTACGTGGCTTCCTCGGTTACCCGACTCTCTCCAGGGCAGGCATTTTTAGTACACACTATTTGGGTTTTTGTTGCATTTAGCTTATAGCCAGACACCACCCCAAACCTCGCGGCCAACCGCTCTATTTCTACAATAGCAGATTTTGGATCTGACGTCGCCACTGTAATATCGTCTGCATAGGCCAGAACCCGTGTCTCATATTGCCCACATATCATAGAACTAATCCTAATACTTTTCTCCAGCATTGTCAAAAATGGATTTATATACAGGGCAAACAAAAGCGGTGAGCAGGGACAACCCTGTCTTGTCTCCCGAGTTATGTAAATTAAATCTGATTCTTTGCCCATTGTGCAGATCCGAGCTGTAGGCTTTTGATACATAACCTGAAGAGCCCTAATGAAATCTGGTCCAAACCCCATCCTGCGTAAAATAGCCCATAAAAAAGGCCAGGAGACACGGTCAAACGCTTTTTCAGCGTTTAAAAAAATCAGCCCTAGTCTGTTTTGCTGTATTTTAGCAGCGTCTATCAGAGCAATGGCCCTATTTATATGATTGACCGTGCTCCTGCCTGGTATAAATCAATGCTGCTGTTTAGATACTAAAGTTGTGATTACTCGTGCGAGCCTAGTAGCCAGTATTTTGGCATATACCTTGCCATCCGCATTTAAAAGCAAAATTGGCCGGTAAGACCCTGGTTTCTCCGCAGGCTTATCTTTCTTTTTAAATATGACTATATTAGCCTCTGACCATGATACTGGAGGATGTCCTAATTGGGCCTCCTGGAATGTCTCCAGCATATCCCTCCTTAATACCGGAAATAATGTTTGGTATACCTCGAGCGGTAGTTTATCGGGCCCTGCTGCTTTCCCTCTTGCTAATGACACAATTGCCATCTCCAATTCTTCCATTGTAATCGGGTCTTCAAGTACTACAAGATCTTCCTGTCTCCCACCCACTATCTCTACTTGCTGAACAAATTGTCTAATAGCTTGTTCACTCCATTCCCCTTGTGTGTACAATTCCTTGTAAAAATCATAAAATACTTTTAATATACCCTCCAAAGTTTCAACCTTTCTCCCCTCGTTGTTAATCATTGAGGAGATCCTTTGTGCTGATTGTTTAGCCCGTATTCTCTGTGCCAGACACCGCCCTGTAGTTTCCCCATATTCATACCTTTCCTCTTTAAAGATTTTATACCGTATAGCAATCTCTTTGCTCCATATCCTATTAATTTTAGCTTTACAGCAGGCTATCTTTGTTTGTATCCCCTTTAAATCTCCTCCCCTCCTTATTCCCACCATCAGTTCTACCTCCTCACCTCTTAATTCATCCAGCAGGGCTTTCATAATATTTTGCTGCAGCTTCTGCCTCCTCCATCCAAAACTGATTATTTCACCCCTCAACCCGGCTTTCAAAGCATCCCATACTATTTTATTACTGGTAGACCCTCTGTTAATTTCAAGAAATTGCTCAATCCATTTTTTAATATATTCTACAAAAGAGCTATCCAATAGAAGCTTCCTATCAAAGGAGAAGGATCTCCCTACTCTCTCCCGAGCTATTGAATAAACATCAAGTAATAATGGTCCATGATCTGCTGTAATCCTAGGCCACACCTGTATCCGGGCCCCCACCATAAATAATCTAGATGCGAAAACATAATCCAGCCTAACTAGTTTTTGATGGGGATACGAATAGTACGTATACCCCGGATCTGGATACCTCAGGGTCTGCCACCCATCAACTAGCCCATGGTCCTCGATAAGTTGTCTTAATGATTTAAAAACCTTCGGTTTTCTCCCTCTATATTTATTCATCTCTAGCTCCTTTGCCTGGCATTCCATATGTATATTAAAATCTCCACACGAGAGTAAAGGAGTGTCCCAATGGGCTAACTTTGTTTAACTCTTCTAAAACTGCTTCCTCATCTAGGTTTGATCCATATAATGTACATACTACTAATTTCCTACCCCCTACTTGACACTCTGCAATTGCCCACCTACCATACTTATCTGACATCACCCGCCCCGTCCCAGAGATCCCCTGTCGAACCAGTATAGCTACCCCCCTATTCATAGTTGATTGTCGGGAGGCAATAATCAGTGAAAATCCGAGCTCTTTTAACACCATACGATTTGCCCAGGGAATATGTGTTTCCTGCACACATAGAATATCTGGTTTCATCACCCGCAGATTGGCAGCTACTCTCTTTCTTTTATTAGCATTATTCAGGCCACATACATTGAATGAGCAAATCCGTACCCCGGAAGCTGTCTCTCTGCTAACCATAATCATAATCTAAGGCCCAGCCTGATGCCTTGCATATCAATCTTAACATACACGTATTTATTTCATCTTTGTTCTGGATTGATTTTTTATTTATACCCCTCCCCCAACCCCTCCCATCCTTCACTCTCACCCCCCTGTGCCCCTCCCCATCCTACCGCCCACCCCAACTCCATTTCCTCCTCCCGCCCTCCCCCTCCCAAAAAAGCGGGCTGTAGGGCTAATAGCCCCTGCGATGGGGAGTAGTTTGCTGCCCAATATCCCCCTTCCCTCTCCATACCTTTCAAATAATAATTGAGCAAAGAGAAAACCCAAAGCATACATTCTAACAAGAAAAACATTTTAAAGAGAGAAAGAAAAAAAAAACAGAGATTATTACCCTGCTTTACTCTATTTTTGAATAGATTGAAAGTATTCCTTCGCTTGCACCTCTGAAGTGAAAAAGCGCGTCTGTCCCTTATATATTATTTTCAATGTAGCAGGGTTTAACAAAAATGCTTGTGCCCCCTTATCCTGATACGGCGTTATTAATTGTCGCAACTGCCATCGTTTTTGCACAGTATAATGGCAATAATCAGGTCTAACAAAAAACTGTTGACCCTTCCCCATCCTCTTTTTATCAGGCCTTGCGAGGTCATAGACCGCCTGTCGCGCCAGGAAATTATTTACACTTATCAATATTGCCCTAGGCCTAACATCAGGTTGCCCATCTCTGACCCTCGCCTGTTTAAAGGGAAACCTATGCGCTCTTTGAATCTCATTAGCCCAATTCCACATAGAAAGTTCAGGAAAAGCCTCTTTAAACAGTTCGACTACAAAGTTCCGGACGTCACGTCCCTCCGCTTCCTCCGATATTCCAAGTATCCTTAAATTATTTCTTCGTAGTCGATTTTCCAAATCTACTAACTTAAGTTGTGTATCATCTTTATGGGAACTTATAGCCTCCAGCGTCACCTTTTGAGCCACCACTTCATCCTCTAGTGTGGATATCCTTGCCTCCGCCTCATTCATCCTGTCCGTAAACTCATTACAAACTTTGGCAATCTTCCTGACTGTATTCTGTAATTTTCGACATGCTGTATGTGTTTTGGCGTTTTCTGCCCGAGTTTCCGTTCTATGGTCTATTATGTTCTGGTAGATCGATTCCAATGAAACTGCTCCATCTTGCCTTTCTTCACTCCCTTCCAAACCTGGACCGCCAGTTCTCAGGCCCTCAGGGGTTGCCTCCAAAGATGTTGATACATCCCACATCAGGTTATTAGCTTTTTCGGCTAACACGTTTCTCTCTTTATCAACCTCCTTCTTTCGAACTGTGGACACATCAGCAGTATCAAAGTCCCAATTTACACTAGTCTGATCGCTGCCAACGCTCATTAATAAACTTTCCTGAGACTGTATCCTTTGCCCTAAATTACCATCATCATCCGATGTATCCGAGGGCTCTGATATGGAAAAAAACTTTTCCCCTGAGTCACTCTCCCTGCAGCCATCTGCTCCCACTAATCCAATCTCTACCTCCTCCACAATCCCGTCAGCCGAAAGTCCCATTAAGACAGTATTTTCCCTATCCTTTTGTTGTAATTCAATCTCTTTTTCCATGCCTCTGTCACCTAATACCATATTTTCCAGCATTTCTTCATTTACATGAATGTCTTTATCATCACTGGCCAGTTGCTCTTTTACATGTTCTTTCGGGCCCTCCTTTTTATTTTAAAGTCCGCTTTAAGCCCATGTAGGATTACATTCTTTTTTTTGTTTGTCCCCGCAAACATTTGAGGCACTTTTTTCCCCCTGTCAGCCACCTGCTCACCTCCTTGAACCACGTCATCCAAAAGCCCGGTTGAGCCTTCCACAGCTACAGTTGTGTGCAGCCCGAGTACAACAGCTCTGCTCGCGATAGCCGGCTCCACCGTTACTCTTGTTTTAGGAGGCATATCGGCGTCTAGAGCTGACAGGGAATCGTCGTGCACAGCTGTGTTCCAAGCTTATGAGCTGCCCTTCTCCTGCAACGCCGCTGTACTCCTCAATGAAACAAAGTTTCCTTTTCCTCCTTTGTTCGAAACCTCCTTCAGCTCCTTGCCACACAGTGTAATCAGCCGATATTCACGCCGAGGATTCGTCTCCTCTCACGTACCGCTGCCCTTCACCAACACCGCCGTAAGTAACTCTCTTTTTTTTTTTCCTTTGATTTCCTCAGCTTTCCAAACGCATTTCTCTCTCGCTGTCTACACCAGAAGAGGGAAAGGGGAGAAACACCGGGAGCCCGCTACTCACTCGTCCGCCATGGACGCCATCTTGCCCCGTGTTAGTTGTGTTTCTAAGTATTTAAAATGGGGGGCCATATTAGCAAGACCCACGTTAAAATTATCGCCGTTTTAGCGGCAGGAAACTGCTGCTAAAACGGCGATAATGGGCTTGTTAATATGCGTTATGGAATTCAATAGAAGCCCAGGTTAGATGTCCTGCACATCTAACCTGGGCTTCTATTGGAATTATATAACGCATATTAGCAAATCCATTATCGCCGCTTTAGCGGCAGTTTCCTGCCGCTAAAACGGCGATAATTTTAACGTGGGTCTTGCTAATATGCCCCTAAGTTTGTTCCACAGTCGATAGGTGGATGCATGTAAGGTGGTTTTAGGTGTATTCCTTTGTGTTGGTTTATGTTGGAAAAAAAGCAAATGGTGGACTGAACATGTGACTGGAGTAATTGTTTGAAAGGTAACTAATTCTGGATTTGCAAAAATGACATCAAGGATGTGTCCAACGATGTGTGTGGGTTTGTGGATGATCTGATTTAGGTTCAGTGCGTCTAGGCCAGTGATGATTGTTTTTGGATAGGGCATATTGGGTTTGTCAAACAAAATGTTTAGGTCACCAAGAATGCATAGGTTGGAGTGTAGTGTTATAAGGTTTGAAACTGTGTCTAGAAATGTGTGTGGGAATGTTGCATGGCCAGGTGGAGGTCTGTAAAGGAGTAGGAAGCTACAGGAGGAAGATGGTGTAGGGTTGCATCTGGTGAAGAGGTCCTCACAACCTTGTATGGAGACGTTGTCAGCTTTAGTGATATTTAATGTTTGCTTGAATACAACAGCTAGGGCACCTCCTCTTTTGCCTATACAATTTTGTGTGATAGTTTGATAGCCTAGGGGAATGGCTTCATCGAACACTGGACCCATGTCATCTCCCAACCATGATTCAGTTATGAAGAGTAAGTCGGGTTGTGTGTCAGTGAGAAGGTCATAGATGTGATGCCTTTTTTTGAGAGTGAACGAGCATTTATTAGTAGGCAGTTTAGATAATATGTTTGGTGATGGTATGACTTTGTTTTGTACAAGAGTGAGCAGTGTTTTGTGAACTTGTAGCAGGTGTATCCTTAGTGCTGGCATTAGCTGTATGAGGATAGCAATAGTGTGGCTGTTCTGTATCGTATTCCGCGTCCAGCAGGTTAAGAAGGCATTTTGATGGCTCTTGCTGTGTAGGTGGTGGTGATAGTGGTTGAGAGTGAGTTGTTGAACTGCGTTGTTTTGTAGAGTAGCCTTGTTGTGCAGTAGACACAGAGATGCGAAGTTGTGAAGAGTGGCATTTTGCTTGTTTTGTTTGCATGTGTTTAAAAAGTAGAAAGTGAATGAGTTAGGGGTGGTGGTGCAGCATGTGGGTCATGTTGTAAGTTTCTACATTGCCCAATGGATGAGAGGTGGTTAAAAGAGAGTTGCTGTGTTGCTGTATATGTGTTAGATGTGGGCAAAGAGAGAAAGCTTGGCAGTGGAGTCGGTTTAGGGTGTTTATGATAAAGGTAGTCAGGAGGGTAGGAGTGTGTGTATGTTTCTAGTTTGTGACATAAAGTGTTATGAGGTAGTGTGTGTGAGAGATTTTGTTGTGCTGGTGTGTGTGTTATGTTTTGTTTATGAGGAGTAGTGAGAGGAGGTGAAGATGTATTTGTTTTCTAAGAAGTATTTGTATGTAGAGTATTGTTGGCGAGTGAAAGCTGCAAGGTAAAGGGGGTGGTAATGGGTTTTGGAAAAGAATGTATGTGATGTGTGAGAGGAGATGAACAAGAGTTAAGATGTTTGTGTTAGATTTGATTGCTAAAAGAGGTAATATGTGTAGTGCCGTGGAGTGTAAGGGTTGTGTGATTGTGTTTTTTGGGTAAAAAGAAGAGGAGGGTGTTGGTGGATGAAGATATGGATGTCTGAGCATAGGTTTGTACTCCACATCTGTGAGAGGTGTTCTAATCAGGATACACCCAGGGTGCCATATAGGGTAGTAGACCACTGCTAGATAAGGATGGCATATATGTGTACATATATGGTCAGCTAGATGGCAGGGCGCAGCACCTGATTGTGATGTACTCTCTAAATGTAGGCCAAGTGGCTTACCTAAAATATATAGCCACACTACTGGCCCACTGCCCTCAAGGCCCCTATGTGCTGGGGGTGACTTTAACTTTATAATGAAAGTTGACATAGAAAGTCCTCCCCCACAGCTACCTGTAGCCCCAGTTAGGAAAGTAGCAGAGAAGCGGGTGGCCTGGGTGCAAGTCTCACAGACCGCTGGAGAGTTATCAACCCCTTGGGAAGGGAGTACTTCTACTTCTCTTGGTAAATGCATTACCTACTCGAATTGATAAGTTCTTTGTCATACCAATGCCAAGGGACGGGATTGTCTTGCATAGACAACATGTGATCATAACCCATTGTTAATTACTTCACAATAGGAATGCGCAACAGTGAAGATTCTGGCTTGGCGACTGCAGACCCCATTGTTGGATGATGCAGAAATACACTAAAATAAGAGATCACTCAGCTTTTCCGCACTAACATTGGCTCTATAGTAGAAACTGTTAATATTAAGGTATATGTACAAGGAATGCATGAGAGGTTTCCAAAATAAAATATGTGGCGGAGGTGAGGAGGATTCTGAACAATCGCCTTCATAGCCTAGAAAATGAGCAACAGGCATTGAAGAGTAAAATGCTAAGTCACTCAAACGCTCGTCTAAGTGTGGCTGAAAGAGGAACTCCCACAGGGAAATATGGGAGAGACTTAGCCTATTTGCTTACAAAGATTGTGTGATACTGAAACACTCTGAGGGTGACAAAACTGGCTGTCTTGTAGCAAGGATGACCCACTTGACAGTCTAGCATTCGGACATTATGGTTGTCTGGTATGGATATGGCCAGTTGGCACATTTTAAATCACACATCAATGAGTCTTTCGCTGTATACTATAAGAAGCTATATGCGAAACTTACAGAGTAAAAGAAGTAATGGTGGACCTATACATACAGAGGCCCTGCAGAAGTTAACATTGACCCAGGGGGCAGGCATTAAGGCAGGTTTTGCTGAATGAAATAGAACTGGCTATAGCACAACTGGCCACAAGTAAAACGTCTAGCATCAATGGGTTTCCCCTGGTATTCTCTGACGTGTTTCAGGGGCAGTTGGACAACCATCTTTTGGAATTGTATTTTGCAGCATTTATAGGGGTGAACTCCCTACCTTTACCAAGAAGGCCATTGTTGTGCTGCTGTTGAAACCAGACTGTAATTGTCATGCTGTGGGGCTGTATCGTTCCCTAGCATTGTTTAGAGGCTGTTCAACATTATCATCAGCGTCCCCCCCACTGACGAAGGGGCAGGCAGTGGCCTCCATGGATTTGGAGAATGTTTTGACTCGCTGAATTGAGATTTTCTGTGGATGGTTTTGCTGCACATGGGTTTTAGGGCAAACATTGTAAGATGGGTGCAGCTTTTGTATACACTTCCCACTGCCTGGATCAAAATGGGCATACTTGTATCAAATGCCTGGGCTGTCCAGCGTGGAACAAGACAGGACTACCCCCTTTCTCCACAGTTTTTGTGCTAGCAATGGAGCATCTGTCATGCCACGTTAGACAGTTTAGAAAGCTGGTAGTCATACAGATAAACAATTCGACTCACCCCTCTCACTCTACACAGACAATATTTTTCAATATATGAGGGATTGGAAGGAGGACCAGCCACTGTTGCAGTGCGGCAGGCCGGAGGACAGAGCCCAGGGCAGGGGAGTCCTCCTTGGGACCTGGCGGGGCCCAGGGGCCTGGTTGGAGCTCCTGGGCCCGGCTGAGCAGGGGAGGCCTTCCCATGTCCGCAGGAGCCCGTCCCAGGGGGTTGGCCATGCGGTGGGCTGGAAGACGGAGCCCAGGATGGGGGCCCCCACCCCAGGGCCGGCCGGGCCCCGTTGGAGCTTCTGAACCAGGCAAAGCAGGGGAATGCCTCCCCTGGCCCAATGGGCCCCCGTCCTGGGAAGCTGGCAGTGAGGCAGACTGGAGGACACAGACCAGGGCAGGGGTATCCGCCCTGGGTCCTGGCAGTGCCCTCAATCAATCAATCAATCAGGTCACTTTTAAAGCGCACTACATACCCGCGAGGGTCTCAAGGCGCTGGGGGAAGAGGGGGGGTGCTGCTACTGATCGAAGAGCCAGGTCTTGAGGAGTCTTCTGAAGGCCAGTAGGTCTTGGGTCTGCCGAAGGTTGGTGGGGAGGGTGTTCCAGGTCTTGGCGGCGAGGTGGGAGAAGGATCTGCCGCCGGCGGTCGTTTTCCGGATGCGGGGGACTGTGGCGAGGGCGAGGCTGGTGGAGCGGAGCTGGCGGGTGGGGGTGTAGAAGCTGAGTCGTCTGTTGAGGTAGGCTGGTCCGGAGTTGTGGAGTGCTTTGTGTGCGTGGGTGAGGAGCTTGAAGGTTATCCTCTTGTTGACAGGGAGCCAGTGCAGGTCTCTCAGGTGGGGTGTGATGTGGCTGCGGCGGGGGATGTCGAGGATAAGACGAGCAGAGGCGTTCTGGATGCGTTGCAGCCGTCTCAGGAGCTTAGCCGTCGTTACTGCGTAGAGGGCGTTTCCGTAGTCCAGCCTGCTGGTGACGAGGGCCTGGGTGACTGTTTTTCTTGTTTCGGTGGGGATCCACTTGAAGATCCTGCGGAGCATTCGGAGGGTGTTGAAGCAGGATGAGGAAACGGCGTTGACCTGCTTAGTCATGGAGAGGGTGGGGTCGAGGATGACCCCTAGGTTGCGTGCGTGGTCGATGGGTGTCGGGGCTGTTCCCAGTGATGTCGGCCACCAGGAGTCGTCCCAGGCTGAAGGGTTGGAGCCAAGGATGAGGACCTCCGTCTTGTCCGAGTTCAGCTTCAGGCGGCTGGTCCTCATCCATTCGGCGACGGCCTTCATTCCTTCGTGGAGGTGGGCTTTGGCAGTGTGAGGGTCTTTGGTGAGGGAGAGGATCAGCTGGGTGTCGTCGGCGTAGGAGATGATGTTGAGGTTGTGCTGTCGGGCGACGTGGGCGAGGGGTGCCATGTAGATGTTGAACAGCGTCGGGCTGAGGGAGGTGCCCTGGGGCCGGGTCGGAGCTCTTGGCCTGGCCAAAGCAGTGGAGGCCTTCCCTGGACCGCAGGTGCCCATCCCAGGGGCTTAGCCGTGCGATGGGCCAGAAGACAGAGCCCAGGAAGTGGGGCACCCACTCCAGGGCCTGCCGGGGCCCGGTCGGAGCTTCTGAACCAGACGAAGCAGGGGAATGCCTCCCCGGGCCCGATGGGCCCCCGTACCGGGTATTTGGCAGTGCAGCAGGCTGGAGGACAGAGCCCAGGGCAGGAGTGCCCACCCTGGGGGCTTGCAGGCCCAGTCGGAGCTCCTGGGCCTGACCATGCCAGGGAGACCTCCCTGGGCCCACGAGAGCCCATACCCAGAGCTTCGCCATGCAGTGGGCTGGAAGACGGGGCCCAGGATGGGGGGCTCCCAATGTGGGTCCTGTCAGGGCCTCGGTCAAGGCTTCAGAGCCAAGCCAAGCAGGGGAAGCCTCCCTGGTTCTGATGGACCCTGTCCCAGGCCCTAGGCAGTGGGTCAGGCCGGAGGACAGAGCCCAGGATTGGAGCACCCGCCCCTGGGCCTGGCAGGCCCCAGTCAGAGTTCCTGGACCTGGCCGCACCAGGGAGGCCTTCCCGGGCCAACAGGACCCCGTCCTGGGCACTCTGCCATGCGGCAGGTCTAAGGACAGCAATCAGGATAGGGGGGCCCCCCACCCCCAGGCCCGTTGGGCCCTGGTCTTCGGCCATCTGGTCGCTGGCTGAGAACCGCCAGACCACAAGAGGGTCCTGGGTACCCTGTCCCTAGTAATCCAGAGGAAGACTACCCTCTTTTCTTGTAATCCGTGCACACCGAGTGACAGAGGGGACCGAAGGAGCGCATGCACCTGGCCTCCTGGAGCCCTGGCTGGGCTCAAGGAAGCAAATGAGCCCTGTTCAGTGCTGCCCACGGCAGCCCAGCCCTCTGGTCCGCCTCCCCAGTGGAAAGCATGGCATGTGACCATATGACCAGGCTCAGGTGACCCTGCGGCCTGGATGCTTGGAGCCCCAGCTGGACCTCAGGCACAGGGCTGCGAGGAGGGCCCTGACGGAGCTCTAACCGAGGGCCCGCAGGCATCTTATCACACAGGCGAAGAGGGGGAGGATTCCCTGGGCCTGATGGAACCCCATCCTGTGCCCTCGGTGGATGGAGCCCAGGGGCCCTTGGGACCGGTCAGAGCTCCTGGACCCAGCCACGCAGGTGATGGCTCCCTGGGCCCGGAAAAAGTATAATCACACTTGTTCTACCGTTTTTCTTCCCTTAGATTTTGGACCCTAGCTCAGCCAGGACCCAGGGAAACCTAGCCAAACTACGGCTATCCAGGGTGGACGGCCTTGTGGGGCTCTCACCAAGTTTTATTATCCAGAATCCCTTGTAAACCTCAAACTTTGACAAAAAAACACATTTTCCTCACATTTCTGTGATGGAAGGTTCTGGAATCTGCAAGGAGCCACAAACTTCCTTCCACCTGGCATTCCCCCAGGTCTCCTGATACAAATGGCAGAAGAATCACTGCCCCTGCTCCCGAGGCTGAAAAATGTAAAAAAAAAATCAATCCCACTGCTGTATACAGCGGAGGGATTTCCTGGACGTGTGCAGAGGACATAACGGTTACGTCCTCCGCGCAAGGCCACCGTGGTGGAGGATGTAACCATTACGTCCTTGGCACAGAAAGGGTTAAGGGATTCTTCGTCTCCAGTCCATGTACACCAAATGTCATCAATGAATCTGAGCCATTTTGTTATGGTGTTAAGAAAATATTTGTTGTTTTATGTAAATTCTTCTTTATATAATGCCATGTACAATACTGCCATTTCCAGTGCAAAAAAATCCCATCGCGGTCCCCTTTAGATAAAGGGTTGGCAGCCCACAAGTGCACAGGGTCCCAGAGGAGGTCTGGAGGGGGTAGCCTATGATGAGTCATGCCCACAGTAAAGACAGAAACACTCCTTACACTAGAGGTCGGGTACCAGACCAGCTATACTGCCATGAAGGCCATTTTAGTCAGCAAGTTTGGACTGACCCCAAGGAGGAACAGGCAAGGGTTAAGGGCCAGTCACAAACTCTCTACACAAACATGGGTGGATTTCTTGCACTATGCTGGTAAGGCACTGAAGGACTGAGTGAGGGGCAGCAAAGTTAATGATTATGAAGGGTTGTACAGCTTGTTTTTAAAGGAGCACTTTCTTGATACTTGTTTTCCAGAGCTGCGCCAACACCTGGTTGATAGCAAGTTTACTGAAACCACCCACTAGTGGGAACATTACAGAGGTGGCCAATGTGGCCTTAGGGGAAAGTAGTCCCCAGGGGCAGGTCATAGAATATGCCATGACCTCCCTCAGCTGGGAGTTAGAACCAGAGGGTGATTTGGTGATCCCTGAGGATGGAGTCATCACTTCCACCAGGTGGGAGTGAATGGGGTCCTAACCACTGCTCTGAGAGGTACGGGGGCTAGCAGGACCATGGTTGTGGAATAGCTAGTCTCCCCAGAGCAGTATAACCAGCGAGGTTTGTAGAGTGACTCCAGCCAATGGGCAGGACTTTTTCCACCCTATGGCCCTGGTTTCCCTACAGTGGGATGGGGAGGTGACCCAGAGAAGGGTCATAGTTAGTCCACAGATGCACATTGACTGCATTCTGGGGATTGAGTTATCCCCAGTGTCAGGAGAACTAAGAGGGGCAGCCTCCACAGGTGGTGCGACAGTTCAGTTTAATGGGGGTACCACTCCCAAACAGATGGTACAGAGCCACGTATGGAAGGACTGGGGGAGGTAGGACTCACCCCTGTCTCTGGTCCAGCCCAAGGGTACAGACCCTGGGTTGGAGCACCAATTGCAGGATACCACCCGGACTGGTGGGAGGTGGAGTGGAGAAAAGATGCAATGCACCTGGGCCAACTGCCCCCCACTCTGAGAAACCACAGAGGACAGAGACCCCTGGATGGCCTGGGACTAGCTCTTGGCACTGACAGCTGTCAGCTGCCTCTGTTGGTTGCTGTCCTTATGGACAGAGTTTTCCTTCGGTTGGGGACAGAGACAGACTAAAGAGATGGAATGGGCCACATCATTTTGTTGGCCATGGTGGTACTGTCTACCTACTGTGGTGCATCTGTGAGCAAATAAAGTTAGGTGCAGCACAGATGGGGTCCACGGGTAAGGAAAAGGATTGTCCATGGGTTAGCTTACTGGCCTCAGAGAGCATAGACGGAGGGATCGAACAGGGTTCATACAGGCGTAGAAGTGGCAAATACCCCTGCAGTATTGGGCCATAGTTCAGGTTCATAGTTCAGGTTCCATCGCCCTAAACAGGGAAGTCCATCAAGGTATTGATTAGGCTACCCTGGCTTTAGGCTGGGGGGGTCATGTTGAAAAATGGTCCTCTCTGAAGGATCCCCCCAAACGTTTTGCTTTCTTCCTTTTTGCCGAATCTTTTTGTTGGCCTTAAGACTCTGAGCACTTTTCCACTGCTAACCAGGGCAAATGTTCATGTGCTTTCCCCCTAAACATGATGGCATTGGTGTATACCTGATTGGCAAATTTTATGTACTGGTAAGACCCTTGTAAAGTGGTATACCATACACCCAGGACCTGTACCTCAAATGCTACTGCTGGGCCTGATTATCAAAAACAATGGCTCCTGTGGACTAATGGCAAGAAAATCTCAATAAAATAACGCACTATGGCAATGTAATGGGTTATTGTGATGTCAAAAGAGAAGGAGTCGAACACACCTTAGATTAGTATTTCATTCATAATTCTTGTTTATATAGTTCTTTGAAGCAAAATTACATTGATGACATTTAACAATCAATTGATTGTAGTGAGTGGTGTCACAGTGAAAAAGAAACCTAAACAAATAAACCTAAATAATTTGTGACATATTCGTGACATATATACAAGGTTTCCTATATTTCATGAAAGCGACCATTGAAAGATATATATTATATAAACCACGCTTTTATATAATGATAAGTGCTGGCTTGTAATGATTCGCTTTGAAAAAACTGTCGACGGCGTTTCGACCCTGTGTGCAATGTAGGGTCTCTTTAGGACCTAAGATAGTAGGGACACCTGAAGGAAGGGTTTGCGCAGCCTTGTGTGGAATTTGTGGCACCGTGAGTAAAGTGAAAAGGAAGGATACTTACATGGGACCCGGCCGGGCACCCATGTGAGGGTAGCTGTCGGCTGGCAAAATTCGGTTAGCACAATAGGAGGATTCCGCAGGTATGGAATAGAAGGGCACGGTGAGAGTGCAGATCAAGCACGAGCCGATAGGGTTTTAAGTAGAAGTTGCAGGCTTCTTCCATGTGTTATGGCTCTTGATAATTATTTAAGACGGCTATGCGCCTCTTTGTGTCGCCAGTTGATAAGTAATGGGGGGTCTGAACCAAGGCAGACAGACAGATGCTGTTCTGCTCCACAGATATCCTTGATGCAGGCACGAACATACTGATTCTTGAGTAAGACCCCCATTACTTATCAACTGGCTGACACAAAGAGGCGCATAGCCGTCTTAAATAATTATTAAGAGCCATAACACATGGAAGAAGCCTGCTACTTCTACTTAAAAACCCTATCGGCTCGTGCTTGATCTGCACTCTCACCGTGCCCTTCTATTCCATACCTGCGGAATCCTCCTATTGTGCTAACCGAATTTTGCCAGCCGACAGCTACCCTCACATGGGTGCCCGGCCGGGTCCCATGTGAGTATCCTTCCTTTTCACTTTACTCACGGTGCCACAAATTCCACACGAGGCTGCGCAAACCCTTCCTTCAGGTGTCCCTACTATCTTAGGTCCTGAAGAGACCCTACATTGCACACAGGGTCGAAACGCCGTCGACAGTTTTTTCAAAGCGAATCATTACAAGCCAGCACTTATCATTGTATAAAAGCGTGGTTTATATAATATATATCTTTCAATGGTCGCTTTCATGAAATATAGGAAACCTTGTATATATGTCACGAATATGTCACAAATTATTTAGGTTTATTTGTTTAGGTTTCTTTTTTCACTGGGACACCACTCACTACAATCAATTGATTGTTAAATGTCATCAATGTAATTTTGCTTCAAAGAACTATATAAACAAGAATTATGAATGAAATACTAATCTAAGGTGTGTTCGACTCCTTCTCTTTTGACATCACAATAACCCATTACATTGCCATAGTGCGTTATTTTATTGAGATTTTCTTGCCATTAGTCCACAGGAGCCATTGTTTTTGATAATCATTTCAGTACCCTGGTTCCAAGTGAGTAGGGTTCCCTTGTTGTTTTTCTCGACTGCTGGGCCTGAAGCACAGATTGTGCCATCCAGATAAGTAGCCTTTCAAACCTGTCTCAGGCCTGCCACTGCAGTGCCTGTGTGTGCTGTTTACTGCCACTTCGATTTTCCATTTAAAACTACCTACTAAGCCTTAAACTCTCCTTTTATTACATATACGTTGTGAGAAGTTGGCCTGGTATATGCTGTCCACTAATTATAGTGGGCACCTTGCACCAGTCCAAACAACCCCTTATTGGAGATAGGTTAAAGACAACCTTTATTGAAAGCTATCCTAGTGGTAGCTATGGAGAGCAGCCTTCAGGCTAAGTCTTGAAGGAATGTAAAGCAGCTTGTTTTACCACTCTATAATCTCTTGAGTGACCAAATGAAAGAGGACCGCACCAGGTATATATTCAAAATATATGTATTTATTACTAAACACACCCCTCTAGTCTCTTTATGAGGCTAGAGTTCGAAGTACATAAGTTATAAGTCAGTTATTAACAGTAATAGCACAAATACACGTTTGAGCCCTAGGGGCGTACCAAACCATATACCAATAAAGTGGTATAAGAACCACGACTGAGCTAGACACAAGGCCTAGAGCCTGTAGAAGTGCTTGGACCACAAGGAACCACCCAAGGCAGTGACACAGGGGACCCACGGGGGACGCGTGCAGTGTAGTAACACAGCCGCGAATCGCCGTTAACTTCTATGGGGAAAGTCGCGGTTGGGAATTTAAAGAAAAGGGACACTTAATGGAGGACTTGGAGCAAACCCTTTCAGAACTGGGTCATTCTAGAGTCTATACCCACGGGAGCACCGGAGTACTCGTGTTACCTCACCCAGGGAAGCCGGGTGCATAGGTGCCTTTCGGGGTCGGGTTTCGTCGTCGATTTGAATGGCGATCTGCTGCAAAGTGCTGCTGGCGACCAAGTCGAAAGTGTCCGGGTGGATCCAAGGGTGGATCGGAGATCTGAAGAACCTGAAAGCAGAGGGGACAGAGTCTGGGTCACTAGCCAGTGACCAGGAAGGCGATGAGCAGATGCCCACCGATGTCGGATGCTTCAGGTAGGTTGACGGTCATCTTGACTCTTCAGCCACGAGGTCCAGGAGGCGTTGTCGGTGACCAGGAGCTGGATTCGGACTGTCCCACAAAGTTTGTTGATTGCTGAGGTGTCGGCGACCGGATTGGACCCAACAAGCCTTGGCAACGGCAAGTCTTGTGGAAAGTGAAGAAGGACGATGGTGCAGACCAGCAAGGTCTGAGGGACTCACCCAGCAAGGGTAAGTCAGGGCAAGCCTGGAGCAACCAGGGAAGCCCAAGCAGGATAAGATTGGCCTTCGTTAGGGCTACTAGCCAATGGACTAGCGACCGCAAAGGAGCCTCGAGTGGACACACTTGGAGCTGGCTCATGGGACACTTGTGGAGTGGAGGCCAGTGATCTTCGGTGCAGTTGGTGCTGGAGGCGGGGGCTACTCGGAGCCCAAAGCACAATTTCGTGGGAGTCCAGGAAGAGGATGCACTTGCAAATGAACTTGGTGTCCAGGGGTCACGGTTCCACATTACCCACGACAGCTACGGGCCTCAGCTTTGCTGGGGACTCAGGGCAGCCTCGGGGAAGTCTGAAAATCTACCTCTGGTGATGCAAAGACTTCGGCGTCCGACGGGAGCGTCAGCGATGCAGACCGGACAATTGCTTCTTTGGTGCCTGCCAAGCAGGGGAGTCACTCCTTGACCCCAAGGGAGATTCTTCAGTCCTCTAATCTTCAAGTAGAGCGTCGAAGGTCCAGGATTCTGTGTCAGAGTTTCGTCCAAGGATAATCTAAAGTCCTAAGGACTGGGGTCTCATACTTATACTAAGGTAGGGGGTTGGACTTACTCTGTGGGCCCACCTATGGGTGGGTCAGGGCAGAGGGGTGGTTACACCCCTTTCCCTTTGTCCAGTTCACACCAGAGCAGGGGCTGGAAGCCCCTGATCCGGTTTGAACTGGGGTATGCACAGGGACACCAAATGTGCCCCCAGTGCAGGACTTCAAAGCACCAGAGAGTGCTCCCGCCCAGCCCCAATACACACTATCCTGTCTGGGGAGGTGGTTACACCTCCCTGAGACAGGAAACCTATTGTCCAGGTCTCCCCTGCCGGAGTTTTGGTCAGCAGCAGGAGGCCAGACTTGTGTCTGTGGCAGCAGCATCCATTTTGTGATGCCAGGGCTTTGGAAAGAAGTTACCGGGCAAGCCAGTGTGTACATATCTCTCCCTCTAAAAGGGTGGAATGCTACCCCCACCGCCAGAATTGGCGGGGGGGTAGTATTCCAAGATGTTTGACACCAAACACGACATGTTTCCGTGCAGCCATCCCAAAGTTAGCATTTAACGCGAGGTTATAATGCACTTAAGAGTATATGGTCAGGCTGCACTACAAACAGCATCAGAGAAGGGTCTCCGAACGCTGCAGAGGGGCCCTGCTCATGCAGGGGCACCCTCTCACATAGGAACCATGCACTCTGCCTTCAGGATTGACAAGGCCTGCCATAGGAGTGACTTATAGGTTTATATGTGTGTAGTGTATATGTAGTGATATAGGTAACCTATATCACAGTAAGGGGTGCATGCACCACCTTACCCAGGCTGCAGTAGCAGACCTGTGGTGTCATTTTGGATGGCCTTCCAGGGGTGGCACAATACATGCTGCAGCCCCTGGTAGGCCTCTGAGGTACCTATGCCCTGGGTACATAGTATACCATATACTAGGGACTTTTAAGGGCACTCCAGATTCCAATCAGAGATGTGCCTAAGGCACATAGAAACCATTTTATAGAGAAAGCAGATAGACTGGGGCCCTGAATAGCAGGATCCCAGTCCAACTAAGTCATAAACCAGCAAAACACCAGGAAAAAAGTGGGGGCAACCATATAGTCAGATTCCACCTTCCTACATAACCCCCCAAACGAAAGGAGATAAGGCTAACCTTGGCCAGTTGAGCCTTTATTGACTAAGTGGCCATATAAGGAAGCACCTGCACTAGCATGGTTGCCCCCTGTCTCATGGTCCACTAAGCAATCCCTCACCCTAAGGGTATGAGAGGGCCTCCACCATGGGGAATTACTACCTGTGGTGTGCTTTGGTAAAGTACAAGGCTGGTGAGGTGTCTGAGTAGGGAAGTGAGGCCCTAGGAAGGTTGGACTCAGCTTCCTCAGATCACTGGTCACCATGTATGCCTGTCTTTCCATGACTGAGTTGCACTTTGCTCTAAGGGTCAACCTTTGGCTGCCTACAGCTGGGGGTTGGGTCCCTTTGGATGGAACACTGGGGGGACATGGCAGGTTTGGAACCTTCTTGTCCCAGGTTTGCCCTTGCCTACCAGAGTCCTTCTGGGGGAGGTCCCTACATAAAGGTATGGGGGATCCCTCAGTGTGTGGAGGAATTTTCACCTGGCTAGGGCTACTAGACTGGGTGCCCCTAATCTGCTGATGGGGGGGTTCCTCTGGACAGGGGGCCCTGGGGGGTCCACTGACCTCCCTGACTTCTGCAGCCCTGGGCTGACTGAGGCAGGGTAGAGAGGGGCAGGTTACCTGCTCCAGACTGGGTACCACCTTGGAAGGGTCCTCTGCCATCAGGGGTGTGGCCAGGCCAGGCCTGACTACCTCTGGGGCAGTTCCTTCACTAGGGGTAGGGTCAGTTCCCTGAGGAGGCTGACCCTTACCTACTGTCTGGAGGGAAGAAGACTTTTCTTCAACCCTTGTGTTCTCTTTTGGGGGAGAGTGGGCCATTCTTCCAGGCTCCACTTCTCCAAAAGTTTCCTGGGCTTGGGCTGTGGCCATCACAGCCCCACTAACCTTTACAGGGACGCCCAGCATTCTCAGATGGGTTTGATGTTCAACTTCAGCCCAGGCTGAAATTTCCAGATCATTGCCCATCAGGCAATCTACAGGCAAGGTTGGGGACACTGCCACTCTTTTTGGGCCTGTGACCCCTTCCCAGCTGAGATTGACTTTGGCCATGGGGTGATCTGTTTTGACACCATCAATGTTGGTCACCTGGTATTTAAACTCAGGTAAAAGCTGGTGAGGGGTGACTAGTTTCCCTGCCACCATGGTGACACTAGCCCCTGTGTCCCTAAATGCCACAGCTTTCTGATCATTAATTATTGGCTCCAGTCTGTACCTGCCCAATGCATTGAGACCCATGGTAAAGGTGGCAAATCCTATACCACCATCAGAGTCAGAGGAGTCTGTTGAGGGGGTCCTGTCTAAACTAGGGCCCACCTCTGTTCCTCTTGCAAAAGCACCTAACTTTTTGGGTGCACTACTCCCAACTGGAGGATTACTACTGGTAGTACCAGGAGGGGTGGTAGTAGTTGTGGGAGGAACATTTTCTTTATTGCCAATCCTGGGACAACTGGGATCAGATTTCCAGTGCCCAGGCTTTTTACAGACATGGCAATAGGGTTTCTTTTCAGGAGAGGAAGGAGTTTTGGACCCACCCCCAGAAGAGGACTTTTGGGGCCCTGTAGTGGATTTATCCTTAGATTTATCCCCACCTTTCTCTTGGGACTTGGTAGAATCTTTCTTCTGGTCACCACCCTGATTCTTAGTCTTTACTCTGGTTTTGACCCATTTGTCTGCCTTCTTTCCCAATTCTTGGGGAGAGGTCAGATCAGAGTCCACCAGGTACTGGTGTAAAAGCTGGTTTTGACAATTATTAAGGATCTGCTCCCTCATAATCAAATTGTACAATCCTAAAAAGTCATGCACCTTGTTGCCATGTATCCAACCTTCCAGAGCCTTAGTAGCACAATCTACAAAATCAACCCAGTCTTGAGTCTGAGTTTTTGGGTGTCTCTGAACTTCAACCTATACTGTTCAGTGGTTAGGCCAAACCCATCTATCAGAGCACTCTTCAAGACTTTGTAATTGTCAGCATCCTCTTCTCTTACAGTGAGGAGCTTGTCTCTACCTTTGTCTGCAAAGGAGAGCCACAAGATTGCTGCCCACTGCTTCTGGGGGACCCTCTGAACTTTACAGGCCCTCTCCAGTGCAGTTATCCATTTGTGGATGTCATCCCCACTCTGGTAGGGAGGGACAATCTTGTTCAGATTTCTATGGTCATAAGACCTTTCCCTATCTTTGGGGAAATTGCTGCCACCATGGGACTCTAGCCCCAACTTTTTTCTCTCTCTGTAGAGATCTAGGGACTCCCTGTCTATAGCCAATTGCTGTTTTCTGAGTTCAAGCTGGGCTTGCTCATACTGAATCAGTCTCTTTCTCCTCTCATGAGAGGATTCCCTCCTATGAGAGGAGACAGAGGTCCCTACTGAGGTGTCAGAGTGGTTAGACTCCTGAGAAGGAGATCTAGACCTTCTAGGCACACTCACAATCCTTCCTGGGGGGACAAAGTGGAGGTCATTCTGATCCTCCTCCTCATCCACAGGAGGAATTGGGTTTTCCAGGTCAAGGTCATTGTCACCTTCCTGGTCAGTTCCAGAGGGGGGGTCCTGGGTGTTGTCACCCCTGGCCCCTTCCTCATCTTCTGCCCCACCCTCTGCACCTACCCCTTCAGACCCTAGGGGTCTGCTGAGATCATCAGCCAGTAACATCTCTCTCAGATGTTGGGTGCTGGCACTTTGGCCTGTCTTCAGCTTCCTAACATTGCATAATGCTCTCAATTCCAAGAATGGGAGTGTATCATACTTGGAGGGAAGAAGCCCACTGGCTTCTGGCAAGGACTCTCTGGGTCCTGGCTTTGAAGACATTACTAGTGAGGTGTGGTGTATGCACTACCTACTCTAGTGTGGCCTACTAAACTCTCTTGAGTTGTAGAAAGGGTGTGCTATCCCTTAACACACAACTCTAAGTTCAGTAGAACTTACTGTATACTAAGCTTGATTTATATGTACCTTAGGTACCTTTAGTGGTTTTCAGTTGATCAATTCAATTGAGATTATCTGGTAAAACAATAGCAAGCTGGAATCCCACACGCTGCACACCAATGTGAGAAGTTGGCCTGGTATATGCTGTCCACTAATTATAGTGGGCACCTTGCACCAGTCCAAACAACCCCTTATTGGAGATAGGTTAAAGACAACCTTTAAAGAAAGCTATCCTAGTGGTAGCTGTGGAGAGCAGCCTTCAGGCTAAGTCTTGAAGGAATGTAAAGCAGCTTGTTTTACCAGTCTATAATCTCTTGAGTGACCAAATGAAAGAGGACCACACCAGGTATATATTCAAAATATATGTATTTATTACTAAACACACCCCTCTAGTCTCTTTATGAGGCTAGAGTTCAAGTACATAAGTTATAAGTCAGTTAATAACAGTAATAGCACAAATACACGTTTGAGCCCTAGGGGCGTACCAAACCATATACCAATAAAGTGGTATAAGAGCCACGACTGAGTTAGACACAAGGCCTAGAGCCTGTAGAAGTGCTTGGACCACAAGGAACCACCCAAGGCAGTGACACAGGGGACCCACGGGGGACGCGTGCAGTGTAGTAACACAGCCGCGAATCGCCGTTAACTTCTATGGGGAAAGTCGCGGTTGGGAATTTAAAGAAAAGGGACACTTAATGGAGGACTTGGAGCAAACCCTTTCAGAACTGGGTCGTTCTAGAGTCTATACCCACGGGAGCACCGGAGTACTCGTGTTACCTCACCCAGGGAAGCCGGGTGCATAGGTGCCTTTCGGGGTCGGGTTTCGTCGTCGATTTGAATGGCGATCTGCTGCAAAGTGCTGCTGGCGACCAAGTCGAAAGTGTCCGTGTGGATCCAAGGGTGGATCGGAGATCTGAAGAACCTGAAAGCAGAGGGGACAGAGTCTGGGTCACTAGCCAGTGACCAGGAAGGCGATGAGCAGATGCCCACCGATGTTGGTTGCTTCAGGTAGGTTGACAGTCGTCTTGACTCTTCAGCCACGAGGTCCAAGAGGCGTTGTCGGCAACCAAGAGCTGGATTCAGACTGTCCTACAACGTTTGTCGATTGCTAAGGTGTCGGCGACCGGATTGGACCCAACAAGCCTTGGCAACAGCAAGTCTTGTGGAAAGTGAAGAAGGACGATGGTGCAGACCAGCAAGGTCTGAGGGACTCACCCAGCAAGGGTAAGTCAGGGCAAGCCTGCAGCAACTAGGGAAGCCTAAGCAGGATAAGATTGGCCTTCGTTAAGGGCTACTAGCCAACGGACTAGCGACCACAAAGGAGCCTTGAGTGGACGCACTTGGAGCTGGCTCACGGGACACTCGTGGAGTGGAGGCCAGTGATCTTCGGTGCAGTCGGTGCTGGAGGCGGGGGCTACTGGGAGCCCAAAGCACAACTTCGTGGGAGTCCAGAAAGAGGATGCACTTGCAAATGTGCTCGGTGTCCAGGGGTCACGGTTCCACATTACCCACGTCAGCTACGGGCCTCAGCTTTGCTGGGGACTCAGGGCAGCCTCGGGGAAGTCTGGAAATTCACCTCTGGTGATGCAAAGACTTCGGCGTCCGACGGGAGCTTCAGCGATGCAGACCGGACAATTGCTTCTTTGGTGCCTGCCAAGCAGGGGAGTCACTCCTTGACCCCAAGGGAGATTCTTCAGTCCTCTAATCTTCAAGTAGAGCGTCGAAGGTCCAGGATTCTGTGTCAGAGTTTCGTCCAAGGATAATCTAAAGTCCTAAGGACTGGGGTCCCATACTTATACTAAGGTAGGGGGTTGGACTTACTCTGTGCGCCCACCTATGGGTGGGTCAGGGCAGAGGGGTGGTTACACCCCTTTCCCTTTGTCCAGTTCACGCCAGAGCAGGGGCTGGAAGCCCCTGATCCGGTTTGAACTGGGGTATGCACAGGGACACCAAATGTGCCCCCAGTGCAGGACTTCAAAGCACCAGAGAGTGCTCCCGCCCAGCCCCAATACACACTATCCTGTCTGGGGAGGTGGTTACACCTCCCTGAGACAGGAAACCTATTGTCCAGGCCTCCCCTGCCGGAGTTTCGGTCAGCAGCAGGAGGCCAGACTTGTGTCTGTGGCAGCAGCATCCATTTTGTGATGCCAGGGCTTTGGAAAGAAGTTACCGGGCAAGCCAGTGTGTACATGTCTCTCCCTCTAGAAGGGTGGAATGCTACCCCCGCCGCCAGAATTGGCGGGGGGTAGTATTCCAAGATGTTTGACACCAAACACGACATGTTTCCGTGCAGCCATCCCAAAGTTAGCATTTAACGCGAGGTTATAATGCGCTTAAGAGTATATGGTCAGGCTGCACTACAAACAGCATCAGAGAAGGGTCTCCGAACGCTGCAGAGGGGCCCTGCTCATGCAGGGGCACCCTCTCACATAGGAACCATGCACTCTGCCTTCAGGATTGACAAGGCCTGTCATAGGAGTGACTTATAGGTTTATATGTGTGTATGTATGTAGTGATATAGGTAACCTATATCACAGTAAGGGGTGCATGCACCACCTTACCCAGGCTGCAGTAGCAGACCTGTGGTGTCATTTTGGATGGCCTTCCAGGGGTGGCACAATACATGCTGCAGCCCCTGGTAGGCCTCTGAGGTACCTATGCCCTGGGTACATAGTATACCATATACTAGGGACTTTTAAGGGCACTCCAGATTCCAATAAGAGATGTGCCTAAGGCACATGGAAACCATTTTATAGAGAAAGCAGATAGACTGGGGCCCTGAATAGCAGGATCCCAGTCCAACTAAGTCATAAACCAGCAAAACACCAGGAAAAAAGTGGGGGCAACCATATAGTCAGATTCCACCTTCCTACATAAGTCACACCTAAGGTAGGACCTAAGTAGCCCTAAGGGCAGGGTGCCATGTAAGTGAAAGGTAGGACATGTGTGTTTAGTCTTCACATGTCTTGGCAGTGTCAGACATCCAAATTTGTTTTTTACTACTATGAGGCCTACTTCCCTCATAGGATAACATTAGGAATCCCCTTATACACTCTTAAGTGGTTATTCAAGAATCAGAAGGGAGTAGCTTTTTCAAGTTTTATATGTTTGGAATGGTAATGATAAATCACCCTTACTGGGGAAGTTGAATTTAACATCACTGTTCTAGAAATACCACTTTTAGAAAGTGGGCATGTCTCTGCACTTACTGCTTTGTATGCCTGACTAATGCAAAATACAATGGGTAACCCAATCAACCCTTGACGGCTTGGGTAGTATAAAATAAACAGGTAAGTGTGCCAACAAGGGATTTGTTTATGCAATTAGTTTGAATTATTTTTACTTTTTACTTAGAGCAAGCTTTTATGATATGCTTGCAAATTAATTTCTTTTGAGATAATTATCTGTGCACAAACAACTTATATAGTTTTAGTTCTCTAAAAATATGAAAACATCAGCATATGTCAAAAGTATATATGCAAAAAAATATTTTATCAATGAATAACGTTTCAAAACACGGGTGTATATTGAAAAAATAGATTTTATCATATTTAAAAAGAAATGCTCAGGGGTACTAGATCATTGAACACACAATGTAACAGGAAGTTACATACATAAATACTTGTTCTTTGTACTTCTCAGTGACAATTGTGTACACTTTTTTCAAAGTAGAAATAAGGCAAACCAACAAATAAAGCAAATGGATATTGCCTATATTAACATTATACAGAAAATAAGTGTGGTTGTCGATGTTTCGGTCGATGGGCTGTCGTCTATTCGACCATCTTCAGGACTGTAGGAGTTTGCAATGGTTGACCCCTAATTGGACACGGAAAGAGTTTTGATTACCGTATTTACAATTCAATATTCGTTATTGTTAATAACGTATATCACCCGTGTGAAAAGATGAGATGGAAAAGTGATTTTGTTAGAACAAGATAAAGTTAAAGATAAAACTAAAGCAATAGTCAGTGTAGTATTAACTTATCACACATACCAGAAATGATGTGGTGAAGGAATCAGAAATCCAGAATAAAGTGAGAATAAAATCAAATATTGACACTTACTCAAAAATCAATTTGAATAAAAAATAAAAAATATATTTGGAAAGTCTGTTATTTGATGAATCAAAAATATCCTGTCTGAAGGATCGGATCCTATATAATGCAATGTAGATCAGATACTCACAATAAAGGAAAGCAGACTAATCTGCCGAACTGATTGTATAAATAGAGGTTTAAATTCAGCAACAGAATGGCACACATTGGCTTGCATGTATTAATATGACATGCTAATCAGTTTCCTACCAAAACTAGACACATTTATATCAACAGGCGGTCAATCAAATATTTAGATCTGCAATTTTAGAGCCATATAAACAGCAGTATAACTGCCAATATAGGACATCTGGCCCAAAAATTATCTGAATTTGATTGACCCCTTTCTTCTACCTGTGTCAAAAAAGTATGTTCTTAATTTGTGAATATTGATGTTCTATAATCCAAAATATCGTTCTTTGATGAACTTTGTACGAATTGAATTACTATCTTTGTCATCATTCACATCGTTATTGTCAATGAAATCGACAAGGAATGTTATGGTATTGACAAATAATGCAACTAGTTACTGGTAGGGGGAACATGGCGGCCGTCAGCTAAGCGGCCGCTGGCGAACGGTCCTCGGGCTCGCTCCCGATGTCTTTGAAGGATCTCCGGCAATGACTACCATATGAATATTGCCCTCCCCACCTCTCCTTGATTTGAAGTGGGCCTCTGTACCTTGTTTTCTTTTCCCCTCCTTCTCGTTTTTGATCCGCATCGGCAGGTGCATGGCTCCTGAGCTTCGGGGAAGTGCGCTGATGCCTCGAGCTTCCCACTGGGAGGGCGCGGCTCGGGAGTGGCGGCGGAGCAGGTCTGCTTGTTTCCACTTCCAGGCCCGGGCCTCCGGAGGCAGTCAGCACCGGA
This sequence comes from Calotriton arnoldi, assembly GCA_963921515.1. Classification (NCBI taxonomy): domain Eukaryota; kingdom Metazoa; phylum Chordata; class Amphibia; order Caudata; family Salamandridae; genus Calotriton; species Calotriton arnoldi. The sequence goes on along the minus strand of CAWUFW010006730.1, from coordinate 1,029,024 downwards.
GACTACGTGGTGCTGGCTCCAGGACGCAAGTGGCTCACGGAGGGGGAGCAAACCCCCCAGGTAGGGCGTGGGGGGTTCGAACCGGTCTTGGAGTCTGTGGGTAAGACTGGGGAAGAAGGTAAGAATGGTACTTTGTTTACCAGGGCCTGCATGGGTCCTGTAGCCGGCCGGTGGTCCATCGCGGTTGGCCTGAGCTTTGACTTTGCCCCAGTGACGCTGGAGGCGTGAGCTTCTTGTAGCCTGAAGATCTCTGGAGTGCAGAGCCAACAAGTCTTGGCAAAGGCAAGTCAACGCAGTGCACAGGGGTTCGGTGCCAGGGGTTCCGACAAGGGATACTGGTCTCAAAATTGCAGAGAGGACAGGTCAGGCCTCAAGGGAGTTGCAGAAGCACCACCTGTGTTGCTGAGCCTTTCAAAGTCCATGGTACTTCAGGAGCAGTAAACCGGCCAGCTTCCTTGCAGTGCCTGCAGATGTAGGGGAGTGACTCCTTCACTCAAAGGGAGATTACTTTGGGTTTCCTTGATGCCCACAGGTCTGTTGAAGATCCTGGTAGAAGCACAGAAACAGATGACGAAGAAGACTTGCAGAACAGCGAGACAAGGAGCAGCAGGAGTCTTCCTTGATGCAGCTTCAGTTCCAGGCGAAGGACAGCAAAATCCAAGTGTCCAGAAGGGTTGAAGAGTGACATGTTTTCAGGCTTGAGTCTTGTCTCACAACAAATATGAAGAGCCACCCACAGGTAAGCCCTTAAGTACCCCAGGGAAAGGGTCAGAACAACTCAGGGGCTAGACAGGGCTGGACAGAGGGGAGGATACTCCCATGTCGACCCACATCGCCGACCCACATCGCCGGACACACGCTCGATGCCATCTTCTCCTCAAGCTCCCACGTCTCCTTCAGCCACACCTCCGAACTCACCTGGACCGACCACCACTGCATCCACTTCACCTTCCGGAAACCCGCCGCACACCACCGCACCCTACAGATCCCCCGCAGATGCTGGAGCAAAGTCACCAAAGGCCAACTGCAGACAAACCTCGCACTCAGCCCACCCTCCAACCCCAACGCCGCCGCCCGCAATCTCAGACGATGGATGGACGACTGCGCCAACACCTTAGCCCCGCTGAAAAAAACAACCTACAAAGACACCAGCAAGAGAGCCAGCTGGTTCACCCTGGAACTCCTAGCATCCAAGCGCACCTGCCGGAAACTGGAGAACAAATGGCACAGCGAGAAGACGCCGGACAGCCGCGCAGCCCACAAAGACGCCATCCGCAACCACCATCACCTCATCAGGCACGCCAAGAGGACCTCCTTCAAAGACCGCCTCGACAACAACGCACACAACAGCAAGGAGCTCTTCAGCATCCTGAAGGAACTCTCCAACCCCAGCTCCAACGCCAACGTCATCCCGCCGTCGCAAGCCCTGTGTGATTCCCTTGCCACCTTCTTCCACCGCAAGATGCCGACATCCACGACAGCTTCGACTCCCGGACGACCCCAACAGGCCCGACACATCAGACCCGCCGCACCCCATCGACCACGACCCCATGACAGCCTGGGTCAACGTGAACACCGAGGACACAATCAAGACCATGGGCACAATCCACTCCGGCTCCCCATCAGACCCTTTTTCACACCACATCTTCAACAAAGCCGGCAGCTCCATCGCACCCCACCTGCGCAACGTCATCAACCTCTCCTTCGAGACCGCGACCTTCCCAGAGAGCTGGAAACACGCCAAGATCAACGCCCTGCTCAAAAAACCCAAGGCGGACCCGAGCGACCTCAAGAACTTCCAGCCCATCTCCCTGCTTCCATTCCCAGCTAAGGTCATCGAGAAGGTCGTCAACAGACAGCTCACCCGCTACCTCGAAGATAACAGCATCCTGGACCCCTCCCAGTCAGGATTCCGCAGCAACCACAGCACCGAGACCACAGCACCGAGACCGCCCTCATCGCCGCCACAGATGACATCAGGATCCTGCTGGACAACGGCGAGACGGCGGCCCTCATCCTCCTGGACCTCTCCGCCGCCTTCGACACTGTCTGCCACCGCACACTACGCACACGCCTCCACGACGCAGGGATCCAAGACAAGGCCCTGGATTGGACCACCTCCTTCCTTTCCGGCAGAACCCAGAGCGTCCGCCTCCCCCCATTCCGATCCGAAGCCTCCGAGATCATCTGCGGCGTACCCCAGGGATCTTCCCTCAGCCCGACACTGTTCAACATCTACATGGCTCCACTCGCACGCATCGCCCGACAGCATGACCTCAACATAATCTCCTACGCCAACGACACTCAACTGATCCTCTCCCTCACCAAGGACCCCCTCACCGCCAAATCCAACCTCCACGAAGGAATGAAAGCCGTCGCCGACTGGATGAAGTGCAGCCGACTTAAGCTGAACACAGACAAGATGGAGATCCTCATCCTCTGCTCCAACCCATCAGCCTGGGACGACTCCTGGTGGCCCTCGTCACTAGGGGCACCGCCGACAACAACCGACCACGCACGAATCCTGGGAGTCATCCTCAACTCAACGCTCACCATGACCAAGCAAGTCAACGCAGTCTCCTCCTCCTGCTTCAACACCCTCCGCATGCTCCGCAAGATCTACAGGTGGATCCCGACAGACACGAGAAGAACAGTCACCCAGGCCCTCGTCAGCAGCAGACTAGACTACGGAAACGCCCTCTCCGCAGGAGCCCCGACCAAGCTCATCAAATGACTGCAAAGAATACAAAACGCCTCTGCACGCCTGATCCTCGACATTCCACGCCACAGCCACATCACCCCCCACCTGAAAAACCTGCACTGGCTCCCCGTCGACAAGAGAATCTCCTTCAAACTCCTGATCCACGCACACAAGGCAGTCCACAAAACCGGCCCAGCCTACCTCAACAGTCGACTATCCTTCTACGTTCCCAACCATCAGCTCCGCTCTGCCGACCTCTCCCTGGCCACTGTCCCGCGCATCCGGAGAACCACCACCGGAGGCAGATCCTTCTCTCACCGCGCCGCCAAGATCTGGAACACCCTTCCCCTCAACCTACGACAGACCCAAGACCTGCTGACCTTCAGGAGACGACTCAAGACCTGGCTATTCGACAAGTAGCGGCAACACCCCCCCTCCTCTCCCTCAGCGCCTTGAGACCCTCGCTGGTAAGTAGTGCGCTTTACAAATCTTGTGATTGATTGATTGATTGATGTCCTTTGTCCAGTTTCGTGCCACAGCGGGTGCCAGGGGCTCCCTGGGCAGGCTTAAACTGGAGGGCACCAAATGCGCCCTTCAAAGCAGTCTGGTGGTGCTGGCAAGCGCCCTCACCCCAGCCCAATACACTAAGTCCTGTCTGGGAAGTGGTCACACCTCCCTGTGAATGGAAACCTATTGTTCTACCTTCCCCTGCTCAAGCTCAGCTCAGCAGCAGGAGGGTAAAATCATGTCTGGGGTTTGCAGCAGCACTTGCTTGCTGGCAGCCCATGGAAGGCTGTTACCAGAACCACTGGGGGCTTCCCTGAGGAGACCCCCGATGCATGGAATCATACCTCCAACACCAGTTACGGTGTTGGGGTATGATTCCAACATGTTTGATACCAAACATGCCCAGGTTCGGCACAGCCACTATATAGTTAGCCATCACGTAATGATGGATGGCCACTATATGTATCAAAATGGCTGACCACACTTACAAAGCCTGGAGAATCGACTCCTGGGTTTGTGGGAATGTCCTGCTCATGCAGGGCCATCAACACACTTGTAACCCAGCACCCTGCCTTCAGGATTAAAAGGCCTGCCTTAGGTGTGACTTATAGGTACAAGCACCAGCTTACACAGGCTGCAATGGCAGGCCTGTAGTCACAGTTTGAGTGGTCTCTCAAGGGGGGCACAATACATGCAGCGGCCCATGGGAACCCCTGGTGTACCTATGCCCTGGGTGCCTCAGTACCATATACTAGGGACTTATAGGGGTACACCAGTAGCCAATTGTGGAGGTACAGAAGTACTTACCATGTCAAATTTAGGAAGGAAGCACAGTGACTGAGGTCCTGATTAGCAGGATCCCAGTCAGACTAGTCAAAAAAACATACTGACACCAGCAAAAAGTGGGGGTAACCATGAAAGCAGATCCTACTTTCCTACAAACATGATCTTCGTTTTGGAGGTGTTCACCTCCAACCCACAGATAAGGCAAAACTCTTGGAATTTGTTCAGAAGATTTTGCAGCCCAGGTGGAGCACGGGAGAGGAGAAGAGTATAATCTGCAAATAAGCGCGCTGGGGTGAAGCAGCCCACTAATTTGGGGGAGTCATTTGTACACTTGCCTAAAAAAAGAAACTACACCATTGATATATAGTGAAAAAAGTGAGGGGTGCAAGTACACACCCCTGCCTCTCTCCTTGCTGCACTGGAATAAGATCAGTCAGATCACCACCCATACCCCTTCTAACCTGCACTGTGGTGTTAATATGGAGTCTTATGAGGATGTCCAGCAGAGATGGAGCATTACCCATGGCAGCCAAGGTGGACCAAAGGAGCTGCCTTGGAACCAGGTCAAAGGCTGCCCTGACACCCACAAAGGCCAAATAGAGGTTGTCCCTAGAGAGCCAGAGGCATTTGGATATTATGAGGTCGAACCGAAAAAGTTGGTCGACTATACTGACCCAAGAGCAGAATCCCACCTGGAAAGGTGTCAGGATGTCTGCCTCATCCATCCGGACCTGTAATCTGGCCAGGAGCTGACGCAAATGATCTTTTGCAAATTATCCAAAAGGCTAATGGGCCGGTAGTTGTTTGGGAGACCTCTGTCTCCTTTTTTAAATATTCGAATGATCTCACCATTTTTCCAGGATTCTGGGACCTGTCCACCTGCCAGTATATCGTTTGAGAGTTCATTAATGTAAAAGACCCACACCTGGGGTTCAGAACGAAACATGTCCCTTGGAATGCTCTGAGTACCTGGATCCTTCCCAGGGGTAGTATCCGCAATTGCTCGAAGGGTTTCTGTGTACTAATGTTCAGTTGAAACATGTAAACATTTACGCTTATATTCACATTTTACACTTTTACTTCAAGTTATATTTTTATGTTTTTTAAAAGTTAAATACACATATGTATAATCATGTATTCAAATTCATATTAACTGCTCAACTAAAGTTAGCCTGACTACAGGCCTCAAATGATATACATTTTGCTTTGCCAGCTTGTACTGTCTTCCTTTGCAGGTATTATCATGATTTTTGCTAGTTAGAGAAAGTCCTATTGTCTGTATTAGACTGGTGATAGAGAGGCCTGGAGGGAAAACTTGGAAGTAAATGTGGAGAATTAATAGTCGAAAGAGGACTTCTGTTCATCACGTACCAGGACAGAGAGATGTTCAAGGTTGAGAACCGCAGTACCAGTTTGATGCAATGGAAAACTGAAGGGATGTTGCAAATGCACTCAAGTAATGATTTGGTTGGTCTCTGGTGGGGTGAAGGGGATGAGGACATTTCTGAATCTCCTGTTACTTTCAAATTGGTGTTCTCACAGTTGAAGACAGAGCGGATTCCATTTAGACTTTGAGCGGCACAGACCTCTCTGCTTGCCTTAGTCTTCTGAGTGTGAAGCTTTATGCTAAAAACGTATTTCCTTTTTCCAAAGACTTCTACCGAAGTCTGATCATGCTGACACCTTCTATGCTCCCTAATTAGAGACCTTATTAGATAAGCCTATAGCTGACTTATGATTAGGAGAAAGAAGGGACGTTTCTTTATGGAACTCCTGTTTGCTTTAATTTGTTTCTTTATTATTGTGATTGTCACCATTCAGTATCTCATTTTATTGCGTCTCAAACTACTGAGAACTTTCAACTTACCTGATGTATTGCAGTACTTATTTATCTTATTATTTGTTTGCATATTCTGGATTGATTGGTAATCCAAAACAAAACCTTTAACCATATTTGGCTACTCCCCTTCAATGCTTCATGTCAACCAACAAAGGCCCATGCGACCAATGGGGAAAAATCTTTCATGATCTGACTAAGAGATTATGTGTTTGTTTTTGCTTTTTTTTAAGTTTGAGTTTATTAAGGGTTAAAACAGAAAAGGAAGGAACAGCAACATAATAAGATAACAATACCTTATGTAATAGAAAGGTAAAAGGGTAAGAGAGATATATAATATAAGGGAAAAACAATTGGAGATAACAAGTAATTTATGCAATTAGAAATAACATTGTAAGCATAACAATAATCGAGGTGAAAGACAAAATAACGAGATGATCAGTAATAAATAACAATTAATCAACTAGAAAAGAGAAGGCAAAGGGGAAATTTAAGGTGGTTTCTGTACATCATCTGATCCATTTTTAGAAGCAATATTCGAAGAGGCGACTAAGGATAAATAAGTTGTCAAGGGAAGCCATAGAAGGTCTCTTTTGATAGCCAGGGAAATGGGAGAAAAATAATTAGTGTCCAGCCGATGGTGGAAACATACTGCATTCCACCAAGAGCGAAAGGTGACTTTATCAGCTTGTTTCCAGTTAGATGTTATTAAATGAAAAGCAATAGCTAACAATAAATCTAGAAGCTTATAGCGCTGTGAAGATTGAGGCCAAAGGGGAGAGAGTACCCAGGAAGATGTGAGTGAAGGGAAAGGGAACATGGACAATACAAAATTTCTGAATTTGGGACCAAACGAGTTTCCAAAATTGAAAAATTGAAGGGCATTCAAATAACATATGTTTTAAATCGGCAATAGGGCAAGGACAAGACCAACATGTAGAGGGTGTGTCAGGTGAAAAAGTTGCTAGTAGCATCGGGGAAAATAAAATACGGTGATAAATGAAAAAAAGGGTTTGTGTGGTGGTAGCAGCTCTAGAGGTCTTATGGATTTTTGACCCTATTTTGTCCCAGAGAGGAATTGACCAAACTTGTGAAAAATCTTTTTCACAAGCTATTTCAACCTTAGTTTTGAGTCTATCCAAAGAAAATTGAAAGGATTTGTACAAAAAGGAGGCGGAAGGAGAAATGTCTAATGCAGAGGACACATTTTTATTCACGATAGGGAGATCATTAATAGTGGGTAAAGATTGAAGATATTGAACGAGGGACGGATAAAGAAGATTATATTGTGAACGAGAGGACGAAGGTAAAGAAAATTGGGATTGGAGATCAGAAAAGGTAAGGGGTTGGTTATCAGATAAGAGTTGAGAGATCCATCTCAAGCCTCTAGAATGCCACGATTTCCAGTATATGGGATGATTACAAATCCGGAGAGATTTATTATGCCAAATAGGGTGTTGGAGTGGAGCTAATAGAAGGATAGGAGGAAGATAGTATAGGGATCAAAAGTTTACGGGAGTGGGATATGATGGGAGAACAAAGAGATGCCGTGTTAGAAGTGAAGGATAAGATTTCTCGAAAGTCAAAGGGGGCAATGGAGGCAGTTTCTATTTTTAACCAAAGGGGAGGATAAAAAGAAAGATCAGTAGAGATCTAACGGGCCGCTTGCTTTAGTGAAAAAGCACAATGATAAGTTTTGAAATCAGGAAACCGAAGGCCTCCATTAGGTTTGTCCTTCTTCAATGAGGAAAGAGCTATACGAGAACATTTACCTTTCCATAAGAATTTAAGGAGGATAGAATCAATTCTTTTAAAATAATAATCAGGAATATGAGTAGGAATCATGGAAATAGTGTATAATATAAGAGGTGATAGCATCATTTTTATTGAGTCAATACAACCCCACCAAGATAAAAAGAGAGGATGCCAGCGTGTAATGATATCATTCAATTATTTGATTATATAATCAAAGTTTATTTTGAGAGTATCAGAAAATAGAGGAGCGAACCATATTCCCAAGTATTTGATCTTAGAAGGTTGCCAGGAGAAACCGGAATATTCAAAAAGGTGTTTTTGACATAAAGCATTTAAAGGTAAAATTTCACACTTATCAACATTAAGTCGATAACTAGAAACTTTAGAAAAGGAGGATACTTGTTGGAGAAAGAAAGGAAGGGAGGATTGAGGATCAGAGCAATATAAAAGAATGTCATCAGCATAAACTGAGAGCTTAACATGATGAGAACCAAAATGAAAACCGGTGATATTGTCATCCTGCCGAATCTTGGTTAAAAAGGGTTCCAGAGCCAAAACAAATAGTAAAGGGGATAAGGGGCAACCCTGTCTGACACCCCTGCGTAATGAAAAATAATCGGAGGTCATACCATTAACAAATATTGATGCTTGGTGGCCGGAGTATAATAAAGAAATAAAGGTGAGAAATTTAGGAGGGAAGCCAGCCCATTTCAAAGCATGAAACATAAAATCCCAACTAATTCTATCAAATGCTTTCTCAGCATCTAAGGAGATCGCAGCCAAGGGGTGATCTAAAGAAGAGGCTTTACATAGAACATTAAAAAAGACGCGCAAATTTTCTGAGGCAAGTCGCCCCTTGACGAAACCTGATTGTTCTGGGCCAATAAGATCAGGTAATAGTGGATCCATACGAAGAGCCAGAATCTTTGCAAACATTTTATAATCAGTATTGACCAAAGAAATAGGTCGATAATTCTTGCAAAGAGAGTGGTCTTTATCTTCTTTAGGGATTAAGCAAATCAAAGCTTCTTGAAACGTACCGCGTGAAGAACCCATGTCAAGAAAAGATTGAAATAAGAGTAAAAGATTTGGTAAAAGGAGTGGTGCAAAATGATTATAGAATTCAATGTTAAATCCATCTGGACCAGGAGCCTTCCAACGTCGCAAAATTGAAACAGCGCGGGAGATCTCCGCTAGTGAAATGTCAGATTCCAAAGATCCAAAATCGACGTGATTGGATGGAGGAGGGGATATGGATTGAAAATAGGAGAGAAGGTCAGACGAGTCGGGTAGTTTTTCAGGAGTATAAAGGTTTTTATAAAAAGTAACAAATTCATTTAAAATATCCTTATCTTTAAAAGAGAGACGCCGGAAGAACCTTGTATAGATTCTATTTTCGTTCGCTCTTTTCTCACTTTCAAATAGTTAGCCAGCAATTTTCCCATCTTGTTTTGACCTCCATAATAACGAGAACTACTTTTTAATAAAAAATTAGAGGCAGCATCAGTAGATAATTTGTTAAAAGTAAGTTTAGCGTCAATAAGGTCTTTCAGAGAGGATTCAGTGTTGGAGTGATAATATTAATACATATATTCAAGTTGTTTAATTTTAATAAGTAATTGGGAAGATTGAGCTTCTATGAATTTTTTCTTCTGTGAGACAAAATTGATAATAAAACCCCTAGCAGCAGCTTTGAAAGAATCCCACACCATAACAAAGGGGGAATCAGGAGTGTGATTAATAGCAAAAATTCAGTAGCAAAAGAGTTACATTTTTGACAAAAAATGGGATCAAGGTGTAAAGAATTATTAAATCGCCATCTTCCTGGGTGAGGAGAAAAAGGTATGAGATCAATATCTACAAGTACAGGGGCATGGTCAGAGATTAGAATAGAGCCAATTTCAGAGTGAATGGCATGTTGGGCTAATGGTTTACTTAGAAAGAGATAATCAATACGGGATTTGGGAGTGATGTGAGGGAGAGTAGAAACTATATTCTCTAAGGTCAGGGTGACATAATCTCCAAATATCTACTAAAGCTTTGTGACGTATAGAGACGTAGGTGAGATAACACCTGTTGCCTTTTGATAGGATTATTTAATCCTTTAACGTTCCAGGTGGTAACCCAAAATGTGACTGATTGAAAAAGGAGTATGAACAAGTATTATGCTTAATAGAGCAAAAGTAAAAATTGTTTGAAGAGAATAAAGAAGAAGATAGAAAAAAGATTAGAAAAATTAAAGTAGGAGAAAGGAACAAGGAAGGGAAAAAGAAAAAGATAGAAAAATAAAGCAAAAAGGAAGACCAAAAAGGTAACAGGGAAAGACAAAGAGGAGAGAAAAAGAGAAATAGCAAAAGGAGAAAAGAGAAGATAGAGAAGTAGGAGACAGTACAAGTCATGCACAAGACGACTGAAAAACATACCTACAAATACAAAACGAAAAACGGGGGTGGCGAAGCCAGAAGATGACGACGACAGCAGCGAAAACTCCACCGAACACCCGATGAACTACACCAAGACTTCAACATGACAGGAGGGACAATAAGGAATGGGGTTGGAAGAAAATAATACCTGTACATAAAAGAAAAGAAAGTTAATACAAAGAGACATAATAATCTAGAGAAGAGAAAAAATACGAGGGAAATATATAGGGCAAAACACACTATTCAAACAATACAGAGGTATGAACAGAACGACAATCAATATAAAAGCAAGACAAGAAAACAACTACAAAACATGAGGCATATACATTGAATTAAGAAAGTCTTGAAGTGTCCATAACATCTGCTCCATGATGACGGAGGAAATCCTGTAGAGCCACTGGATCTTCAAATGTTGTAGTCTTGTCTTTGTAGGTAACCTTGAAGAGGCAGGGATGAAGAAGCCCAAATCTGGCTTTAATAGCACGTAATTGTGGGCGAAGATCAAGAAACTTCTTCCGGCGATCGGTTGTAGCTTTGGCGACATCTTGTGAGAGAAATAAACGGTGACCTTCCCGAAAGATTTGCTTTTTTGACTTGGCGGCTGACAAAACTTGTAGAAGGTCAGTATATTGTAGAAACAGCATAATAACACCACGGGGTTTGGCAGATACTTTCGGACCAAGTCTGTGTGCCCTTTGGATGTTTAGGGAGGAAGAAGCAGGTAAGTCCAAAAGATTCGGAAGAAAAGACTGAAAAAAGGCAGTTGGATTGGATCCTTCAATGTGTTCCGGAAGTCCATAAAGTCGAAGATTATTTCTGCAATTATGATTTTCCAAATCCTCTGCCTGTCTCTTAAGAAGGGATATATCCGACTCTAAGGAAGAAATACGAGAGCAGGAGGCCTGGAGAGATTCCGTTGTTTGTTCCACAATGAGTACACGTGAGTCCAAGGAGGACCATTTATCGTGCAAAAATTGTAAAGTCTTAGTGTTCTCCTCCATGAAGGGTTTAAGGGCGCGAATCTCCTCAAGGATTAAGTCCATAGAAGCAGAAGAAGAAGAAGCCCCTGGAGAAGGAGGGTCCTTCTTTGGACGTTTGGTAGAGGTTGTTGGCAGTTTGCTTAAGGTGTGCGTTTTAGGAATAGTACCAGAGGGAGAGTCAGATTTCCGAGAAGGTAAGTCCTCCATCTCGTGAAAATTAGAGTCAGAGTCAGAACATACAGCAGGTTTAGTAGAAGTAGAGAGTTTAAGGTTCCGCAATCTCCCCATAAAAGAAAAACTACGGTGGAGTTTAGTAAAAAAGGGACCAAACTCTTAAAGACACAGTTGAAGATTTTTAGAATGGAGAGTGGGACCCTCAAAATGTAAGAGCCAGAGAGATGGGAGTCAAAGTAGCCTCTTACAAAGGGAAATGAATGAGCTCAAAAAATAAATAATTGAACAGCCGCAGAGCCCATAACAATAACAAAATGTAGTGAAAAATTCACCTCAAGGAAAGAGTAACATTGAGGGAGGCACAAAATGGTGGCTGCTTAGTGAAGAGACGAAACGCAGGGACTGCGAGGAGATGATATATATAAAAACAGCAGCATTTGGAAAACAGATGAGCACAGAGCAACTCCCACGGAGTACCTTCGATGAGAAGAGAAAGTTCACAAAGTCTTATGAGTGGGAGATAAATTTATGAGGAAGCATTGTGTGTGAGGCACGGAGGGCGCGAAAGAGAAAAACAAAATGGCGGCCGTAGTGAAGAAGGCAGAGTCGCGCCGTGTATTAAACTCAGCAGGCGAAGTATAATGCCAAAAAGCAGTCCAGGTGCTCACCTCATCATGAGGTACCGATATCTGGTCCCGGGGGTCAAAACCGCAGGGTATTTCCGTCCGGAGACGTCCGAAATCGGGAGTCGGTGAAGGAGCTCCGCAACTACACCGCCATCTTGTGTGGCGAGCAAGCCACGCCCCCAAGAGATTATGTTTTAAGACCCAGTGATCTTTCAAAGTTATCAAGGGGCAAAAATGCAAGAAATTCCTATTTCTGGTGATCCTAACTATAACTACAGAGTGCCTACCAAACCCCACTTATTTATTTTGCTTCTGAGTGGACCTGAATTGCTGGCGGCAATTGCACCTTTTGCCAAAGAATTTTCCAATACTGATTTGGGAAAGGGAATCAGTAAGTCTGGCATATAGAAGTGAGGAATAGGTTTGGGTTTATTCTCAGTAATGGGGCACTTGCGTACAATTTACAATACGTATGACTACTAGAAAGAGTATCCACGCTCCAAGAGGGACAGACTTAGTGAGAAACTGGATCCAGAAACAGAAAAGAAGCTATTGTACATTGTCAGATTTACTATTTATTTGTTAGAGTCAGTCATTGGGGGCTGGAAAGTTTTTGTAAATCCTGTTGTAACATTGGTCACAAGATACCCTTTGGACGTGACAAGGTAGAGATTGCAGTATTTTTTTTTAAGAGGGCATATTGCATTCATGAGTAAATAACTGGAAAAGATTTAATTAAGAGTTGTAATGTACAGAAGCCAAATTGCAATTCAGTAACTTGTTACCAAATCACAATTTGGTTTTGCGATTCAGTATTTGGAAGGGGCGTGTTTAGGGCGTCTCTTCTAATTACTGAATCGCAATGATGGTATGTATTAATGTTTTGCGACTGAATTCCGGTTGAAAAAATTAATAATTTACTGTCTCCTCCTAGGAGGTGGTAACTCATTCACAGATGGGAAAGGGACCCCACCCCATTTGAGAATGTAAAAAAATAATTTTAAGAGTGGGAAGTGGTCCAGTGCCTACTCGTAAAAAATGACATTTAAAAGTCTAATTTTTTTTTTTTTAATGCATCCCGTGATCCTTTACGAAAAACAGGCTATACTTTAAAAAAAAAAAAGATTGCTTTATTTAAAAGCAGTCACAGATATGGTGGTCTGCTGACCCAAGAAGGCTAGCATCACTATGATGGCTATCATTCCTAACGCGTTGCATACTGCGACTAGTAGGGCCAACTAGGGGCCAGATGTACAAAATTGTGTGGTTGCGATTTCCAAATAGCGAATTTTAGTGATTTGCTATTAGGAAATTGCAAACTGCAATGTACAACATCTGTTAGCGATTCCCAGTGGCTCAAAAATGGACCTGCCTCATCAATATTCATGAGGCAGGTCACAATTTGAGACTCATTGTGAATGGTATAATCACAGGGGTTGTGGCCTGCTGGGGTCAACAGACCACCATGTCTGTGATTGCTTTTTCAATAAAGTAATATTTTTTTGTAATGCAGCCTGTTTTCCTTAAAGGAAAACAGGATGCATTTCAAAAACAAAAATGAAAAGCTACCTTTACATTTTCTAAGAGCAGGCAGTGGTCCATGGGACCACTTCCTTCTCTTAAAAAATGTTGGCGATCACATTCACAAAGGAGAAGTGGTCCCTTGGGGACCCCTTCCTGTTTGCGAATGGGTTACCACCAACTTGAAGTTGGTGGTAACTGCAAATGTTTTGCAGCCGCATTCCCAGTCATAAAATATTCATACATACCAGTGCTATTCGCTAAAAGGAAGGGACACCTTAAACACGCCCCTTCCCAATACCGAATCACAAAAACAAAAGGCAATTCGATAACAAGTTACTGAGTCACATTTTGCCTTCCGTACATGGCAAAATGTATTTTAGTGGTCGCAAATGGCCCAATGGGCCGTTTGCGACCATCAAATGCTTCGTACATCTGGCCCTTAGAGGTTGGGCTGAATTGTCTCACCAGATGGGATCCTGCTTAGCCCAATCATAAATGCCCAGTGTTCTAGCTCCTGCGATTACTGGGGCGGAAATACTTATCCCATTTTACTGGGATTAATTGCCAGCCCATAAAGTCAAGTGCTGGTTGGGCAGTGCTGTGGCCACAGATACAGCTCAGCCTCACCCCAATCTCCTCCTACTGCATGGGGAGAGAATGAAACACTCACCCCTGCCTCCCATCAGCCTTTCCTAGCGCTGGACACAGCCTGAAGGAATACAATCCATAAAAGTTAATTTTAGAAATGTAAACAGCCTCTTAATATCTGTAGGAAAGTGCCCCTTTTTTCAAGGTTACCCCCTAAATTTTTACCAGATACCTGATGCCAACTTGACTGAGTGTGCACTGGGTCCCTGCCAATCAGGTTCCCTGGGCCTGTGTTCTTTCCCAAAACTGTACCTTTGATTCCACAATTATCACCCCCCTGGACCACATGTAAGTTCCTTGTAAAAGGAACTTCTGGTACCAAGGGCCTTGTGACCAGAGAGGGCCTCTGACGGCTACAGCATGTATTATGCCACCCTCAGAGACCCCTCACCTTAGCACCCACACACTGCAATTGCAGACTGAGTGTTTTGATGCAGACTAAGATTCGACATGGCACCCATTCCTGGGTACCATGCCCAACAACACTGCATGTGGCATGGGCAAGTCACCCCTCTAGTAGGCCTTACAGCCCTAAAGGCAGGGTGCACCATCCCACAGGTGAGAGCATAGCTGCATGAGCGATATGCCCCTACAGTGTCTGTGCCATTCACAGGCATTGTAAGTGCAGTGAAGCCATTTTGAGTACGAGGGCTGGGAGTTCATCATTATGAACTTTACAGCTTCCTGATGGCTTTACTGAATACTGGGACGTTTGATACCAAACATCTCAGCATGTTAAACCCCCACTGAGGCCACTGTTGGATTTAATGTAAAATGCACTCAGAGGGCATCTTAGAGATGCCCACTGAAAAACGACCAGATCTGGCGTGGTTCCTGAATAGCTACCCGCCATCTGCCACCACCAGACAAGTTTCTGGACCCCTTGTTAGAGAGCCCCCCGCTCTCTGGGTCCTGAATCAAAGCACATCCTGGGCAGAGGGGTCATGACTCCTCACCCATGAAGGTGAAGCTTCAAAGGCTTGCCGCCTTTGTTAGCTACCCCCAGCCTATGCTGCTATCAGCAGCTGGCTCCCACCAGTTCTGCCCCCCACTTTGGGCGGGAGAATCGGCAGGAAAACCTAGAAAGAAAGGGAGGTATGCCCACCTTTGCCAACCCCACCCCTCAGGTGGGGGAGGAGAAGTGAAGCACACATCTCATTCCCCTCCGTCTTGAAGATGAAGGGACTCCCCAAATCAGGACGAGGCATATGCCCCTTCCCACTGGAGGGTGTCATAAGAGGGGGTGTAGACACCCATTGGTCCCAACCTGCACACCTGTGTAACTCCCCTAAATATAGTATTTAGGGCACCCCTGAACCTTGCTCCTCAGATTTGATGACCTACGAAGAAGAAGGACTGAAGAGAAGTGCAGCAGCGAAGAAGGACGACAACAACTGCCTTGGCCTCAGCCCTACCAGCTTGTCTCCTGCTTCAAGACCCTGCTTGCAGCAACCGGCGGGTCCTGCAGCCAGCCAACTACAAGAACCCCCAGAGACCTGACCTGCCTTCAACAAAGACTCTTGTCTGCAGTGGACACCGGATTTGTCCAACAGCCACTAAAGCCAGGACTCCAGATCCAGCCAGAACCGTGAGTCCTCACCACTCTGCACCCGATGCCCATGGCCTGAGTCCGAGTAGCCCAACACACCAGCGAGGGCCCCACGACGATCCTGACCTGGGATCCTGCATTGGACGACCTTGTCTGACCTTTTCCTTGACGCCTGCAGCCTCATCCTGAAGGTAAGGTCTCCCCCCCCCAGACGCAACAGGAACAAGTGAGAAAAACCTGATGCGACACCCCTGCACCCACAGCCCCTAGGCCATGGGATGCCCGACCAACGTGTCCTGGTGTCTAGCAACTCTCCAACTTCACCATCCAGTTGTTGGTTTCCTTCATCCAGTCTTCCGGTCCATGCCTGCAGCCTTTTTCCTCGATCAATGATCTCCATTGGTTTTCATTGGGAGCCCGACGCTTCATTTGCACCCGGCATCCTGCCGCCTGCGTGCCACTCGAGGTGCGCTCCAGGTGCCAACTTGTCGCCTCCTTTGTGCTAACTATTGATCCCTGGGCCCTGGCCCAGAAACCATGGATACCTACCTGCAACCAGTGCTCTCCCGAGTACCCCCTGTCTCCATACTTTTGCATTGGGCATCGACCTCCCCTTTGACCTCTGCGCCTGGCTGCCACTGTGCTGCTGAGGGTGCACCCTTTGTGCCTTCTTGACCCTTGCTCAGTGTAAGGGCCACAACCCTGAGACTGAACTCTTAAGTCAAGTACTTACATTTAAGTTATTTACCCATCTTTCCTCCCATAGGATTGCATTGCATTTGCTAACCTTGTATTAAATGTGTGTTCCTGTAAAACAAAAGTGTGCTAGAGCTAAATGAACTGTACTTACCTTCTTTAAGTATTGTTTGCAAGTAATCCCTGCTTACCCTGTAAAAGTATTGCATTCTGAACTGTATTTGACAATAGCAGCATTACAAGTATTTGCCCTGTGTTGCTCCTGCAACTAAGTAATCTGGTTCTAGAAAATAAACTAACAACAAAATAACTTTTCATAAAAAACAATGAGTCTGGATTCAGTCTTTGAGTATGTGCTATCATTTCTTGCCTGAGTGTGTACAACAAATGCTTAACACTAACCTCTGATAAGCCTAACTGCTCAGCCCAGCGACCACTAAATTGAGAGGAAGGTATTTTCTACTTTATCCTCTGCTATACCTTTGGGGACTCACTGGACTCTGTACACACTATACCTCTTTTTGGTATAGTATATACAGAGCCAGCTTCCTACAATATCCCTACACATCACTACACCTGGTACGCTGGAGGCACATGCATGTATAAACCCAATAAGTAAGTAGGGCTGCACATTTATGATCGAATGTTCAGAATCAGCCTGTTGTAGTTTTATGTGAATCATTTGAAAGACTGTGTTTTGATCTTGACTGGCTCCATTCGCTTCCCCCCTACAGGTTCTCCAGCAGCTTTGCCTTCTTCGCCCTCGCTATGGACCTGCAGAAGTTCTACGTTGATATTCATCTGGTGCAGGTGATCTTCGGAGTAGTGGAGCTCCCATTGCGGGGGTTGGGCTTCATCAGCATGAGCTACCTAGGCCGCCGCTTCACCCAGGCGGCCACCCTCATTTTAGCCGGTCTGCTTGTCTTGTCTAGTTTGGCTGTCCCCAAAGGTAAGCTACTGGTATAAAATATAAATCATTTTGGAACTCATCATCCAGACATTTTACCTCCTTCCCAACTCTTCCAGTGTATAGTCTTTATTGACCTTCTTCGGATACAACAGTCAAGTCAGGGCATTCTGAGTTTTCAGTTCACTTCTATGTACCACTTCGATGTTGGCAGTTTGCTTGTGAAGTGTAAACATAAATACAAATAATCGCGCCCAGAGTGAATGGCATATTCTGTGAATCTGTAATTTTGTTATTTTGAGAAATTATCTAAGTTATTTTGTAAAAGGGACTAAAACATTAGCAAGGCTGCGATTAGGTCATGTCTAATGCTTGACAGCGCATCCCTCTGCCCAGAAGTGCAGATTAATCCACGGCCTGGTAGTGCGAGTTAAGCATCTTTAGGCAGTTTGTGATCTGACATCTACAGTGGATGGAGTCCAACAATCATTAACACGCTGACACCTGGAGCGTATGGGTGCGTTTCTTTCGCTTGTGATTGAGAGTGGAGGGATGTCAAGTGCCTACGAGTGCAGCCAGCTTTGCTATGTGAGAGTGCAGTCACCTCTGGTGCCTTAGTGCACTGCTTCTCATAGACCTGGAAATACAGCCATATTGAGTTCCTGAAATTGCCCCGTATCTAACGTCAGATAGTGTAGCTACATCTAGTGCCTGTGAACACTTTTATTTCCAGTGCCTGCAATAACTGCCATCTCCACTCTGTGGCAATGTTTGGATTTTCACATGCTTCTCCTTTTCACCTAAACCAACTGTTACTGTATAGATAGGTTTATATGTGCTAACCCTGTGAGCGCTGGAATTTTTAGGTATATATGAATGTATGTATATACCGGTGTTTGTGTAGCCTAAACCTAGTTGGTAAGTTGGTGCCCGTTTCCCGACAGAAAGGTAGATGACGTGTGTGGAGATGTCATAGAATGTATGCGGATTCTACTCAAAAAGTTCTCTTGATAGAGTTCTGTCAAAGTCAGTTAGAGAGCACTTGAAGACTTGGATGTTGCTCTGTGCTGGAGATGCCATCAACAATAAACTACAACTAAGAAACCTTTGAAGGCTCTTCTTTTCATGGCGACGGGTTCCTGTGCAGGGGGCAGGTCCCGGCATCTTCACCCCTGGAATATTTATGAGTGTTTCATGACAGACTTTCATCTACTCTCCTGTGAGTAAGCTTCTTTTTTTCCTTTTGGATATTTGACCTGGGCATTTTATTGACTTAATTTGAAGGAGGAAAGGATTCCGGTTGTTGGGAGTTCAGCGCTGTTGATTACATGGATGAATTTAATATTTTCATCAAGTAACGCTGTTTGGTACAGCGCGCGCCAGATTCTGCTCGTGCTACTCAAGTTTAATAGGTTGCCAAGCAATTTTTGTGTCTCGAGCTCTTGTGCGCGTTCGTTTTGTTGCCAAGGAATTTAGGGGCATATTACCAACGGACATCATCGCCGCTTTCCAGGCGCGTAGCGCCGGAAAAGCGGCGATGACAATAGCGTGATATCAGCAATGCGCCGCTAACATGCATTATCGCATGTTAGCAGCTGTTTTCCTAACGCCTCGCCTTGCATCGCTAATTAGATGCAAAGTAGGCGTTCCGGAGGTAAAACAGCATTGCAGTACCCGCTGACATGGCTTCACCAAATCAACAAGCCGGCTGCGGACCCGCGAAGTGCTGCCTGAACTCGCGCTGAGACCCTGTTATCGCCAGATCCTAACGTCTGCTAAAAAGCAGACTTAGCAATAATATCCTATGGGGAGGTGGATTATGAAGTTTAATCCACCCCTCCGTATCAGCGAGCTCTGCTGGCATGGCTGTCCATTCTTCGCCAGAATACTTGCGTTGAAGGGGTTTTCGCCGGCTATCACTGGATTTGTCATCGCCAATGCGCAGAGCGTTGTTAATACAGCGCTATCATGGCGTATAAATCCAGTGATAGCCGGCGATAGCACAAACCGCCCTGAGCGCGTTTAGTGACTACCTGTTGTTAATATGCCCCTTAGTGTTTTGAGCTTCATCGCGTGCCTATCTCGAGCTTGTACACGAGATTGTTTTGAGACTATCTGCGTGAGCATCCTGAGCATGTGCATGAGATTACGTGTCCTTCACACTACAGAAGAATCTACTTGCTCACATTGTCACGTCATATACACTATCTGAATCGTCTGCCCAGCAACCTTGTATTTCCTGCCTATGTTTCGTTGCCCAGCAACTGTTTCAAGCTTCTGCTTCAGTCTCCCGTTTTCACGAAGGATTTGTCATTTTTACCGATCGGATTAAAAGTTGAAGCCTGCTGCCACCTTGTGGATGTAAATTGAATTGCCCCTGGTCAAAATTCATCTATATCTGGAACTGAAAATACAACTGAATACTTAAAATTATTATTGATACATGGAGTGAAATAATACTCCTGTTACTACAGAGAACTACTACTACTGGAATATTAAGAACTACTGATACTGGAAATTAAGAACTACCACTATTAATATAAAAAGTATAAAAGAAGGATTACACAACATCATTTTTATTTTAGATTTTTATTTTAAATTGTTATTTTAAATTTTTATTTTTGTGTATTTCTTTACAGGTATTATGTCTGACCAAAGTATGTCTTCTCCCCCTCCCTTCTTAGCAACACCTGGTGATCCAACCATACCATGGAAACAGTGAAGAAAATATTTATAACTTACTTATTAGCAACAGGTGGAGACAAATATGGTCCCGTGAGACGACAAGCAATACTTCTCCACCATCTTGGTGTTGAGGGGAGGAGGGTGTATGAAGAATTACCGGAAATTTCTTTGGGAATGGGTGATAGAGAGCCTAATAATATATATGAGATGTCTATCCAGATGCTAGAATTACATTTTACTCCGAAAACAAATGTTGTGTTAGAACGTCATTCATTGCTTCATATGTATCTTCATTGCGGGTTTAGCATTGACATGCAATTTTGAGCAATTGAATGATTCTTTAATCAGAGACCAGATAGTTAGATGCACCAGTAATAAAAAGATAAAGGAGAAATTGTTGATTGAAGAATATACCTTAGATGAGGCTGTTCGCATAGCTAAGGGAATGGAACACACTGTGTTATGGATTAAGGAAATGGAAAATTCAACTATTACGAAAAGTGAAAAAGTGGAAGTTGTCGAAAGGAAACCTGAGAATAAAAAAATAGATGTTAAAATTTACAATGATTTAAAGGGGTCCCAAATGGAATAAACACATTTTCCAGTTAGAGATATAAAATGTTTTCGCTGTGGGTCTCCAGGACATATTGCATCGAGCTTAAGATGTATGGCTAGAAGTACATTGTGCAGGAACTGTGGTAAAAGAGGACATTTTGCAAAACTATGTCGTACAAAAATGCCAGAAAGAAATAGAATACAAGAAATTGATGATACATGTGAAAACGTGGATGAAATTGTGTCAACAATTGATGGTCTTACGAAATGTTTTGAGAATAGTACTATAGAGATGGTCAAATCAGATTCTGAGGTAAAAATGGAGAGTGAAGACAAATTAGAGAAACCTCATTGTAATATCTCCTTTGAAGGGAAGGAGATAAAAGTATTAGCAGATTCTGGAAGTTTGTATACACTTATTTCGAATGCATCTTATATTCAAAATTGGTGTAATGGAGATAGTCCTCCCTTATGCAATTCAGATATTCGAGCTGTAGGCTATGCAGGAAAGAGGATTGAGATCAGAGGGATGTGTTGAATGATTATAAGGTTCAAGGGGGAAGCTGTC
The DNA here is from genome assembly GCA_963921515.1 of Calotriton arnoldi. Lineage (NCBI taxonomy): Eukaryota > Metazoa > Chordata > Amphibia > Caudata > Salamandridae > Calotriton > Calotriton arnoldi. The sequence goes on along the minus strand of CAWUFW010006730.1, from coordinate 1,008,103 downwards.
AAAGGCAGAGTTTACATCACTAATTTTGGTTCTGATCTTTTAGGATGGCGACATCAAAAAGACCTGAATATCATAATAGATCCTAACGCCAAAGAACCTGTAATGGTTCTAGAAAAAGCGGATGTGAGAGAAGTAGAAGATTGTGTTGAGTTAATGAGTAAATATCCTAAGGTTTTTAACTCTAAATTAGGTTTATTAAAAGGGTACTCACACAAAATAATTTTAAAAGAGAATGCAAAGGCCGTGGTACATAAGACAAGGAATGTTCCAAACTTGATGCTAGAACCATTGCGCCAAGAAATTGAGAATTTGTTGAAACAAGACGTCATTGAGCCTATCGATGCATCTGAATGGTTGGCCCCTATTGTGATTGCTCCAAAGGATGGTGGAAAAATTCGTCTTTGCATTGATTTGCGTGACTTAAACAGAAATATTTGGGTGGATAGGCAACCTCTCCCCAATATATCTGAGATGTTATCCGCTATGGGTGGGGGAAATGTATTCAGTGTTCTTGATATGTCAGCTGCGTACCATCAAATCAATTTGAGTGAGGAATCAAGGCATCTGACTTCATTTGCAACTCCTTTAGGTGCATTTAGATATAAGAGGATGCCTTTTGGGCTGGCATCGGCGTCAACCATTTTTCAAAAAGTAATGGAAAACTTTTGGGAGATTTAGAAAAAGTCAAGTGTTTCCAAGATGACATTTTGATTGTGGGAAGTGATTTGTGTAGCCATGACAAAATGTTTGAAGAAGTAATGAATAGGTTGGAAAAACATAGGTTGACGATAAAAATGGAAAAATGCCAAGTGAGAAGAGAACGAGTGGATTATCTAGGTCATGAAATTACTGCTAGCGGAATAAGGCCGAAAAAAAGTATTATAAAAGCTGTAACCATGGCTCCTGAACCGTTGGATAAAGAAACTCAGGTCATTTCTAGGGTTGGCGGAATATTGTGCTAAGTACATTGACAATTTTACTGAACTGGTGGAACCTTTGAGAGTGATAATGAAAAAGAATGTGGCATTTGAATGGAATGAAAACTGTAAAAGAGCATTTGAATCTATTAAAAAAGCTATATCAGGAGCACCATTTTTGGGGCGGTTTGACATTACAGGAAAGACATATTTGACCACAGATGCTAGTGGTGTAGGAATTAGGGCAGTGTTGTCACAGATAGTAAATGGTGAGGAACGTATTATTGGTTTTGGATCCAGAAGGCTGCAAGGTGCTGAACGTTCGTATTCGGTCATCGAAAGGGAGGCTTTAGCTTGTTGCTGGGGGATCAACCACTTTAAGTTTTATGTGTGGGGTTTGCTGTTTATGATTCGAACGGATCATAAGCCTCTGACCTATATTTTCAAAGGAGGAAGGGGGTTGGAGGGTGGTATGACACCCCGCATATCTAGGTGGTTGTTGTCTGTTATGGAGTTCAATTTTGAAGTTGAGTATGTAAAGGGTACAAAAAATGTGGTTGCAGATTGTTTATCGAGAATGCCATTGGAAGGAGAGTGCGATGAAATAATCAGTGAATCTGTGGATGTGATTAAGAGTGGAGAAATGGCTTTGTGTTTTGAAGAGTGGGAGGAAGCAAGAGAACAGGATTCGGTGTTAATGAGAGTAGAAACTAAAATTGTTCAAGGTTGGAGTATCGAAGATTGCAGGGATCATGAATTATGTGAGTTCTTTAAGGTAAGAGATGAGTTAAGCATATGTGAGGGTAAAGTTAGAAGAAGACACCAGCTTGTTCCTCCCAGAAATATGCGTAAGCGTATTCTAGATATTGTACATGAAGGGCATCCTGGACGGAATATGTCCAAGCGTAGGGTCAGAGAGTCATTCTGGTGGCCCAGAATGGATGGCGATGTGGAAGAGATAGTAAAAGATTGTCACATATGTGCTAATAGTGACAAATCTAAAGTTGTAAGGCAACCTCCTCTGGTATGTACTGACTTTCCAGCTAGACCGTGGGAAAGATTGGCCATAGATTTTATTGGGCCTGTAAGTAAGTTAGGATATAAGGATAGATATATTCTCATGTTGGTGGATTATCATTCTAAGTGGTTTGTAGTGGAGACAATGAGTGAAGTTAATAGTGGAAGTGTGGTGAAATTCTTGGAGAAGGTTTTTCTAGAGGAAGGAATACCTGCGTCTTTGGTGTCTGACAATGGAATGCAATTTGTTTCCAGGGAAATAGAAGAGTATTTGAAGAGAATGGGAATCAAACATGAGGGTAGCTCTTTTCAGGCCACAAGCTAATGGTCTAGTGGAGAGAGTAAACCGTCTTGTAATGGACAACATCCAGCTTTCTCTTGCAAATGGGTTGTCCTGGAAAGATGAGTTAGGAAAAATGATGTGGACCCATAGGATTAGTCCACATTCAGCAACTGGTGTACCTCCGTTCATATCTTTGAAAGGAAGAGAACCTGGAAAGAAAGAATGTCCAGTGTGGTTGAACAAGAAGGACAGGATTTGGGTTGATCGTGAGGAAGTCAAAGAGAGAGTTCAAGGGGGACAAGAAAGAAAGGAAAGAGCATACAATTTTAAGAAAGGAGTGAAGAAAATATGGGTTCAAACAGGTGATTGGGTAGTAGTTCGGAAGAATGAGTGGGTTCGGAAGGGAGAGAGTAAATATTTGGGACCAGTCCAGGTTAAAGATATTAAAGGAAGTGTCGTGAAATTGGATGATGGAACTACATGGAGTTTAGGTAATATATGCAAAGTATGTGAACCATAAGACTATATCTTTAGACGTTAATTTTAGACAGTGACGTGTCATGTGATGTATTATAACTATGTATGAGGTTATATGTTAAATATTGCTTATATTCTAGTATTTGGATTTTTATATGCATTGTGTATGTTATGTTTGCTTTCTTTATTATTGAAATTGTATTGTAATTTTGTAATGGTATTTACTATCATTACTATTATTGTTATTTCATTGTGTAAAAGGGAGATATGTGGAGATGTCATAGAATGTATGGGGATTCTACTCAAAAAGTTCTCTTGATAGAGTTCTGTCAAAGTCAGTTAGAGAGCACTTGAAGACTTGGATGTTGCTCTGTGCTGGAGATGCCATCAACAATAAACTACAACTAAGAAACCTTTGAAGGCTCTTTCTTTTCAATGTGCTTACCCAGTGCTAAATTTGAACTGGCTGTTGCAGGTGGGGCCCACTAGCACTTGTTTCTCGGGACCGTTTCCGATTTTTCTCTACAGATTTTCACTCAGAGCAGAGAGAGAAAAACACAAAAAGGGGAAAGAAAGAGGAAGGAAAAAGATGGAAGAACAGTGACAAAGGAAGAAATCAGTAACGAAATAAGAACCTGCAAGAGTGATATAAAGGGAAGAGGGTGTCTGGTGGATGAAATAGACTTGATGTGGAATCAAGAGCATGCAACATTAATATGCAGCACCCCCGATATTCCTAGTGCTAGTACCGCCTACAGGCTTTTGAGCAAAAGTGTGGTTTGGACCACAGCACTTATTGTTTAACAAATGAGCACCCTCTTCATCTTGTGTTGGAGGATAGTGTTCAACTGCTTTCTGAATTGGAGGAGGGTTGTGGCAATTCTGATGTTGGTAATGATTATGTCCCAGCACATGGGAACACAGGGGAAGGCTTATGTTATGTTTATTTTCCTTTCACATTTCTCTGTCTAGTCTGTCAATGTTCTGGTTGCTGGTATAGCGCTGTTAATATGAGATGGTAAGTTTCCCTGCCAGGGCATGTTTGGGCGCCCTGTCTAATGGCCTTGTAGATGATGAAGCTGGTTTTAAAAATCATACAGATTTGATGAGGAGCCAAAGTAATTCTTTCAGCATTTTGGTAATGTGGCGAAATTTCATCAAGCCCTTTATGAAACATTCTGCAGCATTTTGGATGTCCATGAGGGATGCCCATGAGGGATGCCAAAGTCATGTAGATGAGTCACGAGAGGACAGATATCACTAGACCTTGGTTTGATTGTGCCACCATTACCAATGTATGGAAATTATGTAATATGCATTGCTTTCTAATACTGCCAAATTAAGTGTCTTGGAGTAAAGTCATCTATAGAGCCTAGGTGCATGGATAGCTACCTCTAGTGCCTGGCAGTATAACCAGCTCTAGAACTAAAAACACATTTAGAGTCTAATTACGAGTCGTGGTGAGACGGTGGTGGCGGTCCAGCCACCACCGCACCGGCGGTCCGATCGCCCCATTATGACTTGGGCGGTCGGACTGCCTTGGGACCGCCGCCGCTGCCAGGGAACCTCCATTCCCTGGCAGTGGCATGGTGGTCAGCGGCCACAATATGCTTGGCAGGACCACGTGGTCCACCAAGCATATTATGAGTTTGCTCTCCACCAGGGTTTTCATGGCGGTCCCACCACCATGACAACCCAGGTGGAGAGGAAACAAAGGGGGCCCTACATTCCCAACATGAATGAGCATTCCAGCAGCACCTTCCTCTCCCCCTTCCTCACTCCCCCGACACAAAGCAATTCCTCCTCAACATGGCCTACTAGGCCTGCAGCAGCTATTACACCCAGAGCGCACTCCAGCACTTGTCGTGCAGAGTTATCTTTCACATATGTCAAGAAGTGGGGTCCATAATTTGTCAAAGCTCAACTTTGTGTCTCCTTAAACTGACGAGACGGCTGTTAAACTCTTTATAGCATATAAATCCTAAATCTTGGCCCACCACAAAGCCAAAGTAGGGATCTCTGGGCCCTTCCATTGGAAGGCAATCACCAGTCTCGCGGCCAGAAAATATTGTGTGAACAGTTTACCTGACGGGGGGTTGAGCTGGTAGAGTCCCTCCTCATCTGGCACCCCCAGGAGCACCTGAAGGGTTTGGAGACAGACTAACTTGTAGGATCTCAGAGATGTGATGAAACACATGCTTCCAAAAATCAGCGACCACTGGGCATTCCCACCACATATGGATATATGTGCCCTGAGTCCCACACCCCTGCCAACAGTTCTCACTCATGCCCATCATGTGGGACAGGTGAGCCGGGGTAAAATATCAGCGCAGGAGTAATTTATAAGCACTTCTTTATATTGGATACACATAGAGGTCTGCCATATTACACTCCAGTCACACACATCAATTTCCATACCCAAATACTGCGACCACTGTACGGTATATCCAACCATAGTAACATCTAGGGGGATTTCCAAAGTTCCATAGAAACGTGAAATTGCTTTCCCCTTTTCCCCTCCACTCAGAATATCTTCTAGCAAATGTGTCTCCCGTTTGTCCCCCCCCCCCCCAGAGAGTGTTGGCCTGGCGAGCCCAATGGGTCCGCTGCGTCACTCTGTACATGTCAGTGTGATGTAATGAGAAGTCAGTCGCACATTGATCCATGGTCTTGGGGACCCCGTCTACATATAAGTCTTGAAGGGTGAGGGCGGCACCCCTACTCCACCTGCAGAACCCCCCATCCAGTATACTGAGTGGAAAGTCTGGCTTACCAAAAACCGTAGTGTGCGTGGAGCTGTATAGCCTAAACTGACGCATGCGGGCAGCCTGTTTCCAATGATTTAAGGTGAAGAAGGTAGGTTAACAACAAGCTGTCAACAGAGGGAAGGCTGCGTAGTGGTAACCATGGTAAATGCCTTAGAGGGAGCTTGGATGAGAGCTGTTGTAGTTGAACCCACGGCTTGGTGGGGTCAGAGATCCAGTCCAATGCTGCAACAATTTGGGCAGCCATAGTATAGCGAGCCACATTCAGAACTCCAAACCCACCCTCCCACGAGGAACGACAGAGGGCCACTTTAGCCACCCTAGGTGGCCTACTATTTCATATAAAGGTCTATAATTTCTTCTGGATGAGTGTGACCACCGTTTTCTGAATCTGGAGCGGGAGAACCAGAATCACGTATAGAAGTCTCGGCAAGAAGTTCTTTTTGAGAAAGTTGACTCTGCCCATCGAGGAAATCTCTAACCGACCCCAGCTATAGAGGTCCTTAAAGAGAGTGTCCTGGAGAGGCAGGATGTTAAAGAGGAAGACATCCAAAGGGTCCCACAAGATAGAAACCCTTATATACTGAAAATTGGTAGTGGCCCATGCAAACACCCTGGACTCGACCTGTTGTTGAAGAGCAGCCATGAAGGGACCCACCCCGATACCGACCAATTTATTGTAATTGATTTGAAAACCAGATATCTCCCTATACTCTCTCGGGGTGGCCTAAAGTGCGTCTAATGAAGCATCAGGGTTAGTCAGAAAACTGGGCAAGTCGTTCTTGAACATTGATCCATGATCCGCTCCCGCTCTTGCTGGCCAGCAGACTTCCGTAACTATGCCTGCCGGGTGGTGGTGCCATGATTGTGCCACATTGCCTTTCCCATCATGCCGCTGTTTGTTGTTAGTCTCGCTGATGCTGTCATTGTTGCTCCCCTGACTGCTTATTTGTGCCCCAACTATTGTTATTCCTCTCCGTTCTGCTGCAATTTGTCTGATTAGCCTTGCTGTAGTCAGTTTCACTCTTTTCTGTTTTCATTGCTGTTTGTTTACAGTTGACCTCACTGTTGCTATTCCCCTTGGTCCTGCTAGTGTTCGTTTGCTTTAGCCTTGCTAGCCACAGCTCACCCTTTGCTGTTTTTGTTGCTGTGTTTATTTTTAGCCTTACTGTTGTTATTCCCCTTTGTCCTGCCATGATTTTTTGATTTAGACTCGCTGTCCTCAGTTTCACCCTTTGCTGCTTTTCGTTTTCGTTGCAATCCCTGCTGTTTTGTGCCCATGAGCCAGCTTGCTGCTGCTCCTTTTTTGCACTGCTCCAACAGAGCTCTGCCCCTGCCCAGGACCTACTAAATGTAACCTGCAGCACCAAAGGCAAGCCCGCCTGCACCCGCTCGCAACTGGACAGCACCCAGCACCAGGAACCCTGGCCCGCCTGCCACCCACAGATACTCAGCTGCGGAGCTCCGAGGTCTGGACCCCAGATCCCGCAACAACATCTGCTGCATCGCATCTCCTCGATCAATTGTAGGACCTTTCACCTGTTGCCACTGCCTCTTGGCCTGCAACTCAAGACCTACAGCCCCACTCCCACCTCACCGACTGCCACAGAGTCACCCTGCTGCATCCTGCTCAACGTTAGATCACTCTGTAAACACGCCACAGAAATATGGGACAAAATCACCAGCCTCACCCCGACGTTAACTTCATCACAGAGACCTAGCCCTCCTCCACCCCCAACATCGCCTCCGTGACACCCAATGACTACATGATGATACACCGGGACCGCACCAACAAACACAGAGGTGGCATTGCCATCATCCACAAAGAAACCATCCGCTGCACCACCACCAAAGAAGACACCACACCAATCATGGAACACCTCAACTTCCAACTCCAAACCTATGGCAGAATGACCAACAGAGGCACCCTCGCCCACAGGCACCAAGGCCCATGCCCCGGCTTCTGCAACGCCGTCTCCAAATTAATTGACGCACTTGCCATTGACTCCAAGTACTACGTATTCCTCTGGGACCTCAACTTCAACCTCGAAGACCCCAAAGATGCGAACTTTGCCAACCTCCTGGAAAGCCTGAACAACATCAGCCTCACACATCTGGTCACAGACCCAACACACAGCGCAGGACACACGCTTGACCTGATCTTCTCCTTCAGCGATAGAGTCAAGTTCAGTCATGTCACCGAACTCACTTGGACCGAACATGCCATCGTCCAATTCACCATCGCATGATCCCCATACACCAACACCAAGCCTCCCAGCTCCTTTTACCACACTTGGAGCAAAGTGACAGAGACCCAGTCAAAGGATACTCTCAACATCTCCCATCCCGACCCTGCAACCTACCTGGAATAGACTGTCCAGAATTTCTCCGCCTGGATCACAAACTGCGCTGACAGAGTCCCCCCCTTCCAACTTGCCAAGACCAGCAGATCCACCAAACAAGCCAGGTGGTACACACAAGACTTTGTACAATGAAATGCAACTGCAAATGGCTAGAAGGAAGATGGCACACCAGCAAAGATTCCACAGACTGAACCACCTTCAAAACAGCCCTCGACAAATACCACCAATGCCTGAAAGACACAAAAAGAGGCACCCTGGCAGATCGCATCGAAGTAAGCTCCAACCGCAGCAAAGAACTCTTAATCATCATCAGAGAGTTCTCCTGCCCATTGGTCACAGAGAACACAAAATTCCCTTCCCAGGAACTCTGCGACACCCTGGCGGACTACTTCCACAACAAGATATCCACCATCTACAGTAACCTCAATCAATCAATCAATCATGTCACTTATAAAGCGCACTACATACCCGCGAGGGTCTCAAGGCGCTGGGGGAAGAGGGGGGTGGTGCTGCTACTGATCGAAGAGCCAGGTCTTGAGGAGTCTTCTGAAGGCCAGTAGGTCTTGGGTCTGTCGGAGGTTGGTGGGGAGGGTGTTCCAGGTCTTGGCGGCGAGGTGGGAGAAGGATCTGCCGCCGGCGGTCGTTTTCCGGATGCGGGGGACTGTGGCGAGGGCGAGGCTGGTCGAGCGGAGCTGGCGGGTGGGGGTGTAGAAGCTGAGTCGTCTGTTGAGGTAGGCTGGTCCGGAGTTGTGGAGTGCTTTGTGTGCATGGGTGAGGAGCTTGAAGGTTATCCTCTTGTTGACAGGGAGCCAGTGCAGGTCTCTCAGGTGGGGTGTGATGTGGCTGCATCGGGGGATGTCGAGGATAAGACGTGCAGAGGCGTTCTGGTTGCGTTGCAGCCGTCTCAGGAGCTTAGCCGTTGTTCCTGCGTAGAGGGCATTTCCGTAGTCCAGCCTGCTGGTGATGAGGGCCTGGGTGACTGTTTTCTTGTTTCGGTGGGGATCCACTTGAAGATCCTGCGGAGCATTCGGAGGATGTTGAAGCAGGATGAGGAAACGGCGTTGACCTGCTTAGTCATGGAGAGGGTGGGGTCGAGGATGACCCCTAGGTTGCGTACGTGGTCGGTCGGTGGCGGGGCTGTTCCCAGTGATGTTGGCCACCAGGAGTCGTCCCAGGCTGAAGGGTTGGAACCAAGGATGAGGACCTCCGTCTTGTCCGAGTTCAGCTTCAGGCGGCTGGTCCTCATCCATTCGGCGACGGCCTTCATTCCTTCGTGGAGGTGGGCTTTGGCGGTGTGAGGGTCTTTGGTGAGGGAGAGGATCAGCTGGGTGTCGACGGACCTCAAACCCAACCCACTGACCTCTGCAACCTTCTCACTCCAACGGATGCCACCCACAATCACCTGCTCACCGCATGGCAACAGCTCACCACTGAGAATGCCACAGCACATGAACTCCATCCACTCCGGAGCACCCACAGACACCTGCCCCCACAGCATCTTCAACCTCGGGAGCAAAGAAATCAGCTACAAACTCAACTCCATTCTGAACTCATTCATCACCACGGCTGCTTTCCCAGATGAATGGAAACACACAGAGGTCAGACCCCTCCTCAAGAAACACTCTGTCGACCACAGCAAACTCAATAACTACCGCCCCATCCCTCTGATCCCCTTCCCTGCCAGGGTCCTTGAGAAGGCCATAAAGCACCAACTCACAGAACACCTGGAAAGAAACAACCTGCTGGACACCTCCCAATCTGGCTTCCGTGCCAACCACAGCACCGAGACTGCCCTAATCACTGCCACCGACAACATCAGAATCCTCCTCGACCGGGGAGAAACAGCAGCCCTGATCCTCCTCGACCTCTCAGCAGCGTTAAATGCAGTATCCGATACTAATCAAAAGACACCACCACATCTGGATCCAGGTAGGCGCCCTCCAATGGATCGCATCCTTCCTCTCAGGATGAACCCAGAGAATTCGCTTACCACCCTTCACCTCGGAACCCAACAGCATAATCTGCAGTGTCCCTCCAGGTTCATCTCTCAGCCTCATGCTGTTCAACACCTACATGACACCCTTGGCGAACATCGTCAGAACTCATGGCCTCAAAATCATATCCTATGCAGACAACACCCAACTCATTCTCTCGGTCTCAGAAGACCCCTCCACCACCAGGACCAACTTCCACAACTGTAGGACGAGCGTTGCTGACTGGATGAAGACATACTGCCTGAAACTCAACACGGACAGGACGGAAGTGCTGATTTTTTGGGAACAATACCTCCCCGTGGAATGACACCTGGTGGCCCTCCGAACTTGAACCCACACCAACAGACCACACGCTCAACCTTGGCATCATCCTGGACAGCAAACTCACCATGAAATGCCAGATCAACCCAGTCTCCTTCGCCTTCTCCCACTCCGCACGATCCGAAAGATCTTCAAATGGCCGACACCAGGAAACCATCACTCAAGCCCTAGTCACCAGCCAGCTGGACCACGGCAACACACTCTACGCAGGGATCACCACCCAACTCCTGAAGAGACTCCAGACAATACAGAGCTCAGCTGCCAGAGTCATGCTTGACCTCCCTAGATGGACCCAGCTCGTCCCTCACCTCAGGTACCTCCACTGGCTCCCCATCCAGAAAGGATGCCAATTCAAGATGCTGACACTCGCTTACAAGGCCCTCCACGACCAAGGACCAGCACACATCAACCACAGGCTGAACTTTCACAAACCACCCAGACACCTGCGCTCTGCCTCCCTCACCTTTGCGCACACTTCCCATATCCACTGAAGCTACAGCAGAGGATCCTCCTTCTCCTACCTCGCTGCCAAATCCTGGAACGACCTCCACCTCTGAACAGCACCCTCACTCCCAGAATTCAGAAAGGGACTCAAGACCTGGCTCTTCGATTGATCCCAGCAAAAAACTAACCCTGGGCGTAGTTCGTGTAGTAGCGCTATGCCATGCTACGCGAAGTGCACTTCGCACTATGCGAGCTACACGTAGCACTACGCGAGCTGCATAGTGCGGTAGGAAATGCTGTTCGCAATGATTGCACAGTGCCGGATGCTTGTCCGCACTGTGCAATCATTACAAACGGCATCTTGCACAGCGCAAGCGGTCGTTTTCTGCCGCTCTGGTAGATTTGTACTCGAGCAGCAGTTTTCTCAACGTGGACTGGTAGTTTCTCATCGCAAGCGGTCGCGAGCATACTCGACCACTCGCAATGAGAAACCTGACCTCCCCGCGTTGAGAATCTCGCCGGGAGGTTTATTTTCCACGCTCGCGATCGGCAACTTGATGTTGCTGATCGCGAACGAGAAAAAAGTCTCGCCAGGATGTCATTTTGCTCGCTCGCGGTCGCCAACTTGACGTTGAGGACCGCAATCAAGCAAAAAATGCCCGCTACACTACGCGTTTTTGCACTGTGCTACGTGCAATTCGTGTAGCGCGTAGTTGCGCAAACTACGCGAGCGTAGCGTAGTTTTCCGCCCAGGCCTACAAAAAACTAGCACCTGGATACCCTCACGGGTGATTAGCAGCGCTCTACAAATTCGAGTTGAATTGAATCCTAATCTTTAATTGTGTATTACCCATAGATATCTAGATTCGCCTGTACTTTCGTAACAAGAGGTTCAGCACAAAGGGCAAACAATGTCAGAGACAAGGGGCACCCCTGACAGGTGCCCCTGGATAGCGCAAGCGGGTCAGACATAAGATCACAAATCTCAATCTTCGTGGACGGCATTACAAAACTGGCCAAGGTATAGGACCGTAAACATGGGTCCAACTTCGTCTGGGACAGGACCCTGGTCGGAAATGGCCAGTTCACCTGATTAAATGCTTTCTCCGCATCCAAAGACAAGAGAAGTATCTGCACATGCCTTGTTCAATAGCATTAAGTGCTAGCCAAATGTTGTCCCCGTTCTGTCTTTGCCTAATGAAACCACTCTGAAGCAGGGATATAAGGGTGGGCCAGACCCTGCCCTAACGATTCGCCAGAATCTTAGAGAATAGTTTGATGTCACTGTTTAAGAGCGCAATCGATCTATATGACCCGCATTGGTTAGGGGGTTTGGATGGCTTCAATATTATAGAGAGCGTAGACTCCATTATTGACTGGGAAACCTAGCCAGTGTCCAGGAAAGATTTAAAGACCTTTGTTAAATGAGGGACCAACAATGCCCTGAAGGACTTGTAAAAAGAATTTGGGATCCCGTCAGGTCCTGGGGCTTTATTGTTCAGCAGGGACTTAATAGTTGCCCTCACCTCCTCCTCCGTTATAATGGAATGTACTTCCTCTCCAACCTCTTCAGGGATATCCGGGAAGTGGAGGGGTGTTAGGTACTCATCTTACTTAGCCGAGTCCAGGGTTTTGCCCGGTACAGCTCCCTATGAAAGGAGACAAAAGAGTTGCTAACGTTTGCATCAGAGGTCAAATAGGATCCCTCCGCAGTCGTGATCCCCTTTATGTAATTCTTGGCCCGGACGTGCGTAATCTTGTAAACCAACGATCTGTCAGCCTTGTTCCCTTTCTCGTAGTATAGTTTGGTCTCCACCAATTTATAGGCGGCATCTTTGTTCAACAAGGATTCTAGTTCTCCCCTCGCTTTGCGGAGCTTTCTATAAGTAAGTTGCAAGGTTGTCTGTTTATGTTCTTTTTCTAGTTTGAGGATTGTGCCTTCTAGTTCCGCATATTGGAGTCTACATAGATGAAAAAAGGCAGTAGTATGCTCTATAAACTCTCCTCTCATCACTGCCTTGGCCGTGTCCCAAATCGTGGCCCAAAAGAGATCGTCAGTAAGATTCTCAGTTAAATAACGCTCAAGTCTCTTTATTGTTGGAACATAGAACCGGATTGTGGAAAGCTATCTCGTTCATTTTCCAGGTGCGATATGACTGAGACCCTTGAGGCATGGATAAAAGCGACAAAGTGGCAGGTGCGTGATCTGACAAAACCTGGGTCCCAATAGTTGCATTGCCTACTCTAGACAACACAGTGACAGAGATCAGAGAAAAATTGATTTGGGAGTAAGATTTGCGTATGTTCGAAAAATAGGAATAATTCCGATCATGGGGGTGAAAATGACACCAGACATCCACTAAGTTCAAGTAATTCGTGCCTTGGGCAATGACTATTGAGTGTGGGACGCTCCCCACGAGGAGAACAAACGATCCAACGCTGGGTCTAAAGTCACATTATAATCCCCTCCCAGTATCATGTGGTGGCCAAAAGCAGCTGCCATGGCTGGGAATAAGTCCACAAAGAAGGGAGCCATGTGGTCGTTGGGACCATAAATGGAAGCTATGGTGTATGAGGTGGTGTCATCAAAGGCTTGATTCATAACCCACTTCCCTCCTTATCCCTATGTGTGGCCGTTACCCTGAGCTGGACACTTGCCTGATGAGAATAGTCACCCCCTTGGTGGAAGAATGGAATTGGCAGGAATAGAGGTGCAACCTGAATCTGGGGACATCTTTGCCAGCAAGTGGGTCTCCTGGAGAAGCACTACGTCGGCACGCCCAGAGGACAGCAGAGAAGTGCTTTACGCTTACAAGGGACATGACGGACCAAAAATTTAGCATAGCATCAACTGCATGAAGAGAAGAAAAACAAAAGTAATGCTGTGCATAGTCACTCCTGTGGGACCACTCATCCTGACCCAAGTCCTCAAACCCCGCCCCAGTAGAGTCCACAGCAAGTGCGGCTTCTCCATAGAGGTCAAAAGAGTGGGGACCCCCCACAAACATGTCTCACTCGCATCTCTTAAAATATTACAGCTTTTACATGAAACAAAACAATCTCACCGATCATTTGCTTACATGTAAAAGCTGCAATATCACCTAGCACCAGAAGAGGGCTCCTCTGGGCTGTATTGTGCATGTGTCAGGCATGGGCTGTTACAGCCCGTCCTTTCACAGATGCAATACATATCTGACATGCTGCACTAGCGTCAGGCTGTACAGCATGTCAGATAATGGTGAATTGGGGCCTGTCAGTCATGCACCCTTATGACCCATCAGAAGCCATGATCAAGGAAAAAGGATAGCCTTCCGTCCTATCTGAGCTTCTGATTGGGCTTAAGGGTGTGAGCCTCACTCTGGAGCCTTGCTTGTTTGATCTAAATGTTGGGAATCGCTAATCAGAGGAAACTGTGCATTGAGGACTATAATAGGTAAGTTTCCACGGTGTGAGTATGAGTGAGAGCATGCTTATGTGCCTGTCTGCAAGCGTGTGCCAGTTTGTGTGTATGTGTGTGTGTTTGTCAGTGGCAGCTCCTCCACTAAGGCGGAGGAGCGTCGCCCGCTGTTTTTTTCCAGCAGTTTAAGTAAAAAATAAAATGATAATAACCCAGTCATTATAATTTTATTTTTTCCTTTTTCGAGAACGCCAGCTAAGCTTTGCGAGGGAGGCTGGGTGGGGCAGGGCTGACAGAGCAGCTGAGGAGTGGTTTGCCCCCACTCCTAAGTGCACATGACTGTTTGGTCTACCCTCTCGGGCTGTCCAAAACAGTCATGTGCACTTTCCCTCTTGTCCACACAGGCTGCATTACAGCCTGGGTGGAGAACATGCCCAGGCCCTCATGCTCCGTCTGAGCGCCGAGCCACAGCACTCAAACCAATCACAACGCTCCATTGCAGCGTTGTGATTGGCTCAGGGGAGCCTGGTGGCTTCCAGGCTGCTTCCTGTTCCTGCTGGCGGGAGGAGTAGAGACTTGACCAGGAGGAGTGGCAAGGAGGACGCGGCAAGCAGGTAAGTTTAAATTTATTTTTTATTTCTCACATTCTCTTCCCCACCCACGGCACTCCACTCCCGATTGGTGCCGGCCGCCGCTGGTGTTTGTATGTGTCCTGACTACCATTTTAGGAAGTTTCTTGTACAATGACGACAGAAGTGCTGCTCTGAAAGACAAATGAGATAAGTCGCAGGCTCCAGCACTGACTCAAAACGTAAATGCTTTCGAAACAGATGCAAAATTGTCATTATTTCAGAAAACCTTGCTTTCTAACATTCCCAAGAAAAGGCTTTTGATGAGTAACGAGGTAAATTGTGAAAATGAAAGTTTATTTTTATTTATTTTATTTATTTATAAAGCGCTCGAATCACCCCATCAGGGTATCTCCACGCTGAGACTGCCATAATCAACCAAGGAAGGACAATCAAAACAGTGTAGTTTTCAGCAACTTTCTGAACGCCAGGTAGTCCGTACATTGACGCAAGTGGATGGAGAGTTGATTCCAGTAGCGTGGACCTAGATGGTAAAAGGCTTTGCTGCCTAAACGGGTTTTTTTGAAGCGCGGGACTTGGAGCAGGGCTTTAGCTCCTGAACAAAGTGGCCTAGAAGGCATATAACTGATGAATTTGTTGTTTAGGTAGCTGGGGCCTAAGTTGTTTATCGATTTATAAACAATGCAACAGATCTTAAATTTGATCCTCTTCCGCACTGGTAACCAGTGCAGTTTTTGAAGAAGAGGAAGAGATGCGGTTCTGGGGGGGGGGGCATTGGTCACCAGGCGAGCCGCAGTATTCTGGACTACCTGCAATTTGCTTATGGAGCTTTCATTAGCTGAAATCAGCAGAGCGTTGCAATAATCCAGACGGCTTAGTACCAATGCCTGAATCAAGGTTTTCCGTGTGGAGAGTGGTAAGAAAGGGAAGACTCTTCTGAGTAGACTAAGGCTGTTGAAGCATGCTCCAGCGGTGGAGGTGGTATGCTCCCCCAATGTGAGTTTGTGGTCTAATCGAACTCCAAGGTTTTTTACCACCTGTTTTGGACATGGGGCAGAACCTAGTGCCTCTGGCCACCAGCTAGGGGACCACTTTACCGTTGCTTCATCAAACAGCATAATCTCTGACTTTGCTGCATTGAGCTGAAGAAAATTGTCTTTCATCCAGCCCGCGATGACTTTCATACCCTCTGAAAAGGTGGTCTGAATGTTGGAATTGGTTTTGTCGAAGGAGAGTAGAAGTTGGGTGTCATCAGCATAGGATATAGGAATGAATCCCAAATTCCTCAATAGTCTCGCCAGGGGAGTAACATAAATGTTAAATAAAGTAGCTTTAGCTACAAGCCATCGTGCCATGAATAATTGCTTTTATAATGTGTAGGATCACTCAGCGTTTATTCGTATGATTATGCTCAATAAAAATGGAATTTTGGATACAGTTTAGATGGCAGCGTGTATCCCATTTGTCTTGTCAATATTCTTTGCACACTTTGGTTTTTCTGCATCCTGAATTTATACTCCACTGGGGCTGAGACTTGTGTTCTGTTCGTGTGAACTTCAGTTTTAGTTTAAAAAAAGCTTTATTGAAACAAGTAAAGACCACGGTACAGAATTGTATCAACAGTCATAAAACGGAATACAAAGATATCATAACATATATATGAAAGAGGGGAGGTGAAAAAATGACATATCGAACTTTTCCAAGAACTGAAACCAATACTGAGAACAATCTTAAACAGTTATGTACCATAATAAATTAGCATTTTTTAAGTTTTGTAAGAGATGAAAGAAAGAGAAAAAGAGAGAAAAAGGAAAAAGAAAGAATAAAATCAACATCCTTATCAAATATTTAACAAGAAGATCAATAATAAACAGTGTAAAATCTCAGAAAACAAAATGTTATCCATAAAATATGAACAATGTGAGAAAGATTTAACACAATACTCACAGAGGCTGAAATACAAAATTACTGTCTTTGTTACGTAATGCAGAAGAAGATAAATAGTTAGTGAGTGGAGACCAGAGGGCTTCTTTTCGAAGGAGTTGCTGATAGGTAGTAGCGGAGGCTCCATCTAGCCTATGATGGTAGCAGAGAAGATTCCACCAGGCAGAGAAAGTAACATTGGAGGCATCCTTCCAATTGGAAGTAATAACCTGAAAAGCAATAGCAATTAACAAATCCACAAAAGAACCCAATTTACAAGCTCCCAGCCAATGTATGGAATTACTACCCAAAAATATGGAGTAAATATCAAAAGGAAAGTTGGTGGAACAAATGGAGGTAATAAATTTACATACCTTGGTCCAAAAAGAGGAAACGTTAGGGCAAAGAAAAAAGGAGTGTAAGTATGTGCCAGGAGTGTTTTTACAGGACTAACAATTGGGGGACAGGTCGGAACTGAGTTTAGAGACAGATAATGGGGTAAAAACAACCTCTGGTAAAAATAATAAAGAGTTTGAGTGGTGCTAGCATTGCAAGAGGTATGATGTAATCGTGACCAAATAGAGTTCCATGTGTGAATAGAGAGAGTGCGCTGCAAATCAGATTCCCATAAGATTTCAGTATTGCTCTTGGGGCGGGTGGGAAGAGAGAAATGGAAATACTTATATATGTGAGAGGCCCGAACGGAAAGGGAAGTAGGTAGCAGTTCTAATGGGGGGGGGGGGGTCAGACGAAGAGGTGGATATTCCAGAGATAAGAGAAAGCTGTTGAGTTAAAAGCAATCTTAAGGAGTCATACTTAAGAAGGGAGGTGACAGGTAGACAGAATTTAGATTGTATTTCCTGAGAAGACAGAAATTGCATATCCGGTATTAGGTGTTTCACCTGGATAATCCCTTTGACAGCCCAATCTTTCCAAAAATAGTGCGGTTAGAGTGTTTGATGGACTTATTGTGCCATATAGAGGAATCCAAGAATATTTGGAGAGGTGAAAGAGATTTTTAAGGACCGGGTTAAAGGTCAATATAAATTGTGAAATGGTTGGGAACTTAAAGGAGCGAGGAGAGTGAGTAAAGCAAGTTAATGAGGAAAAGGGGAACGGATGAATCGCAGATTCCTCCAGTTTGTACCATACCGATACGGGGGGTTCTTCCGTGGAAGACAGAAAAGGTAAAACCTGACAGATTAAAAAGGAAGAATGGTATTGCCGGAAATTGGGAAAATTGACACCTCCCCTATCTTTAGGAGCAGACAAGGAAGATAAAGATATACGAGCTTTCCAGTTGATCCAGAGAAATTTACTCAGAATACCATTGAGAGTTTTACATTTTTTTAAAGGAAGTCTCACTGGTAGCATGGACAAGTAACAATTAATAACAGGAAGCATCATCATTTTGGAGGTGTCCAACCTGCCCCACCATGACAAATATAAAGGAGACCATTTCTCTACCATGCCAGATACCTTTAATAGAACATCCTCCAAATTAAGCTGAACCGTTCTAGCAATTGAAGAGGAGTATTTTATTCTCAAACATGTAATGTAATTGGTGTTCCATTTGAAATCCGTCCCTTTGAACATACTTCTTAAACAATACTTGTTTAGTGGGAGGACTTCAGATTTAGAAAAATGTAATTTATATCCGGACAGGGCGGCATAAGAAGATAAAAGATCTGTAAAAGCGGGTAAAGAAATAGAAGGATCAGAGAGATATAATAAAATATCATCTGCATAGGCAGTGAATTTGATCTCCATTGACTTATGAGTAAAACCCCGAAAAGCGGAAGAATGCCGTAAAGAGGGAAGAAAAGATTCCAGGGATAAGATAAGGAGCAGAGGTGAAAGAGGACAGCCTTGACGGGTGCCTCGCTGGAGAGTGAAGTAAGAGGATTGAGATCCATTAACAAAAACTGAAGTAGTTGTGGAGGAATATAGCAAACTGATAAGGGATAAAATAACAGGGCCAAAACCATGCCACTTGAGTGCACGCATCATAAAAAGCCAGTGAATGCGGTCAAAAGCTTTCTCCGCGTCCAAGATGATGGCTGCAACAGGGGAGGAACTCTTAGATGCAAGATGGATGATATTCAAAAAAGTTCTAGAATTATCTGCTAGCGTTCTACCTTTGACAAACCCTGTCTGTTCGTAGCCAATCAAATCGGGGATAACTTTATTAATACGAAGAGCCAGAACCTTAGCAAAAATTTTGCAATCTAGATTAATTAAAGAAATAGGGCGGTAATTGGCACACGACGAGGGATCTTTATCCTTCTTCGGAATTAGACAAATCATGGCTTCAAGAAAGGAACCACAAGCCTCTTTGTGAGAAATAAAGTGTTGAAAGAGAGATAGAAGATGAGGAAGAAGGGTCTGTGAGAAGCAGGAATAAAACTCGGTGGTAAAACCATCTGGGCCTGGGGTCTTCTCTTTGGGTAGCTGAGCTAGGGCTGACTTAAGTTCAGAAAGGGATAAATCTTTCTCTAATAGAGAGCAATCAGGAGAGGAAGAGGAGCGAGGAGGCAATGATTAAAAAAAAAGACTCCAAGGCAGTATCAGAAGGAGAAGATTCGGGAGTGTATAACGTCTTATAAAACTCCGTAAAACAGTGTAGCATCTCCTCGTCCTTGAAATGATTAACACCGTTATCATCAATGATATTAACTATTTTGGATCTTTGGGATTTAACCTTCAAATAGTTCGCAAGCAATTTACCGGCTCTATTACGGCCACCATAAAATTTAGAATTAACTTTAAGTAACACCCCAGAAGCTTCCTCCGTCGATTTCCTATTAAAATTCAATTTTGCCTGGACTCATTTCTTAAGAGTGTCATCTCTTTTTAACTGCAACATAATCAATGATAAATCCTCTGGCTGTCGCCTTAAAGGCATCCCAGATAGTGTGAAAGGGGATGTCGGGACTAGCATTAATAAGAAAAAATTCGGACAAAAACTCTTTAAAACGCCCTAGAAAAGAGTGATCTTTAACTAACTAGTTATTAAAGCACCATCTACGGGGCTTGGAGGGCTCAGAAGGAAGATATAGATTGATCAAAACAGGAGCATGGTCGGAAATAAGAATGGACCCAATTTCAGCGCGAATCAGGTTAGGGAGGAGATGGGGACTCAGAAAGATGTAGTCAATTCTAGATGTAGAATTATGAGTGGGAGAATAAAAAGTGAATTCCAAGGTGTCCGGATTATATATCCTCCAAGCGTCCACCAAACCTCTCGAACGAATCATATTTACAAAGGATTTTTGCATTTTATTGGGAATATATCTAGCAGTGGACTTCCTATCAGTGAAGGGATCCATGCCTAGATTGCAGTCCCCACCCACCAAAAGGTTAGAGTCAGGACACGAGTGAAGAGTATGTGACATGGACTGCCAGAACTGTGAATCGACACCAGTGGGACTATAAATGTTAAGAAGAGAGATAGGGGAACCATTTATAGTGAGATGCAAAAGGAGCCATCTACCATCAGCATCCTTCTCCTCCTTCTCTATAACAAGAGAAAGGAACTTATGAAATAATGTCACCACTCCATTTTTCCTGTCTTTAGCCGGGGAACAATACACATGACCTACCCATTGCTTTTTGAAAGAACTAATATCATTATCATTAAGATGAGTCTCTTGAAGCATCGCAATTTTACAATGTAGTCTAGATAAATGAGTAGGTACCCTCTGTTTCTTGACGGGATTACGCATCCCTTCACATCCCAGGATACTATGCAAACATTATCAGTCATAATGAAGGAGGAAAACAATAAGCAACATGAGCATTTTAAAATTGATAAAAATGAGATTTAAACATGTGGAAATTTGTGAACCACCAGGCAGGAAAGTGAGCTATGGAAACCAAAAAAGGATGTTGAAAGAGTAAAAAACAGGAAAGGAGAAAGAAATGAAAGTGATCAGGAATGATGTATTAGGGGGAGAAGAAAGGAGATAGGAACTACAGGACAAAGGAATAGAAGAT
The DNA here is from genome assembly GCA_963921515.1 of Calotriton arnoldi. Taxonomy (NCBI): domain Eukaryota; kingdom Metazoa; phylum Chordata; class Amphibia; order Caudata; family Salamandridae; genus Calotriton; species Calotriton arnoldi. The sequence goes on along the minus strand of CAWUFW010006730.1, from coordinate 987,616 downwards.
AAAAAATAGAAGAAAAAGAAGAAGAAAAAGAAATTAGAGCTAAAAAAATAAAAAATATAGGAAATGAAGAACCCAAGATGAAAAAGGGGGGAAGGAAGAGAAAAAAGAAGTGAGAATGATAGAGGAAAATAAGTTGACAAGAAGCCAAAAGACCTCAGTCAAAATAGACAAAATCCATAACAGTAAAAAAGTGACAACATGAAGAGGTTGGGACACGCAGAAAGAAGACAGACGACAGAAACAGCGAAGTCAAGGAGACACGACAGAGACCATTATAAGAAAAAAAAGAAGAATATGATTAAAATAGAATAGAATAAGGAGTGACAGTTAAGGGAAAATAAATAGCGGAGTCAAATTGGATAAATAAATATCATAAATGACAAACAAAGAGAGACAGGAAAATTTAATAAAGGAATGACACTTACCAACATACGTAGAGGAATTATAAACATTAGGACTAGGAAGGGGAGCACAGGGAGGCGGGAAACATCAAGGAAGGGTATCCGTGCTAGACAAGAGACACCTGTAAAAAGAAGATTGCAAAAACCGGTGATGAGAAGGCATTCCAAGGGAACAGACCAACAACAGTTACATATAAAACAAATAAATAAGGACAAAAATTAGTCTATCCTGTGGAATAGAAAAACAAGGGTTAAGTGAAAAGTGATAAGAACATATTGACCGAGTCCATATTCAGGATTTTCCGAAGTCCATGTCTTCGCCCTTGTGACACAAAATAAACTGTCTTAAGTCCTCAGGGCGATCGAAAGAGTAAGACCTATCCTTATGGGTAACCTTAAAGAAGCAGGGATGCACTAGACCATATCTGGCATTCATGGAGCGAAGAGCAGGACGAAAAAAAAGAAACTCCTTACGACGGGCGGCGGTGGCACGAGCCACATCTTGAGAGAAGAAGACCTTTTGGCCGGACCATAGTATCTGCTTTCTCTGCTTGGCCGCTGAGAGAACCATCAACAGTTCAGTATATTCCAAAAAAAGGACAATTATCCCTCTGGAGCGGCCGGGTGACGAAGCAGAAGAGTGTCCTCCAGTTTTAGGACCAATGCGATGAGCACGTTGCAAGTTAAGGGTAGTGCCTTCCTTAAGGCCAACCAATTTGGGAATATGAATTTTGAGGAAAGCGAGCATGTCGGAACAATCCTCCCCTTCAGGGATACCATAAATTCTTAGGTTATTGCGATGATTACGATTTTCCAAGTCTTCCGTTTGTTGTTTAAGTAGAACTATTTCCTTAAACATAGCGTCAACCTTAGGAGTCACGTCTTGCACGTCCCTAATCTTTTGCTCAACCATCGACACTCTAGCCTCAAGACTGGACCATTTCTCTTCTAATCTCTGAAGAGTGGCATTAGTGTCAATGACAAAAGGCTTCAAAAGTTTTATTTCCTCCATGAGGTCCTCTAACGTTAAGGGTAAAGGAGACTTAGTGTGGGAGCAAGGCTCCTTCCTTGTTCTTTTGGAGGCAGTATTAGTAGAGTCTTTGCGAAAGGAAGACATGGTCGTTGAGGTTCCCTTTTGAGTGGGAATGGAGGGAGACTCCATGTAGGATTAACAGAGGGAGTGATGAGAAAAGAACCACAGTCTTAATAACAGAGGAAAACCAGATTTCCAATGCGTAGAACCAAACCAGTAAATATCAAAAATCTGAAGAAACCAATCTGGCAACTCCCGAAGAGAGATATTATACTTGAATATCCTTGCAGCAGAGGGAATTCAAAAACAGACGTAGTCCGTGAAGAGAGCACCCCTAACACATCCACAGGCTGCAGAAATATCAAAATAAGCAATGCAGGGGTTAATACAGACAAGGTGCTTTTCCCTTTTTAGTGTTTTTCTTTCATTTTTTTTATTTTTAAAAAGATAGATTATGGAGATCCACTTGAAGAAAGGGATATTATTGCCAAAAGAGAAAAAATGTAGACAGTAGAGCGCGCGCACGCCATTCAAGATATTTCACCTCATTAGGGGGACTTAAAATGGTGGCCGCACTTGTGAGGTGAGCGCGACGCGGGGGAAACAGGTCAAAATACGGCTGAATTAAGCCAAAAAAAACACACTACCTGAACCCCGCGTCAGCGCGACTAGATGCTCCACTGCATGACAGGAATAGGATGGAATTGCCGCTCCAGGGGAATGAAGGTCTCGTTCGCGGAGCTCCACCGAGACGCGTCCATCCTGCGGCGCGTCCAGCCACGCCCCCCGTGTGGACTTCAGTTTAATCAATAACACTTTCCTTGTGTGCACATCACACTGGTAACAGGAGTGAGGCCTAGCACTGGTGCGCATTAAAAGTGAATCTATTTAATGTAACTTGTGCGTAGTATTATTTACATGTTGCAAGTGTATTCTAGCAAAATAACCTTTCATTTTATAGCCCTACCACTTTATAAATTGACCAGCCGCCACTGACTATTACACAGTGTTTGTGCATTTTTTTAAAGGAAATTGGTACTTTTTTGACCTACCCCTATCTCTTCTTCTCTTTCACCTTTCCAGCCCATAATCAATCTGCAGTAAATACTCTAAGGTAAAAATTATATGGCGTATATTTCTCGGGGAATATTCTTTTGCAGATTAGTCAAAGGGCCACAAAGTTATACAGGATCTAAAAATGCTCTTTAAATAGATCATGAGATGAACAACAAACATAGAGTTGCTAGTCTGACTTAGCAATAGCATAACACGCACTCACTGGCAGTTCTGTGTAGACCACATGATTTTGTCTGTTTTATGTGTTTTTTTATAAAAAGACATTCCACTCCTAAGTGCGAAGGCAGAAGCAGGCAGCCTGTGCACGGTTTGAAAATTGGGGGGCCAATTACAAGTGGGCCACAAAAATGCTACACCCATGCCAAGACTGCCAGTGTTTTCCATTGGGTGTTTCCCTGATGGACCTGAGCCTTTGGAGACCGGTGTTTAGGGCAGGGGTTGGGCCTCTGTCACTTTCTCCAGCTTCCCCAGGTAGTTACAGCAGGCACAGGGGTTTCAAGAGAGAAGGAGAGGAGGAAGGGAGTGGGCTAGTTTGAACTTTTTTTCAAGGGCTGCTTTTAGTTACCAATGCAGCCACAGCTGCACCATCTGCAACCAGAGTTATTAATCTTGCAGGCATTAGTAATTCTGTGGGGTTGAGGATCATGAGTTGAACCCTGATGGTCCCCTGAGAAATTGCACCCAGTTCAAGTGCTATTCCTTGTAGCATCTTCCCAGCTGGCATACCCGTAAATGACAACGCCACACACGGAGCTTGATATCACACGTCTTTATTCGTCTGCGTGTAACTGCAAACTCAACATTCTAAAGAAGCCTTCACTGCAATACATTCTATTCATTATGTCATAGCTCTACGGCGTTCATCAGGAGCCAAAAGGGTTCCGTCATTGTTACTGCACAAGACACTTTATTCCCCACTTCCCTGCCCAGACATGAATGTGAAGTGTCCAGGTGAAACATTCCTGTCCCACACTGTTCCTACTGAACTTTAAATCCCAATGGAGCTGAAAAATCCCATTACCTGCCCCATCTGAAATGACAAGTCACTCATAATGAGGGCTTTTGTATTAATGGCGGAGACCTTACTAGTCAGTATGCTTTACAAGCTAGTAATGATGTTATTTTGCATTTGTATAGCACTGACAGTGATAGGATTTCAGATTGCTTGGCTTGCTCGTAGTCCAGCTGCATGGTAACATGAGAAGGTCCTATGAGTTAAGGTTAGTTATTCATTATAGAGTCTGTCTGCCAGTCAGAGCACTGTTATTATGACATTATTACATGGCCCGGGAAGTCCACACCTCGGAGGAACATTTCTCACTGTTCAATTGTCTGCCCAGACTCTTAACTGTATATGTGGGTTTCTATTCCAACATTGGCTAAAGGGGCCTCATTTTTCCCCTAGCGTTTAGTGATGTTTTTTCAGACAGACACACATTGTAATTGTATTGTAATTGCATTTGTATAGCGCTTACTACCCCTGACGAGGCGTCGAAGCGCTTTTTCGGCGAGTAGCACGCTACTCCGGGACCCATAGAGGATTAGTGTTGAATTAGTATAGTGAAACATGCAAGTAAATTTTAAGTGGTGGATATGTTAGTCAGTTATTTGGATTCAGAAGGATAGCGGAGGGATAGAAGAGGGAAAAAGGTTTGCATATATATAGCGCTTCTAACCCCTGATGGGGTGTTGAATTGCTTTTTTTTTTTGGGCGAGTAGCACGCTACTCCGGAAACCCATAAAGGATTAGTGGTGAATTAGTATGGTGAAATATGAAAGTAATTTGAGTGGTGGATATTAGTCAGTTATTTGGAGTGAGAAGGATAGTGGAGGGATAGAAGGGAAAGAAAGGTTTGCATTCATATAGCGCCTGTTACCCCTGGTGGGTGTTGAAGCGCTTTGTTGGCGAAGTAGCACGCTACTCTGGAACCCATAAAGGATTAGTGGTGAATTAGTATAGTGGAATATGGAATTAGTGAAGTGAACATGCTAGTCTGTTATTTTGATTGAAAAGGATAGTTGTGGGATAGAAGAGTGAAGGATTTCCTTTTGTAGGTCATAGCAGTAGGAGGAGGCTTTTTGATGAGTAAAAAGGGTTTTTGGAGGGGAAGAGTCAGAGGGAAGAGTTTAGAAAGGTTTGTCTTGGGCATTGGTACAGTAAAGGAGGTGTCAGAAGATACAAGGAGGGGTAGAGTAGGAGAGAGTCAAGAAAGGGTTATTTTGGGGAACATAGTAGTGGTATGGCGTTTGCGATAAATGAGAGAGTGGGTGTAGAGGATATAGTGATAGATGTATAGGGTGAGATAGGGTAGTGAATTGGAAAAAGTAGTAGAAAGAAGTTTGAGATGAGTCAAAAAGTTGGGCTAGAAGATATATTGAGGGAAGTATAGGCTGAGAAATAGGGTAGTGCATTAGATATGCTTTTTCAGGAGAAAAGTAATAGACACATTAATTAATGGGAAGATGGGCAGCATTCCTGGCCCGTCTCGAACAGGCTCAAACAGGCACTCACCCTTGTCCTCTCTGCCCTTAGCCTCGACGCCCGGGCTGAGACGCCCTAACCCTGGCCTTTGATACCCCTAGTAATCAGGTGACCCCGTCAGCCAATGGGAACCCTAGCCCTAATACTATCCAATCACAACACTAGCCCTAAAAGCTAGAACCAATAGGAGATCAGGACCTTAGAGCCAATCTTAGCCCTACTCCAAGCATCCAATCAGTTCAAAAAACCCTGATCTCTATGTCCAATAGAGGCCCTAGCCCTACCAGTAGTCCCAACCTAGTCCAAGCAACCAATGGGACGGGAAGCCCTAGTCACTACTTCCAATAGAAAGCCTAACCCTACTCTTAGTCCCACACCTAGTCCAGCAACCAATAACACCAGAAGCCCTAATCGCTACTTCCAATTAAAGGCCTAACCCTAGTCCTAGTTCCACCTTAGTCCCAACAACCAATAAAACAGGAAGCCCTAGTCCCTGCTTCCAATAGAAATCATAACCCTAGCCCTAGTCCCAACCCTACATTGATTGAATCACAGATCCAGAAACCAATCAGAACCCTCAAATACCCAACCAATGAGGACACTAACTCAAACCAATAGAAACATCAGATACAACCACCAATCAGTGTATACATGTAGCAGCCACTAGCAGACTATATAAGGTCCAAGCAACCTCAGACAAGGTTTGCTGCCCAGGGAGTTGGAAGCTGCTTCTCCTGTCCAGAATCTCCTAGGAGACAGACAGGCTCAATCCACACTTTGGATTTCTGCAGGTAAAGGCCTCACAAACTTGAAATCTAACAATACTGTTTGAATACAACTTTACTCCCTCTCCTGGCCAAAAAACAGAAGTGCACAGTCCCTATTAAACACAGTTTAAACAGCTCACAGAAGCACCCTCTGATGTAGAAAATCCCTGTTGCTGGAGGGGAGGCAGGGGGGGGCTGGTTTCACTGGCTTGATAACACAAAATGGTGGCTGGGGGTGCACTGTTTAACATACAGGTCTTAGCACAGAGCAAAGGAGAAATTTGGAGGGAAAACTGAATAGTCACCAGGAATGAGAGCGACAAACTACAGAGTTTGGACTGCAAATCCCACAATTCAACACGTTAAATGGAAGCAATCATGGGCAGGAAAACCACAAGTTTAACACACAAAACAGGTGATAAAATATACAATCACAGGCAGGTTAAAACTACATTTTTAAACTGTAACAACCACAGGCAAAGACAGTAATCACAGAAAGGGAAAATCGTTTTTTAAAAACTTTTTGGAGGAGGGAAGAGACAGCACTAGTCTGCCTCCTTACCACTTGCTGGACTCTGCTCACTGCAATCTGGGGCACAGGTAGGCTGCAACTCACAAGAAGGAGAATGATTTGGGGTGCACCCAGCAAAGCCTTAAGGGGCCTGGGCAGGTGTGAGAGGAAGGCTCAGAATTGCTTAGAGCTGGGGAAACCAATCAGCAGTCCTAGGTCTGCTGGCCTGGGGGTGGGGCTGGGACTGGGGAGATGCTCCTCTCTATCCAGAAATCTCCTAGGAAACAGACAGGCTCAATCCACACTTTGGACTTCTGCTCTCACTCGGTGACACTCTATCACATTTAATCTCTTTTTCTATCCCTTGCAGAGATGGTGATGGTTCAGATCTCGCTGACAGCACTTGGAAAGGGATTGCTGGGCACCTCAATTGTCTGTGCATATTTATACACGGCGGAACTCTATCCTACAACGCTCAGGTAAGTTCTGCAAGTCTGTCTATCTCCTAATGTCTGAATAGGATAGAAGTAAAACCTGTTCCTGAACTGCCAGATTTGGCAGGTCAATCAGCCGATTTCAATCCAGCAGAGATCCAATTGGGGTAAAGGTGCTGCCAGCTCCACCCACCATACACCTCCAAAATGAGCCCAGGCTCTCACCCTCGGTAGCAGGAGACAGCCCAGAGGATAAAATCATTACAATGCTCCATAGAACAGCAGCCATCTTGGTGTCTGCTAGCTTGCACCCCTGAAAATGGCAATTGTTTTGCTTTTGTATAGTGAAACCGAATGTTGGTGTTCAGAGAGGAAGCAGCCAAAATGGAGGCTTTATAAAGATTGTGCAATGTGCAATTCACTGGTAAGGTTACATCTGGAATACTGGGCCCCAATTCTAAAGGCTGTCTCTGGCATGCCAATATCAATTCTGGAGGAGGCATGTAGTATGCAGCCCCTAAAGCTAAATTTGGTGCCTTCTGTCCATCTGGTGCCACCCTCTAACCAGTGTCTCAGACCGTATAGAGTGCCATTGGAAAACTACTATATGAATGCCTCTCATTTCTATCATTTACTCGTTACTGAGTCTGTTTTATTCATTTTATTTGTTTTGTCATTTGTAGAGCTCTCATACACCCGTAGGCTTCATGGTTCTAAAACACAGAACCTGAAGATGGCGGCGCGGTAGGACGCAGGATCGCGTTCCTCCGGCACCGCCGATACTCTGCATTGTACCAGCGCCTGTCCCGGGACTCAGCGGACCGCCTGTTGCAGTGGGCGATTCCCGCTACGGACCGGGAGTTGCGGTGGCATGACTCCGGAGCCGAATTCGTCGCGTGCAGGGGGCGGTGCGAGCCCTGGTGGACGGCGACTGCGGGGCCGCGACAGAACACCGCAAGGTCATGGAGCGGAGAGACGCCTGTTGAGGAGCGAGACCAGAGAACGCTGGCTGGACCTCGCGGAGCGCTGCCTGCTGCACCGGAGGTGAGGGACGGTGCCGGTAGCGGCGGGCGGAGGGCTGCGATGCCGTAGAGGCCCCCGAGACAGTGCGGTGAGGGACGGGTGACCGCCATTTTGAGGAGGCGTCCCGAGAGGCCTGGTGGTGCCTGGAGGTCAAGCTAGAGCAGGGCCACGGTGACAGTGCGAGCCAGTGCAAGAGAGCGGACGCAGCGGATCCTAGCGCCCGGTGGGGTGACGCCTGCGCCGGGGGGGCTGCCCCCCCATAACATCGGACCTCCCTGAGGTAGGGTGGAGTTTCCTTGTTGGCTGTGGAGGCCTGGCGAACCGGCAGCCCGGAACCCTGGGGGCTGCAGCTGGGCATAGCAGGCCTGAGGCTTAGGCCAGACCTACTGCGGGCTAGGCCTCACAGCGCACTAAGCAAGGCTAGTGAAGACCGTTGGAGGACATGTGAGGATCAGGGCCGGGCGGGACGCGCCCCAACGTGTGGCAGCTAGTGCACTAGCGACTGGAGGGGTCTTGTTGGAGCCGGCGGTGCCCGCGAACCCCTGCTCCGAAGCGGTGATCAGCGCTGGAGGTGGGAGGTGTGCCCCCCCATTGAGACTGCCTGCGCCGGAGCACCCGCTGGCCCAGTAAGAAGGTGAGGGTGGCTGAGTGAGGCCTCAGCTATACGCTGACCGGCGGACAGAGTGTGCGGTGGCAGGGGCATACAGAGGAGCGGAGGTGTACACGAGGTTCCCTGCGTCCCTGCTCAGGTGATGAGGGGATATCCACGGAGCAGTCTGCGCTGAACGAAGACCGAGCGACAGGGGCTCCGGCAGCAAAGCTGGGATTGCTCCCCCACACATACCAGGGTTTCCATAGGAGACAGCACGAGGCCTGACGGCGGTCGGTGGAGAGAGAGGTGGGTGGCCTACCCCGCCCCATCAGCGACCGCGTGAGGGCTGACTAGGTCTGTGGAGCGGAGCGCGAGTGATATGGCAGCGCCGAGGGTCCGTAAGGATAAGTCGCTGAAGGAGGCCCTTTCCAAACAGCTGGGTCAACCTGGGCCCTCTGGAGAGAAAGGAACGGGCCAGATGGAAGGCGACGAGACCCCAGCAACGAAAGCCTTTATGGTTGAGCTTTTCGCTACCATGAAAGCTGACATCCAAGAACTCAAGTCTCAGCTGGCGGCAGACCTGAGAGATGTGCGGCGCGACGTGGATGAGGTCTGGGAGAGAGTTGCGACTCTGGAGGAGCATGATTTGGGCAGAGCAGAAGAAATACACCATCTACAACAGGAGGTGCTGCGTCTCCGAGAGCAATACCTGGATCTTCAGGCCCACACTGAGGATTTGGAGAACCGCTCCCGGAGGAACAATGTCCGCATCCGAGGCGTTCCGTGGAAGGAGGAGGGGGACAACCTCCGTGCCTATGTTCGGGCACTGATCCATCAGCTCCTTGGAGAGGGTGAGGAGACAGACATCCAGATGGATCGTGTCCACCGAGTGGGTCTCCCCCGGGGTCTGAAGGTGCCCCCACCGGACATTTTGGTATGCATCCATGACTTTCAGCTGAAGGAACGTATCCTACGTCAGGCCAGGGACTCTCAGCCTATTCTTTTTAGGGGTCACCGGCCGTCCCTCTTTCAAGATCTGGCGGCCTCCACGCTCAGCAAAAGAAGAGCCTTCCATGAGGTGACCGCGCATCTGCGGGAGTCCAAGATCCCATACTCCTGGGGTCACCCTTTTCGCCTCATTTTCAAGCATAATGGGAAAGTATTACAGCTACGGTCAGTTGCAGAAGCTGTGGAGATGCTGGGGCTCGAACATGCGGCGGCGACGGAAGAGGTGGATTTGCCCAGGTCACAGCGCCAGAAGCAACCTGGGGACTGGCAGCGGGTGGGCAGGGGGGTGTGGGCCGCAAAACCTGACCAAGCTACGAGGGAGAGGGAGAGGGAGGATGTGTTGTCTACCCTTTCTCAATCATCAACGAGGCCTGTCACCCCTTGAGGTATATATTTTTTGGCTAATGTTCTCGGGGCGGGTTTAGAGAGCGGTGCCGGGGGGACGGAACCGAGTGCTGAATCATCTCCTCATCTGTTTCCTGCGACTTATTGTCAGCGCGTTCGGCCCTCAAGGGTCGTGTGAGGCTGCTGCGACCCCCTGACTTTCTCCTCTTGTGACAGACTTTAGTCATGTTATTTCTTCATTGTTGGGTGGTTTTTGTTTTCTTAAGGGTTTGTTATATGGGGAAAAGAACTTCTGTATTTTTTGTGGGGTATCTCCGCATCAGCTTGCTCATAGGCAGTCCATATAGGTGTGCAACCACGGATCATGGGGATGGTAGGGGGGTAGGACGGGGATCTAGCGAAGGGTATAGCATGTTAGAAGACTAAGATATGGGTAAGGAGCTTAAGGTTGTGAGCCTCAACGTTCGGGGGCTAAATAATCCGGTTAAGAGGGCAGCAGTGCTCTCCCTTCTTGAGAATATGGAAGGTGACATTTGTCTCTTTCAGGAGACACACTTGCTCGGCAAAGACACCACACGCATGCGCGAGAGACGATTCCCCCAACAGGTATGGTCCGCAGGGCCGTCAAAAAAAAAAAAACGGGGTGGCAATTTTAATTGGGGCCCAGTGTCCGTGCAAAGTGATCTCGACCGTAGCTGAGATTAAGGGGAGGCTACTGGTCCTTAGAGTGCAATGGGGCGACACGCACCTCACTATAGGGTCACTATATGGCCCGAATGAGAAGCAGGAGCCTTTCCTTCTGTCAGCACTGTCGGATGTCCTGGCCTCGCAAGATGCAGCGGTCCTGGTGGGGGGGGATCTAAATCTAGTGATGGATGCAGGGGTAGACAGGTCGGGCCTGAGGGTTCACCAGTCAGGGGCTCTTTCCCCAGCAGGCAAAGGGTGGCTAGAGGAACACGGGTTGCATGATGTGTGGCGCGTACAACACCCATCGGAGAGGGATTATACTTACTATTCGGCTGCCCACAAAACTTATGCTAGGTTGGATCACTTCCTAGCCTCTACTGAATTAATGTCTAGCCTACGCTCTGCTACTATTGAACCGCAAGCACTGTCCGATCACGCCCCCCTTACTGTTCTGCTCCCAGCGCATCATAGACGTACGTTACCACCAGGGTGGAGACTTAGAGAAAGTTTGCTGCACTCAGAAGATCAGTGTAAGCGAGTGAAGGACGCGATCGTGCATTATTTTCAGGACAATGATACCGGTTCCACACCATTGGCGGCGGTTTGGGAAGCCCTGAAGTTAGTGGTGCGCTGAGAATTTATTGCGATAGCAGCCACGTACAATACAATGCGCAAGGCAAAGCGTGCAGAGTTAGAGAAGGAGGTAGGGGAACTAGAACCAATACACAAGCGTACCGGGGCGCAGAGAGTTTGGCGTGAGCTGGAGAAGCGTCGACGTATGTTGAAGCACCTAGATGTAGACAGAGCGGAACATGCCCTGCTGCGGCTGCAACATAAATTTTTCCTTAGTAGCGATAAATGTGGGAGAATGCTGGCACATAGACTGAGAGCTAAAACACACACGTCCCTCATTCAGACGGTGCGGGATTCCGATGGGACAGAACAAAACACAGATGCACATATAGTGGAAGCATTCCGGAGCTTTTATCAGCACCTATACACAGAACAAGACCCTCCGCCGCGAGACCCAAAAGAGTACTTAGATACGAGCGAGATAACTCCGATCTCTGGTGCAGTGGCTGAACAACTAGACGCTGAGATTTGAGTAGACGAGGTCATTGCGGCCATTGCAAGATTGAAGGTAGCGAAGGCGCCGGCCCCGGATGGCTTTCCGGCCTCATTTTATAAAGCGTTCTGTGTGGAGCTGGCTCCCTTTTTAATGAAATTATTTAACTCTTTTCTCGAGACGGGTGCGGTGACGCCGACAATGACGGAGGCGGCGATTTCTGTGATTTTGAAACCCGGAAAGGAGCCGAAAGAGTGCGGGTCGTATCGGCCGATTTCGCTCCTCAACATCGACGCGAAACTGTTTGCGGGAATTCTAGCGGCCCGTCTGAACCCCCGTATGGCCGACATTATTGACCCAGACCAGTCAGGGTTTATCCCCACACGACAAGGAGGGGATAATGCCAAGCGATTACTATACCTCATTGATAGTACGCAGCGTTCCCGTAAACCGGCCTTTCTGCTGTCAATTGACGCCGAAAAGGCCTTTGACCGCGTAGGGTGGGGCTATCTGTTTGGGGTATTACGCAAATTTGGGTTCGGGGACAATTTCCCGAAATGGATCGGGTGCATTTATCATGCCCTGAAAGCATTTGTGCGAGTTAATGGAGATAGGTCGGCATTCTTTCCTAATGCCCGGGGGACACGGCAGGGATGCCCTCTGTCCCCACTTTTATTTGCGCTCTACATGGAGCCTTTCGCGCAGCGAATTCGCGCTAATCAGCGCATCGTGGGCCTAAAATTTGGCGCTGACGAGCACAAGATCAGTCTATATGCCGATGACGTCATCCTCTCGCTGACTCGGGCCCGGCTGTCTCTCCCCGCTCTGATGACAGAGCTTGCGACCTTTGGGGCGACCTCCGGATTCAAGGTGAATCTGAGTAAATCGGTGATTCTTAATCTTTCACTTCCCGCGGCTGACGTGGACGCCTTGCAGAGGGATTTCCCCTTTCCAATGGACGCAGACCGACATCACTTACCTGGGATTTCGGCTTGCCCCGACCATCGCACGGACGGTTGCGCTAAGCTATGCCCTGCTGCTAGAACACACGGCCAAGGCGCTGGACGCCTGGTCGCATCTTCGACTTGCATGGTTCGGGAGGATAGCGGCGGTAAAAATGACGGTCCTCCCACGTATCCTTTATTTATTCCAAATGCTCCTGCTAACACCACCGCAAGGAGCGCTTAAAAGTTACAATCCCTCATCAATAGGTTCGTCTGGGAGGGCGGAAACCCCGGCTCTCTCTGATGCAAATGGCGAGCCAAAATCGAAGGGGGCCTGGGACTACCACTAATAGAATGCTATTATCAAGCGTCCTGTCTTCGATATCTCATTGAATGGAACAGGCCGATGTCCAGTAAGCATTGGAACTTTATGGATCAAACAGTGGCAGGTATCAATATCTGGAGAGAGCTGTGGTTGCCCCGGAAACACAGGGCATGGGGATTGTATTCTTCACCGGTGACCTCGCCCACCCTTAGGGTCTGGGATAAGGTGGCGGTGCCAAAGGGTTGGACGACCGTCCCCTCGCTTATGTCCCCCATTGTTGATAATCCGGACTTTTTACCGGGGAAAGCATCAGTAGTGTTTCATAGATGGCGTGAAGCAGGATGTAAAAGGGTGGGGTTTCTTTTTGACCTGGAAGGGGTAATTCCCTTTAAGCAGCTGCGAGAAGATTATGACCTGCCCGCGAAGGACGCCTTTGCCTATGCGCAGGTGTGCCACTGGGTCACTAAGCCTGCTAACTTTGCACACATGTCTAGGCCCCTTTCGTCGTTTGAGCGATGGGTGGTGGGTAAGACGGACGACCGCCGGCTGATCTCGGAGCTATATGCTATGCTTACGGCGCGTCCAGCGGACCAAAGAACAAAAGCCCAGGTGAGATGGGAGACGGAATTGGGTAAGCCCCTAACCCCCAAAGAGAGGGAGCACATCCTCTATAGGGCGCATCACACTGCTCGTAGCACGGCGGGCGTGGAGTCAGCGTTCAAGGTGACTTCATACTGGTATTATACTCCAGCTCGAGTGCACGCCTGGGACAAAAACAAAACAGACCGGTGCTGGAGGGGCTGTGGAATGACAGGGACGCTGGCCCATCTCCTATGGCATTGCCCAAAACTACATCGATATTGGACAGCGGTCCTAAATGATATAGATGCTGCTTTTCAGATTGCGCTGCCCCGCTCCCCAGAGTACACGCTTTTGGGTCTCCCGCATGCGAAAAGTTTCCCGCTGCGTTCTATGCAGGGCAGGCAGATAGCGCTGGCGCTCCTAGCAGCTAGACAAGTTCTCTTGGCTTTGTGGGGTACGACTACGCTGCCAGATGTTGGAGCCTGGGTATACAGACTATGGCAGTTGCTAGCTATGGAACGGATGTCCATGACAGTGGAAGGGACGGGACAAGAGTTCTCAACAGTGTGGAGGCCCTTCCTAAGCTTGCTCACAAAAGACCTCAGAGAGGTGACATGTCCTAAGTACCTGCAGATCCTACGATTGATTCCCCTGGATCCCCCGGGCTCTACCCCGTCTTGAATAAAGTAAATGTACTCTTTAATGGAGAGGGGGTCTTTAGGACCTAGAGTGTGCTAGTAGCAGACGCTGATGCGGAGAAGGGTGGGTGGGTGGGGGAACAGGGTGGAGGGAGGCGGGAGGGTGTTCACTGTTGCAGTTTTGTATTTCCTTTGTTTCCTTTCTTTGTTAAAGTAGGTGGTTTTCAGTAACATTCCGAAAATTGGAACTATAGTAATTGCCCTCGTGCAGAGTACAGTTATGGCCGGCCTCCGGGTTGTGAACCTAAAGACTGATACGTTTTTTGGGCTTCGCTCTGCCGGCCTTGAGATTTAGGCAGTAAGCTGTGTTCATCGCCTGCTTATTCCGTTAATAAAAATGATTGAATCTAAAACACAGAACCTCAACACTTTTGTCTGTCTTATGCTTTAACCCAAGTGTTCATCTAAGGCAGAATATGACATAGTTTAATGCAACCACTTAGAACAGCGTCAGAAGCACGCGGCCAGCAGCTGTATACACCTTCCTCACTACCCCACTCTACAAGAGTGTTGACCTTGATGGGGTCATAGCTATCTGGCTCTGATGTCAGGTGTAGCCTTAAGCTATTTCAGTAGGTTCATATGACTGATCAAGAGATCTGCATACTGTAGATTTTTTGTCTATTATAAAAACCTATGATCACGATGATGTGCATGTCTTCATTTTGATTAGTTTGCAATCATTGACCAGTTTAATCTTTTTTAATTATAGAATGGCATGTAGTTGTACTGCAGGATTTTTTAATGTTTTATCAAAACATCTTTCTGTTTGAAGTCATGTGGGTTAAGCACCAGCTCGTAATGGTGTCCAAATCTTAGGGTCAGCAGCCTTGAGACGTCCTGACCCGACCCACATCCATAGGTTCAGACTTTTCCAAACCAACCTCCATAGGTGCAGGCTTTCATGAGTGTATCCCTTTCAGACTCTCCTGGAGTTATTAGGTTTCACAACTGATGTGACATCTGCTGAAGAGAACTGTGCACAATAACACAATATACTATATCATGCTCAAAGTCTTTTGGGTTTGCTGACAGCGCCTTAAGTAGTCAATCAATGTCTAGAGAAACCTTCACCATCACCACAATATTCTGAATGGGTAAAAAAGAGGTCCTTCGTGAACCTTTGGGTGCACCTGATGAGTAACTGCAGATCAGGTTTAGCTGGTAAGCACTGAGAAACATTGGAGAACATGTCGAAGGACTTTCTGACAAACATTTGATTATGAAAAGGTTTGTTAGATAAATGGGCTTTAAGCTGTGTAAACTCCATGATTTTTCCTTTCTGAGATCTAGTACCTTCACCTCTGCCCTGTGGTGAGCCTCCCTAATGGTGTCTTGCACAGAGAATGCTCTGTTTAAGTTTGATTATAAACTGTAATGTGTAATGTCTGCCTTTTAAAAAAGACCTTCTGTCTCTGAACATCTAGGGTAATAGTTTGCAGTGGGCATGCATGAGTGTGGAGTATTGTGCGCATGTAAAATTGTAGCACTCTGGTGTATGGTGACAGAAATTCGTTATGGATCCCCTGTGCTTCAGTGGTACATAAGATGGAGGTTGCAGAGATACTGCTGCATAGCCATGCACATTACAGGGCTCCTCCAAAGCACCCCTACGGTTCGCTGTAGTGGATCAGACTGAAGGATGTGGGAGGACAGGAGGCATACTGTCCCCTTGGAGGGAAAGTCCTTACTCTCTTCTATCTCCATTCTAACTACAGAGGGGTAATCCTCAACCGGTTGAGATGTAGCTAAGTGATGCCTCCTCTTCCTATATTGTTTCTCAGTTTTGTGTTTCCCTAAGTGACCCTCTAGTCCCACCCCTCCTATCTGTTGACACTAGAGTACAAAGACTGTGGCTTGAGTAGACTGGAAGGGATGCACACAATTTCAGGAACTGCTTGGACCCAGTCAGCCAGTTTGAATATATATTTCTGCTTTAAACAAAACAAAAAAACTGCACAACAATTGCAAAGAGAACTGGTTAGGAACCTGGGTCTCTGTGCCAATATGCTCAGGGACCACTGATGGATGGGACTTACTTAAGCGCCAGAGCAAGTATCTCTGCTTGCTCACTTTCGTCCAGGTGGGCACATCCCAGGCAAAACCCCTGCAAGGAGACCTGTTGATAAGAGTGTAGCTGTCAATAATACAGCATGTGCAGTGGCATCAGGGCCCAGGAAAGTGAGGGGCACATTACACCCAAATTAAAGCAGTTGTTTACTTCCAAACCAGGGGAAATGGCTAATTGTACTTGCTTGCATTAGGGGCCTTGGCTGGCACCCTTGCTACATCACTGCCTGAAGGAGAAAGGAGGATTTCTGACTGCATCTCCCAGAGGAGAAGCCTGCCTTGTTGAGTAATTAATCGTGCTGCCTGCTGACTATAGAGCTGTGCAAGAGACTTGGATCCTAACCCTTCTGGAAAAATTAATCTGCCTTGTGGAAAGTGGCTAAAATCACTGTGGAAAAGGATGCCACTGCTATGGCATGCAGGAGCATGCTTTCTAGAAAAGGAAAGCAAAACTGTGCAGGGAGGGCAAAGAACAAAGATCACGAAATTCAGGGAGACAAGAAGCTATTGGATGGGGGCTCTGATGACTGGAGTCCAGCCCCAGGAGCAGAGTAGAGAAAACCCTCTGCAAATTTGTGCACAGGGGACCGAGATTGCATCATTCAAAGTGGCCACTCATGTGCAGCATAGTCACGAAAAACCTGTAACCAGTGATATGGTCGATATCCACACGGAGTGCTGGTGCCCCTGGGGAACCAGGAGCATAGCTGGGCTGTTTCAGTTAGGGAAAGACTGCATAGCCCCTGTGACCCATGAGAGAAAGAAAAATCAGTTCCCCCTACTCCTGAAGGCCTTGTTGGAGGGATCCATGCAGATGGGGGTCCAATACTCCATAAGCATCTAAAACATTGGCTGTGCTCATCCTGCTCCTTGCACCACAAAGGCAAAAGCATGGGCAGGTGGCAGAGAGAGAACTCTGGATCCCACACCAGTACAAAGACAAGGAGTGCTAGAGTGGGAGGGGAAGCCACAGTGTGTTTGCGAGATACCAAGAAGCAAAGGGCCAGATGTAGCAAAATAGGAATTTGCGAGTCCTTAATAGCGATTTTTTGCGAATCGCTGTTGGGACTCGTAAACTGCTATGTAGGTAGGAATCTGCTAATATTTAGCGATTCCTACGCATTCCTTATTTGCGACTCGCAAATTGCGAGTCGCAAATAAGGAATGGCCTCCCAATCATTCCTATGGGCCTAGAGGCCCATAGGAATGAATGGGAATAGCGTGCGCAATTTGCGAGTACCTGATAGGGTACTACGCAAGTGCCACTGCTCTCTTCAGGGATGCAGGGGTTCCTAAAGGACACCCTGTTGCACCCCTGAAATGTGCAGGTGTGCACATGTGGTGCACATACATGCCCAAAGGGCATGTATGTGTGCCACATGGCACTCGAACATGCATGAAATTGCATTTTTAAAGGAAATCGCAATTTACCACCAGCCTGAAGTTGGTGGTAATTTGCGATTCCTTATAACAAAATGCGCAATTTGCGATGTCTCCCAGAATAGCATTTAGGGAATTGCAAATTGCGATTCTCTAAATGCTTGCATAAATAGGGAATCGCAAATTTTGCGATTCCTTATTTTGCGGTGGGTTTCTACCTGCATTGCACACAGCTGAATTGCGATCGCAAGCGCTGAAATTCTGCGAATTTCAGCGTTTGCGACTACAGCTTTGCTTACATCTGGCCCAAAGTGATTCGTTCTTGAAGGCCTGGATTTTCAAGAAAGAAAATTTACTGGCCTTTGGAAAAGAACTCTCAGAGTGAGGGAACACCAAAAAAGGCATGGGGAGCATTTGAAAACGTGCATAATCCTTGCAGCGGTGTCCCAAAAGATAACACTACAAAGCGTTTTTTACGACACGTTTTATTTAGGCTCGAATCAGTAGCAACTAAGCATTTTCCTGTTCTACAAACGGAAGGAGCATGTATGAGGGCGGAATTCAATTACAGAGCTTATCGTTTATGTTCTTGCAAAGCAGAATCGATAGAACATGTTGTGTGTTTACTCTAACAACTGCTTGATCGTCGGAGAAAAATGTTTTAAGACATATATCTTTTGGGAGGCAGGCTGCAGCATCGCCCATGCAACAACAGTACTTTGAGACATATTTTTAAAAAAATGTCAAGAGCACGGTGCTATGCTAAATTTGGCAAAGCTGCTCTTTGACATCTTTTAACAAATTTTTTAACAAGAATACGGTTCACCCCTGTGTTTCCCCTAGCACTGGCCCAAAAAAAGCTGCCTAGTGCAAGCGCGTTACAGGGGCGATTAGAAAGAGCAAAAAACTAGCCATGCTAAGACCAGGTATTCCCTGGTGTGTTAGTTTTTGACGCTGCCTCAGCCTTGTAAATCTGGGGCAGCATCAAACAGCAATTGGTGTTGGAACGGCAACACCCATGGCATGCCCCTTTGTCGCAGTGGACTGCAGCTGAAAGGGGCATATTTACAAGGTGGCGTTAAGCCACATTAAGTGGCTTAGTGCCACCTTTTAAATATGGAAAATGGCGCTACGCCACAGGAGCGTCAAAAAAGTGACGCTCCGGAGGCGAATGGGTCTTGATAATATGCCTCTTTGTTTCAAAGGAGAAACAAATAAACCATCTGCCTGCATGCTGATGTGTTTTTTAAATTGGCTATCAATCGTCTTGATGGTGCAAAAGTGAACTAGTGGTGTCTAGAAATTATGAACTGTGCACATTATCCGTTAGCAGTTTGCCTATGTACCTGTTCGCTATATTGTGATCATACACTTTGCGCTGCCTGGAAGTTATGACAGTGATTAACTGAAGGAGGCAGTGAAACTGAGTGGGGTAAAAATACAAATATTTCACAATTTTAAACTGTACATAGCAGAGCTAGACCGATCGATTGTGCAGACTCATACATGAGAGCTCCGAAAAGGGCTAATATGGGCTTCCACCTCTGCCAATTGTGTTGCCTTCAATGTACTTTCCATTGTCAACCAGTCCATAGGATCATCTTGCTTCTCTTAGCAAGTGTCTGTTTTCCATTCTGTGCTGTTGCCACAGCCCGACCAGTCACTGATTGGTGGGGCTGTGGTTAAGAGAGTGTCCACCATATTGTATAAGAGAAGATTCAAGTTTCTGAATTATTTCAGCTTCCAAATACTGACACTTTGGAGAGCATTTTTCTGTGCTTCAATATGTTTGCTTTACCACAGCTGAGCTTCTATGTATATAGGTTGCTAAGCAATCTAGTTGCCAATGAGACTTTATAAGCACGCTCGTAATGCACATGCCTGCTCCTTTCCCAGGTTCTGTGTAGGACCTTAATATGCTTTCAACTGTTAGCCAACTCAACCAGTGCTTAATTTTTAAATAAATAAATAAGTACTAGGGCCCTTGTCAGGAGACCACTGTGGCTTGCACCACACATATTGCCCCTGGTAGCTCTGTCATTGATACTATCAACACAACTACACACTCCTACAAGAGTGACAATATAAACTATGCTATGCCCCCAATGCTACAAGAGTGGCTTGGGCTGCAGGTAATAGTCATTTTTAGTGTTATTGAACTAATCAACAACAGTTGTGCTCATCTCTAAATGAGACAGACAGCGCCACTATGTGGCAGGCTGCCACAAGCGCTGGTGTTAACATTTAAGTGCTGGTGGCGAGCACCAGAAACCACTGGCTCAAATTAAACACTGAACTCAACAAAAATCACAGAAAGGTGAATGGTAAAGAGGAATGAAATGCGACCACATAAGGAACATCACAAGTCCTGGTCCTCCATCCATCACCCACCATGCCCTTCTCAGGGAGTGGCAGAGGAGACCAAGATGCGTCTTGCTTTGTCTGCTCACGCCCCAACAAATGACCTAAATAAACACCAGGCACATTTTTTTTAGAGACAAGAATGTTAGGGGAAGTTGAGTAAAATTAACATACTAGGCATCTGTAAACGGGATCCTGCAGAGACAGGAAGTCACAAGGTTAGACAGGGAATAACAAGAATGGAAAGAAGTGCTATAGTTCGTGGTATGTGCCCAAAATTTTATGTTATTTTGTAAATTTTATGAGGTCCCCGGAAGTTTTTTTCTAATTCCAATTTTAAAGAAGATGAATTTTAAACAGGCTCGGCCAGCCACTCCTGTACCCACAACTGCTGAAGGAGGAGTGTATTTTCTTCATCGTTGGTTACCTGAAATCCGTGGTGAAGTCGAGGGCTTGTCTTCACTAAAAAACCTATAAGGGTTCAAGTGCATCTCTCATGAAATATATGTTTTTGTGGGTCGGGATAACTTCACTGGAGAGCGTTATTCAAAGGGGGAGACTTTTTGTATCTGAACCTTGTACTTTAATGTTATAGAGTATCATGGGTCGTTGAGCAATGTATTTTAAATTTATTGTATTGATATTTTACGAACTCATGTTATTTTATGTAATTTTGACGTATTTCTAACTTTTATGGTTTTACATCTATGAAACCGAATAAAGTTGAATTGATTGATTGATAGTCCTGGAATATGTAGACTGGGTCGATTTCTACAGGTCTTTATTTATCGTGCTGAGCTATCTTACCAGCAGTAGCGGTATGCGTGGTAAACATACACTAGATGATTTTGTACAATTACCATCCTAAATCTCCTTACATACAAGTTGGTGCTGTTGTGCTATTTCGATGGGCATCGGGCGCAGCAGAAAAATAATTCTGGTTGGCCACAAAGCACACGTTGTGGTGAATTAAGAAATAATACTGATTCCAACATGGCACAAAATCAGAAAAAGAAAAGGAGTCCATTTTATGCCCAAAACGTGAACACGTGTAGAAAACGATTGGACTAAAAATCAACGAAGCAGAAATCTAAAGCTATTCTTCTTAAAAGGAGTCCCTCTGGAAAAATTAAAAAATTAGGCATCAACAAATTTATCACTCTA
The DNA here is from genome assembly GCA_963921515.1 of Calotriton arnoldi. NCBI lineage: Eukaryota > Metazoa > Chordata > Amphibia > Caudata > Salamandridae > Calotriton > Calotriton arnoldi. The sequence goes on along the minus strand of CAWUFW010006730.1, from coordinate 966,666 downwards.
ACCCAACACATTCTAAGATTTCCGAAAAGAGTGGAGGCAACGGCAAATGGACTAATGCAGTGCGTCCCAAACTTTTTAAAACCACAACCCAATTTTTAGAACGACACGCTTTGGTGACCCACCTAGTTTTATGGACATGAGGCGGGCGATTTTTTAATGTAACTAAAGCATGGTGTGGTAGAGCACTGTCATTTATAGACAGCACATTTTCCATTGAAATTGGCACTGCATTTGCATAGTCATACAGTTTTACTGACATAAATATATTTATTGCACACAAATGATAATGTGAGGAAATTGGGTTTCAGTGAATATTCCTCATTTGTCTATCACCAAGTAAAGTTTCTTGCTTTGTTTTGATCATATTAAAATCTTTGTTTTCATCACACTTCAGAATTACAAAAAAATGTGCTTCATTTTTGTTATCCTAACTGCTGAATGTGAACAGTTCATATACAGGTATTTACCTTTTGTTGTTTGTTACAAAAAATGACACCCTACAGCCTTTTCTTTCCACTCCCTATACCCCAGCAAGACTGTCACATAATCCACTTTACTTTTCTTTCTCTGACTGAAAAGTGAGAGGAATTAGTGAAAACCAGTTCCAGTGTTAACAAAAATAAGCAGCAAATTCGGATGCACTTTTGTACTCATTGTATTCTCAGTTTTGCCCCAGCTCCCCCTTTATGACTTTGTAACATGCTTCGTTTATTCTTGTTCCTTTATTCTCCATGCCTTAGACTGTTTATGATTATGTATGCCATACCGACATAGTTTCCCTGCCCTAGCAGTTCTGACCACCCTGTTGTTTGATTTTTAGGTCTCCTCTCTTTTTCGCTCACCTGTAAAGCGCTCTGATACCCTCATGGGTCTTGTTCGCGCTATATAAAACTTTTCAAATGTATAAAATAAATAAATAAATTTGTCAGAACACATAGCCTGACATTTAACCTGTGTCTTTAAAGAGCAGCAAATGCAGTGGCAGCTCTTCCGCTTTGAGGAGGAGCGTCGCCCTCACTGCCAATAAAACGATAAAAAAACGTGTTTATTATTGTTTTCTTTTTCTTCCATTAAATGAGTCTTGGGAGCGGGGCTATTGCGGTGTCAGAAAGTAGGATCTGCTTTCATAGTTACCCCCACTTTTTGCTGGTGTCAGTATGTTTTTTTGACTAGTCTGGCTGGGATCCTGCTAATCAGTACCCCAGCCACTGTGCTTCCTCCCTAAATTTGACATGGTAAGTACTTTGGTACCTCCACAATTGGCTACTGGTGTCCCCTTGTAAGTCCCTAGTATATGGTACTAAGGTCCCCTGGGCATGGGGACACCAGGGGTCTCCCATGGGTTAGAGCATGTATTATGCCACCCATGAGAGGCCACTCAAACAGTGAACACAGGCCTACAATTGCAGCCTGTGTAAGCTGGTGCTGGCACCACTTACAACAGATATAAGTTTCCTTATATCTGAGGTCACTACATTTTAACCTATAAGTCACCTCTAAGGTAGGCCTTTCAATCCTGAAGGCAGGGTGCTGGGTTATAAGTGTGAGGTTGCCTCTGCATGAGCAGGATACCCCCTACAAACCCCAGAGTTGATTCTCCAGGCTTTGTAAGTGCGTTCAGCCATTTTGATACATATAGTGGCCATGCGTCATTACGCGATGGTTGACTATATAGTGGCTGTGCCGAACCTGGACATGTTTGGTATCAAACATGTTGGAATCATACCCCAACACCGTTACCGGTGTTGGAGGTATGATTCCAAACACTAGGGGGCTCCTCTGGGAAGCCCCCAGTACTCCCGGTAACAGACTTTCAGGGACTGCTGGTGAGCTAGTGCTGCTGCCGACCACATACACGATTCTGCCCTCCTGCTGCTGAGCTGAGCTCGAGCAGAGGAACGTAGAACAATAGGTTTCCTGTCACAGGGAGGTGTGACCACCTCCCAGACAGGACTTAGTGTATTGGGTTGGGGGCGCTTGCCAGCGCCACCAGACTGCTTTGAAGGGCACATTAGGTGCCCTCCTTGCATTCTAGTTGGAACCAGTTCTGGGAGCCCGTGGCCTCTGCTCTGGCACGAAACTGGACAAAGGACATGGGAGTATCCTCCCCTCTGTCCAGCCCCTCCTCTGGGAAGGACCCCTGAGTCGTCCTAACCCTTTCTTAGGGTATAAAAGGGCTTACTGTGGGTGGGTCCTCAGATTTGTTGTGGGACAAGACTCAAGCCTGAAACCACGTCACTCTTCGCCCGTCTGGACACTTGGACTTCACTGGACTTCTCATGGAACCGAGACTGCATCAAGGAAGACTCCTGCTGATCCTGGTCTCGTTGTTCTGTAAGCCTTCTTCGTCATCTGTGCCTGTGCTTCTTCCAGGAACTTGCAGTCATAGGGGGAGTGGTGGGCACTGCTATCAGTGAACATGTCGGTTTGGCTGCTCATCTTTGGATGGCCAAACCGACATGTGCACTGAGCTGTCTCCAACCCGAGCTGCGTTGCAGGGTTGGAAACAGCAGGCACGGGCTCCCAATCTCTTTGGGAGTGTGAATCGAGGGCGTTCAGGCCAATCCTGATGCTGCTCTCATGCATGAGAGCAGTGTCAGCTTTGGCCGCTGGGAAGTCTGTGAGCCTGTGCTGCAGAGAGGACTCGGAGCAGCAGAGCGGCATTTCATCAGGTGGCGATGCGGCAGGTAAGTTCGTTTTTTTTACTTTTTATTTTAGAGTTTTCTACATCCGACATCCCCCTACCCCCCGCCCCTCCGCCCGCACACCAGCTGCTTCTGAGCAAATGTGTAAGATAAATACAGAATTTAAAGGCATCTTTATGTATTGCTTGGACTTTCAGGATCCACCCACAGTTTAGGAAACACTGGACTAGTGTGTTTTGCAAAGAGATATGACACTGGGATGCTCGAGCATTTAGAAAACATTCAAAAAGCTAAGTGCTGTGCTATCACAGCTTACAGAGCCGAACTCTGGGGTCTCAGTAAATGTTCTAGCCAAGTGGCTACAGCACCATGGAAGTCTGGAAAAAGTCATAGCCCTTTCCACCTCCACTCCGACAGAACCACTAAAGGTAAAATGGCTTTGAGCCTCAGTCACTCTGAGCCAGAAAAGTGGCAATGTACAACACCATAAAGAGAAGTAGCTCACGAGGAGGCAACCTAATAGACTGTTGCTGGTCCAAAATGTTAACAACTGACCCAGCTCAAGCCCCCAAAAACTACTTATTGAGCAGGAAACTGGACGTAGAAACTGGACAGAGCCTAGACTGAACTGAGAATCAAGGACAGGGCTGGACTGGCCATAGCGGGAACCAGGCTTTTTACCCCGGTGGGCTGCCAGGGTGGGGGCCGGTTTTGGGCCCCTGGGGGGCCGTTTTTGTTACAGGGCCGTTTTTGCCGCATAGCTGCAATATCGGCCCTGTAACAAAATCGGCCGAAACCGGCCCTGGCAAACAGTTCGGCCGCACCTCCAACCCCCAAGGTGTTAGATTTAAAATTCCCTTTCCTATGATGTTTCTGCCGGGCTGTTTTAGATTAGCAGTGTGTGGCTAAATTACATGCATGGATGTTCACGTTCAGTAGCCCGTCAGGTATTCTCTGTAGTTTGCAGGCCTCATTAACCAGAGTAACGCCATTTTGTTTTTTCGCAATCCTTATGAGACTGCCTGTGCCGTGCTCATGTTAGGCCTTAGAGTTTAGAATCGCTTGCCTCAGCAGAACATCGCATTTCGTTATGTTTTCTGTTCATGTTCAAGGCTGCAACTCGACTTGCTAACAGTATAATTATTTTGCTCTGCATTCCATTGTATACATGTAACTCTGCTCCCACGTTAAGAGACGGTGAGACTCGGCACGGTGGCCTTGGGCTGCTGATAGTGCACCCATCTGGCAGGTGTTAGCCCATCTTTCTGTGCCTTCTTTGTTCGTGTCCGGCTCCGGCCAGTATTTTTCCACCGAAGGCGTGGCTGAAGTCTCCTGAAGGGTTTATCTTGTATTAGCGAGGGTTGGGGAGTCAGTCCCTCTCCAGCCATCTCAGGGTGCAGGTTATGACGGACTCCTCTGCAGAGTGACGGTAATAAACACTTGTTTGTATTCTCTACTGTCTGACCGACTCTTCATTTTGGGAAGGCATAGCAGGTGGTCATAAGTACCCGCGTGGCCCTAGAGGGCCACGTCCTTCAGTTGGTGCCTGAACAGGGACCCCACGATAGGGCCCCCTCACCCGTAATCGGGTTTGTAGGGGCCGAAGTGGTGTCTGGTCGGTCGGGCGGATCGTGGCCCCTTACATATAAGACCGAGCTTGGTTCTCGCAGCTGCCCCGCCCTCCCGATCAGACGGATCTCCGGCTAGTGGCCCTTGGCTGGGGTCCTGGAAAGGCAAAACCTTGGAGTTGACCGTTTGGTCCAAGGAGTCGGCAGTGGAGAATAACTTTCTTGACCTGTGTGCACCACGTGAGTGATTTGGTTCTTGGAAAATGACGCCATTCTTGGTTGACACGCGCCTGCGGGCCGGTTCCTGGTACAGTCTCTGACTGTTTTGTTGTCTGTTGTCTTGGACTTGGTGGTCTGCGGACCCTTGAGGGACACAGAGCGCTTGTGAGTGGCCTGCCGGGCCAACTGGAAATTGGCCTCTTTGCAAAAGGTCCGGGACCGCTCACAGGTTCTCTGCCAGGCCAACTGGAAATTGGATTTGCTCTTGAAAAGGTCTGGGGCTGAGCCCTGTCCTCTTGTATTGGTACAGTCTTTGGACTGTCTTGGGTTCAGTTTGCGGACTGCCTTGCTTGGATGACACCGGCCTGCGGGCAGTGCCTTGATACAGTCTTCGGACTGTCTTGGACGACCCCAGCCGACGGGCTGTGTCTTGGTGCGGTTTAATACCGTCTTGGTTTGTACTTGGCAAGTTTGCGGACCCTTGGAAAAGACACATAGTGTTCGTGAACAGTCTGCCAGGCCAACTGGAAATTTGGCCCGCGCTCGAAAAGGTTTGGGACTGTTTGCAAACAATCTGCCAGGCCGACTGGAAATTTGGTCTATGCTCGAAAAGGTCTGGGGCTAGAGCCTGTCTTCTTGAATTTGGTACAGTCCCCGGACTGTTTTCTTAAACGTAGTACAGTCTCAGGGCTGACTACCTGTCTTGGTGCGGTCCTTTGACTGTTTTGTTCCGGGCTGATTTGTGGCTTGCTTGTTGTGATTGAGTGTTATAAGGTTTGTGGACCGACGTCGGTGGTGGTGTTTGTGAAATGCGTGCTTGAGTGAGCAGCGACTGTGCTTTCCGGATAGTGGTCCTGGTTTGTAAACGGTTTTCGTTCCTTTAAATCTGTGGGTGTTGTCTGTCCGTTAGGGACAGGGCGTGTGTCTTTGTTAAAATGCCTTGTTTCAGTAAGTTTGGATGTTTTGGATGCCGATGTTGTTCTAAGAGTGCGCGGCTGGAGGAGAGCCAGCCCGCCCCTCCGGAGGGTACCCCGAACTTTGACATGTATGTCAAACACAGACTTGGCCCTATTATGTTTAGCACGTTGTGGAATAAATATACGAGGGACAATACTGAGCTGCAATGGCCACTTACTGGTTCTTTTGATGAACAGAAAATTAATTTCCTGCAGGATAAATTGTTTGCTAAAAGGAGTAGACAGTCCATGTTTGATTCTTTGAGGGTGTGGCAAAAGGAAGCAAAGCAGCGACGCATGAGGGAAGAGCAGATGGCCCGGAGGAAAGAGACACAAACGATTACACAGAAGGCAGTAGCCTATGATAGGGATAAGATAGAGAAAGCCATAGAGCGCGAAGACAGAAGGTTCCGGCTACTGGCTGATAAAAGTTATGTGGTTAGGGAAGAAGGAGACGAACTAGTTGAGGAGCTTCTGGATTCTCGCCCTCCGCCGCCCTAAGCCCCACAGCGAGTATACCCTACGATCCCTACTTCCTCAGTCCCGACTTCCGGAGCTGCCCAATCCGGTATTCCCGGCACTGTTGCATCAGCCCCGGCCCCACTTGCTTCTCTTACACCTCCTCTGCAGGTAGTGAACACGGACGCCGTCCCTTCTCCTGCACTGTCCCTCCCTTCTCCTGACTCATCTCTGGGTTCCGCCTCATCAGCTACACTTCCCCTTACACCCCCAACGCTGACCCCTTATGTAATGGTGCCGGTTTCTGCTTCTGCTCTCTCCTCCGGGGGCACCACGCCTCAAACGCCGTTACATATCGAGACTCCTACGCGTGGACTCTCTGACACCAAATGGGCAGCAGCGCAGGATTGCGTGAAGAAAGTGTTAGTGCGCTCAGCTGTGGGACTGGAGGAGAAGCAGATGGTAGCAAATCAGGCAGCTCAGTGGGCTCGACACCCGATTTATAGTGTGGAAGATATTTGGAGTGTGATGAAAGACTATGAGCCCTTCATACAGCAGCATGCCCTTAAGCACATGTCGGCTGCGCTGATACAGTTGTGGGAGCAGTGCTTTCAGGGCACGGCGCCGCAGATTATTTATGACATGTGAGACCCAGTATATGTTACAGACATGGCCCCGAATGAAGTTTTTAGTAATGTGACTACACTGGTGGGTTACCAAGGCCGATTACTCCAGAAGGTTCCACTATTAGGGACACAGCACCGCATGAGGGAGGTCCATCCCATTTATCATCCCAAAATACCAGAATGACGTGACTCTACAGATACTGTAATAAGACAGCGGGTTGACGCTCGGTTTCAAGAACAGTGGATCTATACTCCTTGGAAAAGGAGTGAGGTCCTTTCTCTAAAGGGTCAGCTACTGGACGCGAGGAAAAATCCCACTGCATATTATAAAGAACTCACAGAAGCGGCCTCCTTGACAGTCATGACGCTGGCTGAAATAGAGTTATTCTTTGGTTTGTTGGTCCCGGTAGATGTATGGAGGCAGGTCCATACCCAAGACCATGCAACGGAATTGGGGGGCACTTGGGAGGAGATTAGAGCATGGGATAAGGAGCAAAAACCCGGTGAGAAGCCCAAAGCAGAGTTGTTAGCCTTGCCAGGGCGTATTATCGCCTACATGCACTCCCTTATCCCACCGAAGAGAGTGGACTGGGTAAGTTGACTGCATGTCGTCAGAAGAAAGATGAGAGTGTGTCTGACTTCTTTACAAGATTCGAAGGAGTGTTCTTAGACTTTAGTAGCCAGGATTTGTCACAAGAGGGTGGTGTTCGATTGTTTGTGAACAGGTTTGTCACCAATTTGCTCCCTGAGATTGCCGCCCGATTGCAGGCCTCAGAGAGTACTTGGACGACGTCCTCCCCATCAGTTATATTGAGCATGGCTCAGTATTATGAGCATAGAGAGAATGAAGATAAGGACAGGATGGAGAAGAAGACGAACGATTTGAAAACGAGAGTGTTGATGCAGCAAGTTGCAAGAGGAGGGGGTAGAGGACGTGGTTCGGGCTCGGGTCCACGGGGCCCCAGATCCAATAGGGGTGGTGCTTCGAGTGCACCCGTGGGACCCAACCAATGTGTGTATTGTAAAAAGGAGGGGCATTGGCGGAATGAGTGTCCAGAATTGTCGCAGAGAGGTGGGGCTCCGAGAGGCAGAGGTTTTGGAGGTAGAGGACTTGGAGCAGGAGGCCGAGGGGGAACGCAGTCAGACAATACTACAGACAATAGGCAGAGTGGAAATCATTTTGACGACCCTCGGGGACGACAGTACTATCATGACGATTATGACCTGGATGCGGTGACGGGGTTGTCTCACAGCTAGGACAGCCGAGGGCAGGACGAGGGACCAGTTCCGGTGCCTGTAGATCAGTGTGGACCCTATGTCACTGCGGATTTGCAAGGCTCCACTGAAAAATTTCTAGTTGATACAGGGGCTATGAATAGCTCTGTTTCCCATTCACTGGTCCCAGGGGCAGCTCTGTCTGGCCAAAATAATATTTCAGCGGGTTTTTCAGGCGTGCCTGTTGTTATCCCCATTTCCAAACCCCTTGCTTTGACTATTGGTCCCTTTACAGTTGATTCCCCATTTTTACTGACATCTAACTGTGGAGAGAATTTATTGGGGTTAGACTTGCTGAAAAGATTACATGCGACAATATATTGTTCCCCGGACGGGGTCCACATGACTGTTGGCCCACAAGTTGCCCATGCCAAACAATGCTTTGCTAAAGATGACCCTCTCCCTCCTGAGCTCCATGAGGTGCCGCGTACGCTATGGGCGGCAGGTGATACGGATGTAGGGCTGCTCCAGATTCCACCTGTATCCATCCAGATAAAGAATAATGCCAATTTGCCCCTAATTCCGCAGTACAAAATATCCCAGGCAGGAGAAAAGGCCTTGTTGCAAATAATCCGCGACCTGATTAAGTCAGGTGTAGTTGAAGAGACAACCGCGAATGTGTGTAACAGCCCTATTATTCCTATCCTCAAGAAAGCGCCTCTGGATTGCCCTGACCACCACCCTGATGTTTATCGCTTCGTAATTGACCTGAGAGAGGTCAATAAGATCGTAGTTCCTCAATACCCTGTGGTCCCTGACATTACCACGATACTAACTATGATTTCCCCGACAGCTCAGTTCTTCTCAGTGATCGACTTAAAGAATGCTTTCTTTAGTATCCCAATACACCCTGACAGCCGCCACATTTTTGGATTTACAATTGCTGGCCGGAGTTTTAGATTTTGTCGGGCTCCACAAGGCTATACGGAGAGTCTCAGTATTTACAGCCAGGCTTTGAAAACGCAGTTGGATTCATTAGAGCTTCCCACGGGCAACGTGCTGCTGCAGTACGTTGATGATTTGTTAGTGGCTTCGGACACTGAACAAGGATGTAAAGAAGCCACAGTTAAATTGCTGTTTCATCTGGCACGCCATGGGCACAAAGTGTCCTTATCGAAATTCCAATATTGTCGACAGGAGGTCACCTACTTAGGTCACCTACTGTCGAAGGAGGGTCGCAGACTAACAACTGAGCGCATAGCGGCTATAACTAACGCACCTGTTCCTAACACCCAGCGTGAGGTACGCGCGTTTCTGGGTATAACATCGTACTGTCGCCAGTGGATCCCCAATTTCTCCCTACTAACAAAGCCCCTTCTTCACTTGACCACCAAAGATGTGCATGAGCCCTTGCCTTGGACACCTGCATGCCAACAAGCTTTTGAACAATTAAAAACTGCGCTTTGCTCCGCTCCCGTGCTTGGCACCCCTGACTACCAGAAGCCTTTTGTGCTCTATGTACATGAGGCGGAAGGATGCGCACTTTCTGTTTTAACACAGGGTTTTGGTGGTAAGCAGAGACCCTGCGCTTACTTCTCTGCCATCCTTGACAATGTCGCCAGAGCGATCCCGAGCTGTCTAAGAGCTGCAGCGGCGGCGGCAGTCTCTATTAGACAATCGGCAGGGCTCGTCCTTAACACTGACCTCACAGTTATGGTCCCACATGCTGTGGACGTGCTTTTGAACAAGACAAAGACACAGCACCTCACCAGTGCACGTCTTACTGGATATGAACTGACTCTATTTGCTCCGCACATCACCATTAAACGATGCATTACTCTCAATCCAGCCACGTTACTACCGCTCCCTTTGGAAGAAAAGTACAGTGATGTCCATGATTGCTTGTTTCGGATGGAAGAGGAAACAAAGGGATGGGTAGACCTGACAGATGTTCCCTTATCTGACCCCCAAGGGGAACTATATGTCGATGGCTCTTGTTTCAAACTGTCGGACGGCACTACTACTGCCGCCTATGCAATAACGACATTACATACTGTAGTTGAGACATCCCGCATCCCATATCAGTCTGCCCAAGCTGCCGAGTTAGTGGCCCTCCTGAGAGCTTGCGAACTGAGTGAAGGACTGACTGTTAATGTCTACACTGACAGTCAGTACGCCTTCGGGGTAGCACATAATTTTGGGCGCCTCTGGGTGGAGAGAGGATTTCTGACATCCCATGGGCAGAGGATACAGCACGGTCCATTGATACTTAGATTATTATCAGCCTTGACTCTTCCTGACAAGTTAGCTATAATAAAATGCAGCGCCCATAAAGCGGTGGTGGATGATGTGGGGAGGGGTAATGCCTTTGCGGACCAAACAGCCAAAGAGACAGCCAGAACAAAGATGAATAGGATGTTTGTAGCGGGACCGGCTAGATGGGTTCCAGACAATGCGATGTTTGAGGACACTGTGGAAAGCGTGAGGGAGATACAACGAGAAGCGACAGCAGACGAATTGGCAATGTGGGAGGGGAGAACAGGACGCTTAGATGAGGATGAGTGTTGGACTGATTTGTCAGACAAACGGAGATGGTTGCTGCCCAATGCTTATGTTTTCCCTGTAGTCACTATGGCCCATGGCCCAGCACACATTAGTGCAAAAGGCATTTGTAAACTGTTAGATCCAGTATGGCAGAATGAGAATATCCCTAAAGTTGCAACACAGCTAGTGAGGCACTGTATCGTTTGTTTGAAGCACAATCCTGGAAAGGGCACCCCTACACCTGCTGGTAACTTTGCACCACCTTCCTTCCCTTTCGAGGTCATCCAAATGGATTACATTGAAATGGAGCGAGTAAACAACCTGAAGTACGTACTGGTGGTAGTTTGTGCCTTTAGTAAGTGGGTAGAGGCCTACCCAACTAAAGAGAATACAGCCATAGCAACAGCGAAGGTACTTTTAAAGGAGTACTTCCCACGCTACGGATTGCCACGCGTGATCTGGAGTGACAATGGGAGCCACTTCAATGCTAGAGTCATTGAGCTGGTGTGCAAGGGCCTACAAATTACACAGACATTTCATGCGGCCAACCATCCTCAATCGGCTGGCCTGGTCGAGAAGTACAACGGTATCCTCAAACTGAAACTAGCCAAGATTCATGAGAGCACAGGATTGAAATGGCCCGATGCATTGCCCCTAGCCCTAATGTCAGCAAGAGTGACTGCACATTCTAGGACAGGATTATCACCTTACGAAGTGATTTTCGGGCGCCCTGCTAATGTATGGGGCGTCCCAAGACCTAAACGTTTTTCAGAGATAGAATACCCTCTTTTGATTGACTATTTGTATGCCTTGTCTAAAGATCTGCGTTCTGTCCACCAACAGATATCTGCCGCCCTACAACCACTGCCAGAGGGTCCCGGACATCGGATCCAGCCTGGAGACTTCGTCCTTGTTCGCCAGTTTCAACGCAAGTCCTGTCTGGAGCCGCGGTGGAGAGGCCCTACCCAAGTGCTCTTGGCCACTAGGATGGCTGTGAAGGTGGATGGCCGAAAGCACTGGGTGCATGCTTCTCATATAAAGAAGGTGCCTCTCCCACTCCTGTATGATTCCTGGGTGAAGAACGGGATTGCCGACCAGGACGGGGAGCTGGTTCCCCGCTTTGTTCCCTTTTCTGATGCCCGGCTGAGAGGGGCCCAGACCGACAAGGAAAGTGACGAGGTTCTGTTCGAGGCGATTCCCCCGGAGATAAGGGACGCCTCGGATACTCCAGCCCCCACAGCACTAAGTCCTGAGTCCCGATCCCCAACAGATTCTGAGTCCTTGCCCTTGTTTGTTGATGAAGAAGTGCCTGGGCACACTAGGTACAATCTGCGGCCCCGACGGAAGGACAGTGCACCTGCAGAGTAACACAGGAGCTAGGGAAGGACTTGAGCTTAGGGTGCAGGCGTTGCGCCTCTGGCGCCTGTTTTATATTAGAGTGACGAACATTGGTGACCTGCCCTGAACACTGGACAGGATCGCTGAGGGTATTTGCCCAGGAGGGAGGTTGCCCTATCCTGAAAGACGGATTGTTTTCAACAAGGGCCACGATTGTTTTACTGGGTTGCAATTGTGCAGCTCCACCGTGGGAAAAAGAACGTTTGATGAACGACAGGAGCCTGCCTGTGAGGCTCTAGACGGACACAGGGAAAAAGAATACCCCTCTGGCTGGTTGTACAGCGGCTCACATTTCCCCAAGTACTTTTCAGCAATGCATCCTTTTGGTCGCCCCATCCCCGATGAGGAGCAGCCCTTTGCGGCTCCCCGCTCATATCCCCATGGTCCTGTGTGGTCTACCTGGTCCCTTAAAACTAAAATTGTATTTGTAGTAATAATCTTACTTTCTTTGATCTTTGTATTTGGAATACTGTTCTTTCTGGAAGAAAAATATCCTGTGCATGCTTGGATAAGTACTACACCCACGCCCCCTGAGCATATTATTGGAACTTTAGCCCCCACAAAGAAGAACACCGCAAGACTTATAAAGATAACATTTTAATTCAGACACTGCATCAAACACATGCTGTTTATAATACCACAAACTGTTGGGTGTGTGGGTTGCTGCCCTCAGCCACACACAAAAGTGAAAAACTGCTGCCTATGCCTTTATCTTATGTTAACAGTTGTGAGGGTTGGTTTACATTACTTAGTCTGGTCCGCCCCTTTTCTCAACCAGATTCCTTGGAACACAGGAGTACTAGGCCCCGTTCATCAATGACAATGAAAGTGTACCCTCAACATAGGTCACCATATGATACTTCCTCTGGAGATGGGCGTTTTGACCGGATTTTCCTGACTTCTTGCCTTAGAGCAGTAAATAGAGGGGCCAAGATCAATAAAACAGAAGAGGACGGGGACAGATTCTTGCAGTTTAATGTGACTGAATATTATCAATCCTTTCAAAAACGTAATGTAACTAATGCACAAGTTACTAACTTGTGTAACGATATATCTGTAAGAGACAGTAGTTAGTGATAGATTCCTTACCTTAGAATATCCCCAGGCGTCAGGCTGGATCCGGAAAGTTTTGCGTAGCAGTACCCTTGCGCGTCGGTAGGCGGCGTCGTGCGGCTCCGCGTCCGTCGTCGGCGTCGTGATCGCCGGGATGACGTCGCGGGCAGTACTTAGGCGCCGCCCCTGCGCGCTGACGCCAGTTCTGTACACGACTTTCCGCGCCAGGAACGCAGAGCCATGCAAGAAGCTGACACAGGTGTCTGAAAAATACTAGGGCCCTGAAAGGGATGTCCTTAACCCTAGAAATCAGTTCGCAGAACGGGGAGGATGGGTGGGGCGGTGAGGAATCTATCACTAACTACTGTCTCTTACAGATATATCGTTACACAAGTTAGTAACTTGTGCATCTGAAAGAGACACGTTAGTGATAGATTCCTTACCTTAGAATAGATACCCCAGCAATACCAACCCCGGTGGTGGGTCTGCGAACAAAGATCAGACAAGGAAGTCCTGGAGGACAGAACGGCCAAAGAAGCCGTCCCTCCGGACCTGACTGTCAAGGCAGTAATGCTTAGTAAACGTGTGCAGCGAGGCCCACGTAGCTGCCTGACAGATAACCGGCAGCGGAACACCGCGGCCCAAGGCCGTGGTAGCAGCCGCTGCCCTGGTGGAATGGGCACACAGCCCAACAGGAGGCTCCTTCTTGGCCAAAGAATAGCAGGTCTTGATGCACAAGGTAACCCAGCGGGAGATGGTCCTCTTGTGCACCGCCCGACCTTTTTGGCGCCCACGTAGCCAACAAAGAGCTGGTCATCCACCCGGAAGTGTTTTGTGCGGTCGATATAGAAGGAGAGCGCACGTTTTGGGTCCAGACGGTGGAGCCTCTCTTCCTCTCTGGAAGGAGGCGGAAAGAAGGTGGGCAAAGTGATGGTCTGCCCAATGTGGAAAGCAGTAACCACCTTTGGCAAGAAGGACGGACGCGTCCGAAGAACAACCTTGTCTGGATGAACAGACAGAAAGGGAGGTTTGCACGATAGAGCCTGGAGCTCACTCACCCGCCGAGCGGAGGTGATGGCCACCAGAAAGGCTGTCTTCAGAGTCAGAAGACGAAGAGGACAGTTATGCAGAGGCTCAAAGGGAGCGCACATTAAAAAGGTAAGAACCAAGTTCAAGTCCCACTGGGGCATTACAAACGGAACAGGAGGGAAGAGGTGAGTAATGCTTTTTAAGAACCTGTTAACAACAGGGGACTTGAAAAGGGAGGGCTGATCAGGGAGCCTGAGGAAGGCCGAGATAGCACAAAGATAACCCTTGATGGTACCCAGGGCAGAACCCTGTTGGGCCAGAGAGAGAAGGAACAGAAGGACCTCAGAAAGAGGGGCAGAAAGGGGATCCACAGCCTTTGCTGTGCACCATGCCACAAATTTGTTCCACCTGCAGGCGTATACCACCTTAGTGGAGGGACGCCTGGCTGCCAGAATCACATCACAAACTTCGGGAGGCAAGTCGAAAGGAATCAACTGCCGCCGCTCAATCTCCACGCAAGCAGGTGTAGACTGGACAGGTTCGGGTGGAGGACCGTCCCCTGCTGCTGCGACAGAAGATCCTCCCGAAGAGGCAGACGGATCGGGGGATCTATGCTCATATTGAGTAGCTCGGGATACCAAACTCTTCGAGCCCAGTCCGGAGCCACAAGAATGACTTGGGCCCGGTCGTGCCGAATCTTCTTCAACACTCTGGGTAGAAGTGGTATAGGCGGAAAGGCGTACAACAGACCGCAACTCCACTCGCGACGAAAAGCGTCCGCCCGAGCGAGTGCCGCCTTGGAAATTCCAACGCGCAGAACTGATGACATTGCGCGTTCTCTTCGGTGGCGAATAGATCTAACCAAGGCTCTCCCCACTGTAGAAAGAGTCCTTGCGCCACTTCCGAGTGAAGACGCCATTCGTGATCCATCATGCACCTGCGGCTGGAGTTCGTCCGCCCTGGCGTTCAGAGAACCTGCCAGGTGTTGAACCATCAGGAACATGCCCTGATGTTCCAGCCATGTCCAGAGGCGCAGAGCCTCCTGACAAAGGGTCCAAGACCCCACCCCGCCCTGTTTGTTGCAGTACCACATGGCGGTGGTGTTGTCTGTGAACACCTGCACTACCTTCCCTTTGACAGAGGGAAGGAATGCTTTGAGTGCAAGCCGGATCGCCCGGAGCTCCAGAAGGTTGATATGGAGCCGGGACTCCGCCGGAGACCAGAGGCCTCTGATCTCCGCCTCTCCCATGTGACCGCCCCATCCCAGAAGGGACGCGTCCGTCACAACTGTATGCTCTGGCTGGGGAAGGGAGAGGGATCTGCCCATGACCCATTGCCGGTTCGAGAGCCACCACTGCAACTGTTTTGCAGTCCCCTCCGAGATCTGGACGTGATCGGACAGGTTGCCCTGGTGCTGCGCCCACTGGAACTTTAGGTCCCACTGCAGAGCCCGCATATGCCATCTGGCATGATTGACCAGCAGGATGCAGGAGGCCATGAGGCCCAGCAGCCTCAGGGTCATCCGTACCGAAACCCAGGATAAAGGCCGAAAGATCGGAATCATAGCCTGAATATCCCGGACTCGCCGTTCGGGAGGATAGGCCCGAAACTGCGCCGTGTCCAGAACTGCTCCGATGAAAAGGAGCTGTGGAGAAGGAATTAGATGCGACTTCGGCACATTGATGGAGAACCCCAGCGAGTGCAGGAGCTCGGCCGTAGTCTGGAGGTGGGAGACGACTGCCTGGGACGAGCCCGCCTTCAGCAGCCAGTCGTCGAGGTAGGGGAAGACTGAAACCCCTGCCCGGCGCAGATGAGCTGCGACCACCGCCATCACTTTTGTGAACACCCGAGGGGCACTGGTAAGGCCAAAGGGGAGCACGGTGAACTGAAAATGCTCGGGGCCTACCGTGAACCGAAGGTAACGCCGGTGGGCCGGCAGGACGGGGATGTGGAAATACGCGTCCTGCAAGTCCAACGCTACCAACCAGTCTCCAGGGTCGAGGGCAGTCAAGACCTGAGCTAGGGTGAGCATCTTGAACTTCTCCTTCCGGAGGAAGCGATTGACGTTCCGGAGGTCCAAGATAGGACGCATGTCCTCCTTGTCCTTTTTGGGCACCAGAAAGTAGTGGGAGTAGCAACCACGCCCTACTTCTGGGGTCGGAACATGCTCGATGGCCCTCTTGGTCAAGAGGGCCGTGACTTCCTTCTGTAGAAGCACCAAGTGATCCCCTGACATGCGGTGGAATTGAGGTGGCATGGCTGGGGGGTGGTCTCAAGGGGAGGGAGTAGCCCCTTCGGACAATGTCCAAGACCCACCTGTCCGAGGTGATGGTGCGCCAGTGGGGAAGGTGATGGCGGACCCTGCCCCCTACTGGCGTGCCGTGCACCTGAAAGGAGGGACTAGGAGGGCTTGGAGGCCGCGGACGGGTTGGAGGTGGTGGCCTGACCCGCACGCTGGTGGCCCGATCCGCCACGGCGGAATCCACGTCCTCGGCCACGCGAAGACGCCTGCTGCGCGGGCCGGTGGCTGGGCTGCTGACATGAAGGGGCGCCCCTACCGTGGCCACGATAGGGGCGAAAAGCAGAAGGCAGCGGAGGGCGTGTAGCAGTAAGGCCCAGGGACTTGGCAGTAGCCCGTGAGTCCTTAAAGCGCTCCAACGCATGGTCTGCTTTGGACCCAAAAAGACCGACTCCATCAAAGGGCATGTCCATGAGAGTATTCTGGACATCCCCTGAAAAACCAGTGGTTCTCAGCCAGGCGTGGCGTCGGAGCGCCACCGTCGTTGCAATCGACCTGCCCAGCGAGTCGGCGGTGTCAAGGCCACAACGGATAGTGTATTTGGCCGCATCCCTTCCTTCCGCAATGGCGCGGGAAAGCAGTGCCTGGACCTCCTCAGGGCACTGGGGCAAAACATCCGCCACCGAATCCCACAGGGAGTGGGTATATCGGCCCAAAAGACAAGCGGTGTTAACGGACCGCAAGCCAGCACTGGAGGAAGAAAAACCTTTCTTCCCAAACTGATCCAGGCGTTTGGATTCCCTATCCGGAGGAGCGGTAGGGAAGGCGGTTTGGGAAGCGGAGGCTTGGACAACCAAGCTCTCAGGAGTGGGGTGGACAGAAAGAAACAGGGGGTCGCCCGGAGCAGGGCGATGGCGTCGTGACACGTTCCGATCCACAGGAGCCCCTGTGTTGGGCTTGGACCAGGCGCCCAAAAGAACGTCAGTGAGGGCGTCGTTAAACGGCAGCACAGTCTCCGCAGAGGAGGCTGCCGGCTGAAGCACCTCTGTCAAGATGTTAGGCTTGACCGTCAAAGTAGGGAGCTGGAGACGTAAGGCCCCAGCAGCCCTACGCAACACCGTACCAAAATTGGCCCCCTCCTCCGTAGCCACGGGAGGAGACAGCATGCCAGTGTCAGGGGAAGTATCCAGACCACTGGCCTCCCTAGACTCTCTGTCCAGTCCTCATCATACTGACAGTTGCGCGTCAGAGGGTCATCAGACCCTCCCAGTCCTCCTGGTCCTCCTCTGGTTCAAAATAAGGAGGAGGAGGGACATTTGGGACCCAAGGTCCCATCGGCGCCGGAGCCGGCGTCGAGCGACGTCGCTCCGGGTCCATGTCCGGAGCCGGAAGGAACTGGGGACGACGCCGCCCGGAGCCCAGGGCGGCGTCGAGAACGGCACCGGAGACATCGGCGCCGGCGGAGGTGTCGTGAGGTCGACCGGCGTCGATGGGGGTTGTGGAGCCGGGATCGAGGCCGGGGCCGAAGCCGGAGCCGGGATCGAGGCTGGAGGCACGGGCGACGCCGGGGCCGGAGCCGCCGGCGACGCCGGAGCAACCCCATCAGGGCCCGCGGGGCCCGAAGGCGCACCGGAGGGGCCTGAAGGCCCGAAGAGGCGGGCCATGGCCGACAGGAACTCCTGTACCTTGGCCGGATCCGCCCCCGAACCCGGGAAGGGCGGGTATGGCGGGGGCGACTCCACAGGCAAGTCCGGGGCCGCGGGGGCGGGGACGGTGCCGGGAGGGGCCTCAGCCGAGTCGCGAGACCGGCGAGGCGAAGTCCGAGAGCGACGATGCTTCTTGGACTTCTTGTGCTTAGACTTACCGGACGAAGAAGACTTCGACGCCGACGACCGGTGTGCACTCCGCGAGTGACCCCTGGACCTCTCACGCGACCGGGGCCTCCGTGGAGCCGAATGCCGGGCCTCGAGGAGCTTTCGAGACCGCTCTCGCAAAGCTTTCGGGTTGAGGGCCTGGCATTCGGGACAAGACTCGGTGTCGTGGCCTCGGCCGAGGCAGAAGAGACACTCCCAATGCGGGTCGGTGACGGACATCATCCGCGCACAGGCGCCGCATCGCTTGAAGCCGGGCATCCCTACGACACCTTTAAGTTGGAAAAAACAGTGATAAAATCACCAAAAAGTATGGTCAAAAATTGACCAGGGCACTGCTCTTCCCGGATCTGCGCTTGCTGGCGCGGAAAAAGAAGAACTGACGTCAGCGCGCAGGGGCGGCGCCTAAGTACTGCCCGCGACGTCATCCCGGCGATCACGACGCCGACGACGGACGCGGAGCCGCACGACGCCGCCTACCGACGCGCAAGGGTACTGCTACGCAAAACTTTCCGGATCCAGCCTGACGCCTGGGGATATTCTAAGGTAAGGAATCTATCACTAACGTGTCTCTTTCAGATGATAAGCCCATGCCCCTGGCGGTTGTGAATGTGCCGTCTTCCTTCTGCATCCAAGGAATAGGGAGTATAGAAGTAGGGAACAGTACCTGCAACACGACTTCCGTACTGAAGATGCCCAAGAGCCCGCCATTGATTCTACTACCTAATATTTACTTTATTTGTGGAAATCGTGGTTATGTGTGGTTGCCTGAGGGGTGGTCAGGACGATGCTACCTCTCTTACCTCCTTCCCTTAGTATATGTAGCCCCTTCTGCCTATCACAAGACGCACCGGCTACAGCGTCGGCATGTCATAATTTCCCGAATAAAGAGAGTTGTTAATGCAGATGATATTGATCAGACAGATACTTCCTTACAGCAGTTTACTGATATAATGAAGGGTCTCACACCGTTCTGGGGTCCCATATTCAATAGCCGCAACATTAGGCGTTTGACAAGAGTAGCAGAGGGGGTCATCAACACAACGGCAGACATACTCACGAACATCACAGTCGAGCTCCAGGCCACCAGACTTGTCTCGCTTCAAAACAGGATGGTTTTAGACGTTATTTTAGCCGATAGGGGTGGAGCATGTCGCGTCATTGGGAGCAGTTGCTGTGTATATATACCAGACACTGCCCCGACTGTCAGAAACTACATAAGCTCGCTTCAGAGATCCATGTAGATAATGGCTCTTGGTCTCTCACAGGGTGGCTCTGGGGTCTGCTAACTTCATGGGGTTGGAAGATTCTGCTTGTCCTACTCGGTATTGCAGGTATTATATTTACTTGCTGCCTTTGCATCCATTGTCTCCCAGCATGTTGTTCTTATTGTGTGACTAGGCTTACCCCAAGTGTTCCAAGACATGACAAACAAAGTTCCAAAATGATGTTACAAGAGATTCAGTCAATAATGTTGATAGATGATGCTCTCTTTGATTATTAAATAGCAATATGATGGCTGTTCATTTTCATATTATCCTACCTTGCTCAATGCATTTATCCTGCGCCCATCCTCTTCCCTTTGAATTGTAAAGACCCTGCCGGACAGCAATAAAGGTTTTAGCCAACACTGCTAAAAGTAGGGTCTGTTAGATTTAAAATTCCCTTTCCTATGATGTTTTTGCCGGACTGTTTTATATTAGCAGTGTGTGGCTAAATTACATGCATGGATGTTCACGTTCAGTAGCCCGTCAGATATTCTCCGTAGTATGCAGGCCTCATTAACCAGATTAACGACATTTTGTTTTTTCGCAATCCTTATGAGACTGTCTGTGCCGTGCTCATGTTAGGCCTTAGAGTTTAGAATCGCTTGCCTCAGCAGAACATCGCATTTCGTTATGTTTTCTGTTCATGTTCAAGGCTGCAACTCGACTTGCTAACAGTATAATTATTTTGCTCTGCATTCCATTGTATACATGTAAATCTGCTCTCACATTAAGAGACGGTGAGACTCGGCACGGTTGCCTTGGGCTGCTGATAGTGCACCCATCTGGCAAGTGCTAGCCCATCTTTCTGTGCCTTCTTTGTTCGTGTCCGGCTCCGGCTGGTATTTTTCCACCGAAGGCGTGGCTGAAGTCTCCTGAAGGGTTTATATTGTATTAGCGAGGGTTGGGGAGTCAGTCCCTCTCCAACCATCTCAGGGTGCAGGTTATGACGGACTCCTCTGCAGAGTGACGGTTATAAACACTTGTTTGTATTCTCTACTGTCTGACCGACTCTTCATTTTGGGAAGGCATCGCAGGTGGTCGTAAGTACCCGCGTGGCCCTAGAGGGCCACGTCCTTTAAAAGGGGGCCCACCATGCACTTTTCCAGGGCCGGTTTTGGTTCCCAGTCTGGCCCTGATCAAGGAGATGGAGCAAAAGCTGAAAACAACTATGTGGCTAATTATGATGTTGGGCCGTTGCAGATTCGGAACCGCCCAACCTCAGGTCGGCGGTTTTGACCTCATTATTTAAATGCGATCACCCATAGGGCAGTCGGAAACATAAATTTGTCAATGGAAGCTTGTGCGGCGGGGGGAAACGCATTGAAGAATTGTCATTAAGTGAGTATAAGGTGTTTCCGGTGCGCCAATGGGCTCCTTGAGCCGGTCAGAAAGCATTGGACAGTCCCTCTGCCTGCTGCCTCTGACCGCACGCATTGTAATGCGTTGGTCAGACCACAGCAGCAGACGGCGTTCGGACCACAACTGACGAGTCGTCAGTTGGGGTCCGACAGCCATCGAAATCGTGCCCTAAATATCTTCCATGGAGCAAAGTGTCAGAAAATTTTCTGACTGAACGTAATTAACTATTTAACCACACTGGAGAATTGAGATGAAAAAAAATGGTTCTCCCTTGCAGGGTTCAACATTGAAGCCCGCTAATGAGAGTACCGCATATAGAACCAAAACCTACACAATATTTGCCCACCCAAGGACAAGCAAAGGTAGCAAAGAAAAAGTAGATATACCATCTTTCCAAATGTTTGATCAGCGTTACAATGTAAGAAATTTCTGTAATTGGTTTTCACTTATTTACGAGAAATTTTGTGAAAATGACACACTGTTTTGGAAAATTGTGAAAAAAGAAAATCCAGCATTCAGCGCTATGTTTTACAACAAAGATGCATTTTGATGGAAAAAAGCATTAGAAACACAAGTGGGGCCAACCATCATGGCCGATCTGACGTAACTCCAATCGGCTCCTCTCCAGGCCCAGCCACATCTACAAGTAGCGAGGCACTTTCGGCCCCCAAAACCGAGACACCCGAGGTCTGGGGGGCCTGGAGGTGCAGGGGCTTCCCGGAGGCGAGCTAGGAGCCTTGGGTGCTGTTTGCTGATCAGTCATTCCTGACGCCGGGGCCCGCGGCGCCCACTAAGATGGCGGCCATTCCCGAGCCCGATCGCCGCGAGCGCTGCGGGCCCGGGACCTGAGAGGAACCGTGCGGAGACTGCAGTAAAGGTGGGCATTGGTGATGCTATCCGCCTACCCCCCGGGAACCCCTTTCAGCCGCAAGGATTGGCACCCGCGACGGAACGGCTGATCTACATGCCGAGACCCCCGTTGTCTGGGGGGGTCCACCGGTGGAGCTGAAGCTCTTGTGGACCTGTCTTGCATGAAACGCCAGGTACCGAGGAGGGCGGAGGGGCTCCCCCCGCACGAGGGTGGTCTACCAGGAGTGATTGCAGCAGTCTGGCACCTGACCTTAAGATGGCGTCGGTCAGGCGCCATCTCACAACCTCGTGGGGAAGCCCCAACTCGTGGCCCTACGTCCCGCATGGTGCCTCTGTCCCCGAGGCCCGCTCAGCGTGGGTGAAGAGCTCCTGAGCCCACCATCCTCCAGCACACGATCTCTCTCCAGGTGGGGCTCTGGCAGCGGTGGGCTCCCTGGCGCCAGGTCGGGAGGGAGCCTAGACACGGAATGGGGGGTCCCCCTGAAGCCCTGGGTTGCGTCGCGGTCCGGGTGAAAATGCCCTCCAGTCCATACTTGGACTCCACGCTGTAAGTGTGAGCAGACGACGGGGGGCTCCTTTCCTCTAGTGAGCAGCGAGGGATTGGAAAGAAGAGTGGAGGGGGTCCCTTGGCTCCTTGAGACCAGCCTTTGGTGCGGGGCATCCTGGGCAGCGGCTTGCCCCCTCAAGCAGTGATCCCCAGCTGACGTCCCCGAGTGGTTGTGGCACGTTCGGGTCGTGAATCCACCTCTACAGTAAGGTGATATCTGAACCCAGCGGAGCCCTGCGCCAGCGCCCCTGAGCATCCACCACCCAACCCAAAGCGGTCTTCCAGCCTACTCGGGGGTGCAGAGTCGGGGTGACGGGGCAGGTCCCAGTCCCCCCCCACCCCCGATTTTGTTTTTCCTGTCGCGGAACGGCCGCAACCAAGCGGTGGGAGTAGGTCCCTATGCCACCCAAAAAAGCACAGCCCACAAAAGTTCTCCAGCTTCTTCAACCACGCTACCAAGGGATCGGGCAGTGAAGTGACAGCGCAGCCAGACAACACTATGTCGCTTACACAGGAGGATTTGATGGTCTAATTGCGAGAATTTAAACAAGAGCTCAGAGACGATATCAAGGCTGACATGGGGGCCTCTTTTGATGCGTTTAAGGCCGAAATGGGAGGCCGGCTGATGTCCCTGCAATCAGATGTCAACTCAATAGGGGCCCGCGCTTTCGATCTGGAAGCAAAATACCAGGAGCTGGAATACCGCGTGCATCCCCTGGAGGTCCACTCTAGTGAATTACGAGGTCAGCTGAAAGCCACGGTGTTCCGATATGAAGACCTCGAGAATTGCTCCCAGCGGGATAACATTCGCTTGAGGGGCCTGGAAGAAGGCTGCGAAGGCCCTGATTTAGAGGCTTCATGGTAGGGCTTTTCTCAACGGTGTTGTGAGATTCTGAGCCGGAGGTTCATCTTGAGCGGGTCCACAGGGTGGGGCCCCACGTCCCAGGTGAGTCCAGGAGGCCCAGGGACGTGTTGGCAAAGTTCGGATCATTCAAAACCAAGGAGTCGGTCCTTCAGAAGGCGCAAGCACTCGACAAGGTGTCCTTCCAGGGCGCAACGTGCTCTCTGTACCAGGATGTAGCCCAAGTCACACTTGCTCGACGCCAGCTGTTTCACCCAGTCACGGCTGCCCTAAGAGACCGCAAGGTGAAATATAGATGGCCTAGCTTTCTCACTTGACAATAAGAACTACCACTGCACCGATTTGGAGGAGGCGACGACTATTCTGGGTATCGAGTTGCCTGCCCCGGCCCGAACGCCAGAACTAAGAGTTGTGGAGGAAGCAGCAGGTTAAAAGAAGCAGGGGGGGGCGTGGCTACAGCAGCGAAGAGCTGGCAAGAACACTACGGGTTGATGAAGTATCTGCTCTCTGCCATCCACATGCTGTGTTTCTTACGAGGACTCCGGTTGGGCTTGCAGTTTGCGGATCTCTGCAGGAGCCTTGGACTCTTCGGACATCGGCCACTCTGACTCTTAAAGATGAGGTTGAGAGGGGGAAGGGTCGAGAGGGTCATCACCATCGACAGCACTTATTGTTATCTCTAGCTTATATCTTACTTGTGCCTACGTAGCAGTTCTATGGGCCTTGGAGGCGGAATTTGGACCGCCCCAGACAATGCTCGAATTATGGTTCTCCTTTGTGGTAGAGAACCCCTGAGCTCACAGTTATGGTTTGTATTTGTTACTGTTTAGATTGTTTTGGTGTCACGATACTTTCTGCTTTTATTTTAGGTTGCTTTGGTACGATGGGAGGGAGGGAGGGAGGATTGGTATGGAGGGACGTGCTCCCCGGAGGGCATCTAGAGAAACAAGCTGGAGGGTTTAATGCTAACTGATGGGGATTACGTGGAACGTAAAAGGCCTTAATTCCCCTAACAAAAGGAACCGGTCTGGAAATTCCTAATTGACCACCAGATTAAAATAGCCGCCCTGCAGGAGACACATCTTCCACGCAAGGAGGAACAACTATTGAAGCATAGGGCCTACCCGCAGATTTTTCGCTCCTCAGCACACACTAAACACAATGGGGTGGCACTTCTCTTTCATACACCATGACACTAAAATGGACAAAGAGGGGAGGTTCTTGACGGTTAGGGGTGAGATACGGGGACGATCATGCACTATAGCCACGATTTATGCACCCAACACAGGGCAACATGATTTCCTAAACTCATTCCTTGTCACACTAGAGGAATTTGCAAGGGGCGACATCTTATTGGTCGGAGATTTCAATCTGATATGGGATTCGCCTATTGACACTTCACACTCCCATAGGGCGTCGGGGGGGGTCTTTAGCAAACCACTTAAAGCTGCTTTACAAGGGTTGGGGTTACCTGACGTGTGAAGGGCGGTCTACCCCACGACCCGGGATTACTCCTACTTCTCACATTCGCATAGGACTTTCTCCAGGATCGATCATGCATTCATAAGTCAGTCCCTCCTCCACACAGTAGCGGGATCCCAGTTCCACCCGATTTGCCTCTCTGATCATGCTCCATTAGAACTGGTCCTTGATTGGCCTGCCCCACGCTCCAAACTAGCCAGGTGGTATTTTCCCAACTTCCTTTGTAGAGATCGGCTTCTTAGGGATGAGTTACGAAAGGCAATCACAGAATTGTTTTACCTTAAGGACCCGGAGCAAACCTCCCTAGCCAACAATTGGGACGCATTCAAGGCAGTTATTCGGGGGAAGTGTATCGAGCTAGAGGCCACTCTCAAGGCATAACGCAAGGGGGAACGCCTTCTCCTCGAAAATGAGCTCCGGGCGGCCGAGAATGCCCATAAGTCTAATCCCTCATGCCAATCCCTCCGTAAGGTTGCACAGGTCAAGGGGAAGCTTCAGGCTATTTACACTAATGGGGCTGAAAAGACCCTCCTACGCTTACAGGCACGCAGTTATGAGGGGGGGAACAAGGTGGGTTCTCTATTAGCACGTCAACTACGGGTGAAGCAGGAGAAGGAGTACATTAAGCACATAGTCGATGGGATGGGGGTCTCCCACCAAAGCGAGATAGGGAAAGCTAAAGCAGAAGGGATTTTTATTGCTCCCTGTATACCGCAGATCAATTAGACGCACAAGTTCAGGACCAATACCTAGAGGCTCTGGATCTACCCCAGGTTCCGGACTCCACCAATGAAGAGTTAAGTAGACCCATTTCCACAGAAGAGGTCCAAAAGGCGATTGACTCTCTTAAGCTCCAAAAAGCGCCCGGCCCTGATGGTCTCAATGCCCACTTCTATCATACTTTTGCACCGGAATTAGTCCCCCGTCTAGTGATGCTCTTCAAGGATATTGCTAACACATTTAAGGTGACTCCTTCGATGGGGGAGGCTCTGATCTCCGTCATCCCCAAACCGGGGAAAGACCCCTCTAGCTGCGCCTCTTACAGACCTATAGCGCCCCTGAATCTGGACGCCAAGCTATATTCTAAAATCTTGGCCTCTCGCCTGGAGAACGTCATGCTGTTTCTTGTGCAGCCAGACCAGGCGGGTTTCATCAAGGGGAGGCAAACACATGATAACCTTCAGAGAGTAATTCACTTTATCGAGAAAGCACAGAGGAAGGTCATACCTGCGGTCCTTCTCTCGCTTGACGCCGAGAAGGCCTTTGATCGGGTTAATTGGGCCTATATGATCCGTACACTGCGTCGGTTTGGTTTTGATGAGGCCTTCATTGGAATGGTGCAGGCGAATTATTGCGCACCGCGATCCAGGGTCGTGGTAAATGGGATCGCCTCGGAACCTTTTAACCTTTCTAGGGGAACCCGACAGGGGTGCCCTTTGTCCCCCCTATTATTCGCGCTCAGCATCGAACCTTTTGCAGAGCGCATTCGGTCCAACCCAGGCATAGGGGGGGTCCCATTTGGCACAGACGAACATAAGATATCCCTCTTTGCAGATGATGTGCTTCTTCCAGTCACGAGGCCGCAATCTTCTCTCCCAGCGATCCAATCTGAGCTTGTCTCCTATGAACAGGCCTCAGGCTTTAAGGTGAATCTCTCGAAGTCCTTCCTTCTTAACCTAACTGTGTCTAAGGAGACCATGCGGGCTATTGAAGGTGCGACCCCTTTCCAGAGCGCGCACAAAGACATCACATATCTCGGCATTAAACTCACCCCCAAGCTGGAACACCTTTATGGAGCTAACTACCCTCCTCTGCTGCGCCAGCTTAAAGCTGATCTATCTAGATGGAGGACGGCCTATCTTTCCTGGATAGGGCGGGTCAATGCCACCAAAATGAACGTTCTCCCGCGCTTATTATACCTCTTCCAGGGCCTTCCTATCCCAATAGATCGGGCACTTTTTTTCTGAACTGAAAACAATGATTACCAAGTTTATTTGGCAGGGGCAAAGGGCTTGGCTTTCCAACCGCATGTTAGCTAGATCGATAGAGGAGGGGGGACTGGCCTTGCCGGACTTCCTGGGATACTATAGGGCAGCTCAACTTAGGGTGATTACGGAAGGGTCCCTCCGAGAATCGGAAAAACTTTGGATCCACATGGACCGACAAATAACAGGGAGAACGATCTGGGACCTCCTGTGGAAACAGAAACACAATCGACCATGCAATGCCTATATCAGTACCCCTACGGCGACCACCTTAAGGGTTTGGGATGAGTTAACTAGATCCACGCCTCTTACAACCTTCCCGTCCCCTTACACGCCCATCATTTTAACCCAGAGTTTCCTCCGGCGCTAAGGGAGGGGCCATTTGAGGCTTGGCGGGAGGGTGGCTGTCTTATGCTCTCTCATATGTTTAAACAGGGGAAATTGTTGACCTTTGCGGAATGTGTTCAAGCCTTTCATCTCCAGCCATCTGAAGAATTTCACTACGTACAACTTAAGCATTGGGTCCTACAACCGCAGATACGTCAGGCTGCCACTAGGGATCTACTTCTCATCGAGAAATTTGCGCAGTCAGGGACCTCTACAAGGGGGACCATCTCTTTCCTTTACTCACTCATGCGGTCTTTGGGATCTCATCACGCCCCTAGACACCAAAGGTTCTGGGATGCACTCTTAGACACCCCCTTGCAGAAGAAACAGTGGACCTCACTTTATAGGGATATTCCCAAATTTAATCGCTCCATGTTTTTAAGGGAGGCTCATTATAAAATTATGTATGAATGGTACCTGCACCCCCAGAAGCTACACACTATCTTTCCTAACTCCTCAGATAGGTGCTGGAGGGGCTGTGGGTTGCTGGGTGACTTCAGACATATCTGGTGGGACTGTCCACGCATCAAACCTTTTTGGAAGGAGGTACTGTCCCAAATCAAACTGATTCTGGGCTATCCGATTCCGGACACACTAGAACACACTCTCTTGGGGATCAGGGATCCCAACCTGAAGCGCCAAACGCAGTGGGATCGGTCCGTGATGTGGCTGTGCCTCGGGGCCGCTAAGATGGTTGTAGCGGCTGCGTGGAAGAAAATAAAGGCCCCCTCCCTTACCCAATGGCACGCCAGGCTTTGGCGTGCACTGGCAATGGAAAGAATGGCGGACATTGTGGAAGATTCCCGAAAGGGATTTGACTATGTTTGGGCCCCCCTGGTCGAATATCTATCGGAGGGGCTGCCTCTGTTTGCATGTGATCCGAGGCTGCGAGCTCCCTATCTTTCATATCTAGAGCTTCCATTGTCTCCCCCGTTTCGCTGAGGGTACTCCCGGGGCAGTAGAGACCCCCTATCCCTGGGGTCCTGCCTTCACCTGCAACCACATTTGAACTTTCTTTGATCGTGACACCATAGTTTGTATTTTTGTGTTTATTGCTATGAGTTATGGGGGGGGGGGGGGGTGACAAGGTTGATTGCCAAGGTTTTTTCTGACCTCCCATGAGATCACCTTGATGTCAGCAATGTGCGAGGCCCGGTGAAGACCTGGGGGGTATACGCTGAGCGTATTTAGAGCTTGCCGAATCCTAGTTCACAAACTGTATGTGTTACTTTAGCACTCTGTAACTCTTGGCATATACGATGCATTGGGGTCTCCTTCCACAGTGTGGTTTTCTGTGTACTGTTTTATATTTGAAACCAATAAAAATATATTTGACAAAAAAAAACACAAGTGGCACAAGCAACAGCCATTTGCGTTCTGGCCGTTTGTGTTATTCCCACACACTTTCTTTAAAATTTTACTGTGAACAGCGTGTAATTACACAAAATGGCATAATAGTGTAATTTCAGGAATTTTGCATAACAAGCATAATGTGAGATTCCCTAAATTACATGAATTACCAGAATGACACCAGCTTAATATACATTTTTTCCTGGCCTAAACGAAAGTGGAAGTAACAAAGGCAGTGTCCATGTTCATCAAAACGTCAATCTATGTAAGAGACAGGGAAGAAAAAAAGGATTCCCTAAATAAACCCTATGTGAGTATATTTTTCTCAAAATGGTTGCTACCCAAAATGCAAGATAAAAACAAAGGCATGCTTTGAGCAAATCTTGGGACCCATGCTAGCTCCAAATTTGATCTACCTTTGACTAACTCTGCAGGAGAGCAAAGTTAACATATATGAGTTTCCAGGACTATCCAACTTTCCGAGAGAGAAATCCTCCAATGGAGAAAGCAACAAAATGGACAAATAATAACTCTTCCTTTTTCCTTTTCTCATTTATTCATCTTCTGCTTCTCTATTCTCCTGTATTCGCCCCTCTGTCGTTTTTACTTTATAAATACATAACTATTGCAAAAAAGTGTACACGTGTATTTTTAATATAGAAAAGGTCAGGTAGCTGAATGCAAATAAAAACTACAACCAAGCAAAGGTTTAATAGTGTACATACTTACACAGCCTCTCCAAACAGGATTGACCACGGCGGTGACCCTACCCCTTACAGACCACACTCATCTTCAACGTTGCCAAAGGAGGGACCACCAGATGCCTAATACCCATGCATATAGACACACACACTTAGTCTCCTGCCACCACGGTCTACCACACAGTACACTACATTTTTAGGTCGAGGCCTGAGCCAGCGCGCAAGCGCTGCTCTGGGGTTGATCTGTGGTAGTAGAGTACGGGAGAGAAGCCACGCCCACTCCCCCGCCCATCTTTTTCATTGGCTTGTGTCTTTGTCCTTTCTAAATGCAGCCTTCCAATTGGTTTATAGGCTTGTTAGTCCCTCCTTATGACGCCATGTCATCATTTGTATCCTTCCATGGCTACTGGCCCCTTTACTTCGAGTGTTGCATGAGCACTATTTTCTTCCCGTGCCTTCTCCTCCCCCTCCCGCTGTCTGTGCCTTCTCTCCCCCCGCACTCCCGTTGTTCGTGCCTTCGAATGCAATAGGTCTTGTGTAAATGCGAGTCCTATTGCATTGCAAAATGCTTTTTTTTCCGACTTTGACCACTGATTAAGGGCCACCAAGCGCAAACGCGTGCAACCCATCAGCAAAGCACTTAAACTAGTAAGCGCTAGATAAATACCTATACCGCTCCCACTCCACCTCCCACCAGCGACTGTAACAGCTTTATTATTACGCTTCAAAGTTGCTTTAGGGAGGGCAGTGTGTAAAACAAAAATACATAGTTTGCCAATAATGCAGAAGGGAAACAGTTACCTAGGACCGTCCTAAGCTTCACAGAAACTTTACAGACACGTGACGCGAACACTGCTACGTCTAAGCGGGTACGTGCGCTTTCAGGCCGAGGGCGCGCATGCTCGCAACCAAAAACACTCTAAACGGGTTCTCAGCACCGGAAATTGCGTTACCTCTGCTTCGGAAGTTACGTTTTTTACTGCTCCGCCTATCCCATGAGGGTTGCGTGCTACTGGAACAGCTTGTCCAGTGCAGAGGAAGTGCCCGAAAGAAGCAGAGTGGAAGCTAGCCGGGCTTTCCGCTGAACTAGAGTGGCAACTGACGGTGAGGCAGGCATGGCTCCTGTGCTGAATCTTAATAATGAGGTAAGTGCCAAGGGGCGCGGCATCCTTCCTTGAGATAGTTTCGGTTTAGACTTGACTGATAATAGCGCAGATGAAACGCGTTCCTGCGGGTAGCGCTTTAAGTGGAATAAAAGAGTGGACGGTCTGTAACAGGGGCATGGCTAAGTAAATCATATGTAGAAATCCTATACAAGAGGTATGACATCATTTGCCTAAAACATTTAAGACTAGAGTTCTGCGCTTGACACAGCATGTGCCGCCTGATCAGTATATGGGTACCTCTGTGTATTCCATTCGAATACATCTGAACACATTACATTTATATAGCGTTTACTACCATTGACGAGGTGAGGAAAGGCTGTATGCCAGGCAGCTTGCTTAAGGTTACTTTGTTCACTGGTTATTGTTAGTTATTTGGATTAAAATTGTACTCTCAAGGAATCCATTCCAAGCATTCACTCCAGCTTCTTTTTTGTACATCAAATTAATAGAAGTTAGGTGGGATCATTAGCAGGGGGGTGTGGGGGGTATGTGTGCTCATGTACATGGTTGGCTTTATTAATGAATGAGTTAGAGTAGATGACGGGGTATTACCTACCAAGGAGTTTGTTGTGATCTTTGAAATGAGGTGTGGACAATTAGAAATGCAATAGTAGAGTTTAAGACAAACACCGGACGGAGTAAACTGTGCTCAATGTCATTTGAAAGAAGATGCGACCATCAGAAGTTTAAATCAATGTCAGTTTTTCGTGCATGGTTTTTATGAATACAGAGGAAGGAAATTTTGTGAGAGCATGCAATCTGAGGATGCAACACTGTAGAAAGAAACACTATTTGCATGTGATAGATACAGTTCTCTACTATGTATTTTTGATAGGCACTAGATTCAGACGAATAGTCTGGCAGCTGCTCGGGTACAGCCACACTATGTTATGTTTGAGACTAGTTTTAGGCAAGCAGGTAACAGTTAGGTCTGGTAGATTTTTCAGGTTACTAGATCTGCAGGTCTGGTAACATCTTTATAATTTTTCAAGACTTGTGTTTATGCCGCATCTAAGTACATGTGCCTGCATCTGTACTATTCTAGTAAAGTTGTTTTGCAAGGTTTATATATTTTTTCAAATGTAAAGTTTTTGTTGTAAAGAAATGGCAACCATTTTTTAGGTCGAGCCTGGGCAGCGCATGCGCTGCTCTGCGAGGCATGCTGTATTAGAGTATGGACTTGAAGCTCCCCCTCCCACTCTCTGCCCATATTTTTCCTTGGCTTGTGACATTGTCATTTGTAAATGTTGTCTTCTGATTCGTTAATAGGCTTGTTAGTCCCTCCTTAGTACCGCCTTGTCTTCATTTGTAACTTCCCTTGAGGACTGGCCCTTTTACTTCTTTTGTTACACGGTATGTCTTATTAAGTCTGTAAGCACTATTTTCTTTAATGAGTTTCTCCTACTCCAGGCACAATATGCTTTCCTGCAACATTCAGCGTGCCATGCGCGCTTTCACTTTCCAAACAGCCCGGGGCAATGGCAGCTGCTTCTTTAAAATGAAATAGGTCTCACATTTACAAGAGTTTGAGCTATTGACATTGTAAATGACAATGTCTTTTATTTATGTGTTAATTATCAAAACGGATAAATAAAAGGCATTGTAATTTCCAATGCCAATAGCTTAAACACTCACAAATGCGAGACCTATTGCATTGCAAATGCTTGTACTATTATATAGGGGTTGCACATACTAGCTGATTTATTCACTCTGGGTGCCTTGCAGCTGATATATGTTTTATCAATGTAATTCAGTTAGATGCTGTTGTGAAACCGTGTTCCCCTCCCTCTTCTCGTCTTCCCCCTTCCCCTCCCTATCTTCCACCCACACCCCCCAGTTACCCTCGGTTGTATTGCTATCTCTGTACCATTGTACTTTAAAAACCAATTAACACAACTTTAAAACAAAGATTCAGGAAGACGCAATAATAATTCCTACTGTTGTTAAAACATAGATATATTATGAATTACAAGACATCCCATCTGATAGCATCGCAGTACATGGAGTTTATAGGGGCCTGCTTCCAAACTCATCTGGAATCCGTCTTCCTGCTTCAAACAGAGTAAATAGACGGCAACAGCATGTAATAATCAAACTTCTAATGCAGGATGTTGTCCCAGCCAAGGATTGGCTTTGAGTCCAGGAACAAAGGGTACATCCTGGTGCAGAGTGTGGGGGAACTCGGCTTGAGTCTTCTTCTATACGGTAACAACCTGTTGGATTCTCTTTATTTTGTATTTGTATACAGGCCTCTTGTGTGGTCATGGTACCATGGACTTTACTCAATGTGGATGATTGGTTTGTCATCTACTTTTTTATTTGGTCTCAATCATCCCATACTCTCAAGTTGCCGGTTTCAATATCAATACTCAATTTAATATGATCTACAGTGGTGCCTTCTCTCCCCAAATCTCAAAAAGGAGTTTCTACATGCCCTGCTATTTCAGAAGGTCTCAACACAGATCCAAGCAAGAGATAGTAGGGAGCAACTTTCGGAGTACAATCGGTTCAGTGTAGGTGTACTCCAAAAGTCTTCATTTGTCCAACTGTGAGGAGCTGTTTATCACACAGTTGTTTGGTTTGCTCCTCTTTTGAAAGGCCAAATGGATCGGGTTTGGACTGACAGGGTCAATGATTCTAGTCTCTTTATCCTTTTAAATAGTGAGCTAGGCCGAGATTCATCTTTTAGCTTTTTCAGCTAAGAAGGACACTGTAGTAGCAGACAGATTAAACAGAACCCTGTCTCCATCCTTGGCACTCCAGATTCTGGATCTCCACACTCCCGCCAGAAGGAATGCAATTAATACACGTCCACTGTCTGGAGAAGCTGTCCTCATTTCCATCTTGTACGTGCTAAACCAGGGGTATCCAAAATGGATCTTGCTGGCTTCAATATTCTAACTCATATATACACAGATTCCTACAACCACACATGTGCTACATGAACACTGCACACACTCAACATTCAAACGGGATGTCAGTGCCAGGTTCTGAGCCTTCACAAAACAAAGGAACTTTACATGAGTGGCCCAGAAACCCACACGCTCACTGACTCAGATAAAAAGATCTGAATACAATATCAGTAACAAAACACAGTTTACTGCCATCGTCACTTTATGTGACATACCCAGGGTAGTGGTAGTAGTCCTCCGTCCACTATGAGAGTATGATTGTTTTGCTCCTTCAAGCCATATGAAAGGTCCTGGACCTAGCATAGATAAGGATAGACCTGACCCTCTGTGCATATGCCAGATCAGCGCAACACCAAGCCCAAAATAAAAATCAGGGTGCCAGATACATACTGTTTGGCACTCAGGGCAGTGGAACATGCACATTTACCATGCCGGGAACCATGCAGCTTTCTTCCCCAGTAGCAGCTGCATTACAAGAATATTATCACCATATGATCATCATTGGGAATCCTTTTCTTCATGGTATTTAAATAAATCCGTGGAAGCATCTACCGGTGAAACAAAATAGGGTGTTCAATTCCTACAGGGCGTTTTTGATCAGGGCCTAGCAGTATCACTGGTCAGCAATTAGATCTATTTGGGGTGGGGGGGGTCTGGCTTAAATGGAAACTTTCACTGCTATTAATTGTAACACTAGTGGGATATCGTACATTCCCTGATCTGCCTTCTGTTTGATGGGATAAGGTTGGGGGGGGGGGCTGGGTAGGGATAAAACTAATGCTGCACATTATGTGATATTCTATCATTGTTATGCAATGTGGCTTCGATTCACGCTACTGGTTGTTCCTTGCAGCTTAATAAATAAAGTAAAAAAAAAAAGATATAATACATCGAACATGATTGTATCTGGTGTAAGAGGTTGAGGAAGCTGCAAAGGGCAAGAGAAAGAGAGAAAAAGAAGCATTTAGAGACAGACAAAACTGATACAGGGGGAGAGGGAGACGAGAGTGACATAGATGACGAACTTTTGAATGACTTATTGATGAATCATCCACCACCTTATAATGAGTCACTGAATAGAGACTTGATGCAAATGAGTACACCTGGGTGACTGAATGCTCCTTTGATACCCGAAGTGCCAAAGAAACCGATGCTTATTTCTGCTGTGAGCGGGAGGACAGAAATGTTTGCCCCTATGAACCCGATTGATTCAAATACTTCAGATTCTTTGACTGTTTCTGTTACCATTGATCCTGTTGTATCCCTTTACAAGTCTGGGTTAAAGGTAAATACGATTTATAATTTGACTGTACCTACTGGAGTAAATACAGGACATGGAAGTTCTTCAGACCTAACAGTAAAACTATTGATTTACACACCTATGATTCGTATTCTGACCAATAATCCTGCTGCTGTGAATGTTGTCCCTAATCAGAAGCAAGCTAATCTGATGCAAGAAACGGTGCACAGGTTTCCACCTTTTTATTGTCCCAAATCGAGTGGACCTCCTGAGGTGAATTTTCACGCTTATGATATGACTGTGCCAATGCGTATTTCAGTTTCAGATACTGCCATGTTAAATGTAAAACCTGGAACGAGTACAAATTTTACCAATAGAAACTTAAATTTAAATAGTAGAGGAGAACAATCAGGGTTTACTCCTCAAGAATTTAATGAATGGCTCAAAGCATATAGTACTCCGAAAAATCAGGATTCGGAAATAATTCCAGCTTTTTTTCCCGCTTCAGCTATGAATTCAGTTCCATCTCAACCTTTAGTCCTTAGTTCACCCCACACTTCAGATTTGGTTGAAGGTCCAAGTTCAGTTCAAAATTTAGTTGAGAAAAAGAAATCATTTTTAGATGTCAGCCGACTAAAAGTTGAACTAGAAGAGTTGATTCAGGGGCCACTTAGCCTGTCGATGTTAGAGACTTATCAAGATGAGGAATTATTGTTTCTCTGTAAAAATGTTGCATGACGAGTAAATTTGGCCTATGAAGGATTGCTTGAATTGACTTAGAAATATGGTACAGATATTCAAAATTCAAAAGTTTTGCAGAGAACCTATTGGATGGATGTTACTGACAAATACATTGAAAACATGGGAGCATCAGGAAAGAAATTACAGATAAAAGAAAATGGAAGCAAAGAGAAAAATGGGAAGGCAGATGGTCAAAAAAGAAGGAAAAAAGGTGAGTTTGAGTACAGTCATGACCTGACGTTTATGATGATAGCATAGGGGACATACAAATGCTCCCTATGAGAGAAGTACCTGGAGGAGGGTATGTTCATGTAACATGGAAGAGGCAAGATATTTTGTCATTTACAAATGATTTCACTAGATTGAGAGAAAAACCAGTGGAATGGTAGTTGAACGATTTGTGAAAATTTCAAAGGTATTGTGGACTGATTTTAATACTTTATTTGAAACTGTGGTTCCAGCAGATTTGTGGGCCGAATGTCGGATTACTGTGAATTGGCCAGAAGCAGAACCACCAAGAGATCCTAGACCAGGTGCACCGTCTCAGGAGGTAATAAGGATTACCAGCAGGTAATAACCCCCCTGAAGACTAACATTTCCCCTGAAAAAATTGATTGGATGCAGATTGACAGGACGACCCAGGAGCTGAAAGAATCAGTACACTCCTTTTATGAGAGATTGGTACAGGTTTTCAACAGTATAATGAATTAGATTCCATTGCAGAGAGGGAAGTGGGAAAATTTGTTATGGGTTTGAGACCTGAGATTTCCAACATGATTCGAGAGCAGATACTTTGTTGGCAGAGTAAATCAGTATATGGAATTTTGCGTTTTGCCAAATATTGTGCAGACGACGTTGAGATGAGACACAAGAAACTTAAGGAGAAATTGATGATCGCATAGATAAAGGTGATGCAGAAAGGTCAAAACCAGATGGGTTTTGAGAACATTGGACAGGTACAGAGAGGTTCCGATGATGCAGGGTGTTAATGGGTTTCAACAGCAGAATTTCCCATTGCCAGGTAGAGGTTATGGTAGTCCTGCAGATCGTAGAACGAGTATTGAAGTGTCGCTTTTGAAAAAGACACAATCATATCACGCGTGCGGAAAGCTTGGACATTGGTGACACAAGTGTAAGTCTGTTTTGAATAATGCGGCGAATCAGATGCAAAATGTAGAATACGCACTGTCTAAAGGGAATAACATGGGACAGACTCAAAAAATGCAAGGACGGGGAAAGCAGAATTCTAATGCTTCACAGCAGATGCAAATGCCCCAAACTCCCATGCCACAACAGAATGTTCAGGTACAAAGGTACAATGTCAATCAAAATTCCTACCAGAACCAGAATGTAGCACAGCAGTATTTGATTGAATTGGATGACAGTGACCAGGACACGTTAGCATGATGGTGCCTGAGGGAGTAGGACTGTGTACTTGGCGCAGCCTTAGATGTTGACCAGAGGTGTCCCTATGTGAATGGAGAAGTGAAAGGGAATCATATCTCATTCCTCATTGACACTGTTGCTACAATCTCTACTGTAAGAACAAGAGAGGTTCCAAACCTCCCCCTCTCGGGAGAAAGTATCTAAGTTATAGGAGTTACAAATAAAAAGCTGTCTACCCCAATATCAGAACCAGTTACTGTTAAGATAGGATCCTTTGAGGATCGTCATTGATATGTGGTGTGTGACACAAGTCCAGTGAACTTGCTTGGACGTGATTTACTTTGTAAACTTAATTGTTGAATTTATTGCACACCCAGAGGAATTGAGTTCCATACGAATGATGAGGATGTTGTTTTCAAACTTGCCCAACAGAAATCAGATGTGGGGATGTATCCTCTCCTGACGAGTGAGTAATTGCCCAAATAATTGAGAGACATGGTCCAACCTGAGGTCTGGGACTTTACAGATGAAGATATTGGACTAATAAAAGGTGTCAACCCAGTCTGAATCACTATTAAACCAATCCAGAATTTCCAAGAATCCCACAATACAATTTGTCTCCAGGTACCATTGCTGGAATTACTTCTGTGATTGACTCAATGATTGAGCACAGAATCTTGAAGGAGATAACATAACATGTGTATTTGTAAAGCGCATGTTCACCCATAGGCATCTTGGCACTGAGTAACAGATGTTTGTTGTTACCCAACGGTACTCATTTTATCAACCTCAGATGGATGAAAGGCCAAGTGGATCCACCAGGATTTGAACCTGTGACCATGAGGTCTACTGTGGATGCATTAGTCCACTGAGCCACCAGACCCAGCAAGGAAGTCCATGTAATTCTCCTATTAAGGGCTTACAGACGCCGAATGGCAAATATTGTATAGTGCAGGATTTGTGCAAGGTAAATGCCATTGTTATTCCATGTTGTCTTGTGGTAACAAATCCAGCTGTGATTTTCTTTCAGATTCCATGTGAGGCCGAATGGTTTTTCAGTCATTGACTTATGTCAGGCCTTTTTCTTGATCCCATTGCATGAAGATAGACAATTTTTATTTGCTTTCCATTTCGGCAGTCGTGTTTAGGCATGGTGAGAGTTCCACAAGGGTATACGGAGAGCCTTTCAATCTCTAATCAAATACTCAAAAAGAATCTTGAATTTCTGAAAATGCTGAATCACTCAGTGTTAGTACAATACATGGACGACCTATTGGTGGCGTCGACCACAAGAGAAGCTTGCAAAACTGACACTATTGCCTTGCTGAATCACCTCGCAGAAAATGGACATAAAGTATCCCTGACCAAGATACAATTTTGCAAACCTGAAGTCCTGTACTTAGGACATCACATTGAGAAAGGAGCAAGGAAAGTGTTGCAGGAAAGAATCTCAGCGATTCTTAACATGAATCCTCCAGTTACCCAGAAGGAATTCCGCATGTTCTTAGGAATGGTGGGCTATTGTAGACAGTGGATTCCAAATTTTCCTTTGACAGCAAAACCTCTTCAGAGGTTGACACACAAAGACATGTCAGATCAGGTACCCTGGGATTGCATGACTTCATTCACAGAGCTGCGAGAAAGCCTTTGCAGGGCACCAGCTTTGGGAATGCCTGATTACAATAAATGCTTTGTGTTATCCTGCAGTGAGAGAGAAGGCTGCACTCTTTCAGTGTTAACACAAATGCATGGAAGAATCGCAGGCTTATCTCCTACTTTCCGGGGAACCTTGACCCTGTTGCAGCTGCTTTGCCTGGATACCTGAAAGCGGTTGCATCTACATGTATGGGTCTTGAGCAGTGTGAGAGTATTGATATGGAGATACTGCTGGCTCATATGTGAACACAGTATCCGACCAATAGTCGTTTGACTAAGTATGAGCACATTTTGTTGGGTGGAGAGAACATGACGTTGAAGAGGTGCACAGTACTGAATCCAGCCACTTTGATGCCATTGCCTGGAAATGAAACTGCGATTGATGAAGCTGAGCATGATTGCCTGGATGTGACTGAGATGTGTACTAAGCTGCATCTGAATATCTCTGATGAGCCGTTGCCGCAATCTGATCATGTGCTGTTTGTTGATTGTTCCTGTTTGAGAGACAATAAAGGAAATCTAAAAGCTGTTTCTGCTGTGTGCACAGTTGGAGGTGTTGTGTAAGCATCATGGTTGAAAGGAGTGTTTTCTGCACAAGTTGCAGAGCTTATAGCTCTGAATTGAGCATGTACCATTTCAGAACAGCTCTGAGTTATACTACACTGATAGTCAGTATGGCTTAGGAGTCGTACATGACTATCAGCGATTGTGGTCACAGCATGGGTTCATGACGTCCTCTGGTTGTGTGAGGAACTTTTTGCAGTCCCTACAATTGGCTGCCCAAATTGCTGTTGTGAAATGTGTTGCTCATCAACAAGCTACCGACTATGTCACTGTCAGAAACCATTATGCAGACGAGATGTCACGTTATTGTGCCCTGAATGTGCATATATATAATGAAGAGATCTTGAAAAACACATCAGATGTCACAGATTGTACCTTGATCTTGTAAGCCTTAGAGACCTGGGAGGAGGTTCGGAAGCTACGGGATGAGGTGACAGAAGCAGAACAGCAAGGTTGGGTGTGAACAGGGTGTACCAAAAGAGATTATGACTTGTGGGTTTATACTGATGGCAGACCGGTATTGCCTGACAACTTATTGAAATCCAGATTGGCAAAAGTATGCACTTCTACGTCTCGGAAATGCCCAGATACACTGCCCTTATGTCGATGAGTTTGAGAACGACTCTAGATAGGAGGACAGGATTGTCATCTCAGAAGGTTATTATGGGACGTGTTATTATGAGACTACCAGCTGTTCCTGAGGATGCTTTGGTCTTCAGTACAGATGATTTGATCTTGGATTTCTGGAAGGGCCTCGCTGATGTGGTACGTTCCGTCTCTCACCAGGTTGGAGAAGCTGCCCTTGCGGTCCAACAGGAGCAGTGCCATGACCTCAGTCCAGAGGACTGGGTAATTGTGAAGAAACACGTGTGCAGAATGTGTTTGGAACCTTGTTGGAAGGGGCTGTTCCAGGTGATCCTAGTTACCAACACCGCTGCCAAGTACGGAGATCTCCTAAACTGGGTGCATGCAGCACACACTAGCAGAGTCCTCAGTCCCCACAAATGATACAACAGCGCCTGTTCCTGATGTGCCAGTGGTAACAGTGAGACAGAGGAATCAGGTTAGCCAAGCTGTTGGGGACCAGCAGGCTGCTGGGACATCACTCGTTTGGCCCGAGGGGGGTGGTCCGGGAGAGTCAACTGCAAGTATCGAAGGGTCGAACCAAGAGTTGACTACGAGAGGTACAGACCACAAAGAAGGGAAAAGTGCAGCAAGAAAGCGAGTTGTACCCGGAGACCATTGCCCCAAAAGAGGTGAGATTCTGAGAAGCTGTCTGACCGCAGGACGAGTACCACCAATGATTCCTGAATGCTCCGAATCATCTGATCAAAGTGATACAGATGATGACCAAGCACATGTGAGGAGATCAAAAAGAGCAAAGGTACCAAGTCAGAGAATGGACTTATTTGGCTGCTAATGAGTGGGAACAGCAGTTCTACGAGTTTTGTGCTAACAATACGTGTCCACCTGAACCTCCCTGAAGCGAACTATTTTATTGATTTGAATTTTAATGTGGATGTACCAACTGAGGGACTGACACAATTTTTCCTGAATTTACTCATCAACAAAGCTGGCATGAGAGTTTTTCCTTACATGAGAAGATTTTGAGCTTTGTCATAAAATATTTAGTGCCAAGAATTTGTTGAATTGTTCAAACCACTGCTGCTAATTTTTCTTTTTCTTTAGTTAGACGGTCTGAGTTTTGAGTAGCCATCCAGTCCGACACTTGAATCTCTTCCAAATGCAAATGTGTATGTACTGTGATTCTCTATGTTACTGTGTTTAATTGAGATGTATGAAAATTCCTTACATAGCAATACTTTGAAAATAGATTTGAGCTCAAATATTTATGCTATTTTGTTAAATGAGTAAGAGGACACCATGGATGTTGGTGATTGCTACATTTGTATGCAAATACCTTCATCCTTTGCTGAGGGCGTTACTTATCATAGCTTGCCTTTAACATAAGGAATTTCTTGCAGTGTGCTAGCTAGTTTTTTTATGGCACTGATCCATTATTATATTATTACTCAAAACAAGATCGTATCTTTTCTGAAATTTCTGTGCTTAGACATTTAAATCCGCATCCTGAAGCTTCAACAATTGAAGCTATGGGTTACATATTCAGACCAACTCAATCTTTAGACATGGCTTAAGCACTTAGAAATAAGCTAACATGTAAATTAGTGAGAACTGTAAATAGTTTTATAGATTTAGTGGAAAGTAAAAGAGACCATGAAATAAATAATATTAGTGCACTGCCTAAATGAACTCCTTGGAGCTTACCGCAAGAAAAAAATAAAATCGTGGAAGGAATGGTTTCATTAGCTTTAAACTGGTAACACAAGGGCAAACTTTGTATATACAGAAATAAATCAAATACTAATAATGTTTGTTTTAGGATTTAGTGAATGTGAACATACATTTGAATTGTATGAAAACTGGGGAAGATATTTAGAAGGTGTAGATTTCATTTTTCCTGGAGTGTACTATGTTTGTAGGAAAAATGCATATTACAAAATGCCCAGAAGATGGTATGGAAGTTGTAATATGGGAATAGTTTTTCCAAAAATGTATCACGTTTAACGGATTAAAGAAGAAGAATGAATTCTAATGAGAAAATTAAGAGAAGTGCAAGTGAATAGTAGTTGATATATTTGGAGTCCTAAAACCTTCAGTAGGAGTAGTACTAAACTCTCAGAAAATTAAAAAGCTGTCTACTATTGTCGATACAATTGCCACCAGTACATCTAGAGGTTTTTCTTTTGAAAATGAAGAAATGCTATCGATAAGATCGATGGCAATTCAAAATTGACTTGCCCTTGATTTCCTTTTCACGAAAGACGGCAGGGTCTGCCGATTATTGAAGGTCCAGCATTGTTACACACCTACATACCTGACAGGAGCAAAGACTTACAAGGTTACATTAAAACCATTACTGACTTAAATAAGGACTTGAAAGACTTAAAAGCAGATGGTGTCTGGGAAATTATAGGTAAGGGATTGTAAAGTGTTAGCAACTGGTTGGGTAACTTAGGAAATGGGTTAGTGGTTTCCATCTTGAGACCTTTAGCGGTGATCTCTTTGTAAATAATGCTGTTGATATTATCAATTACATTTTGCACATACCAAAAGAGTAAGAATTGTGGACCAAAAAGGGCAAGAGCTGATCTTAAAATGGAAGATGTACAATGCAAATTTACTAATTAAAAGCTTAAGAAGATCGTAGAAGAAAGAGGTTAAAGACAACACACCCATAATCTGTGACGAGATCTGATGTGCAAGATAAGATTATGGCTTGATTCGCCATCAGAGGGGGGACTGATCCAGCACGATTTTAAAAATCATAATACACAATACATTCATTGACAGAAGATATGAAAAGCTGAAAGTACACATTGCGTGACACACGAAACGAAGACAAGTGTGGTAGAAGCACTGTAAAAGCATGCTTTAAAATGTGAGATGAAGAAGACACATACATAGAGTAATACTAATACATATAAACGTGCTGCACTAATAGAATTTCTAATGCACATGTTGTTTATTAACACATATTGTTGAGATTTTGATGTTAAGTGAAGTGGTCTAGTGTTTCTAATGCCTTTTCTGTCAGTGTGCACCATTTATAAACGTCAGTACAAAATTGAGTAGAAGTGACCTACAAACTTAAAACTTCCTACAATAATATTAGAGAT
The DNA here is from genome assembly GCA_963921515.1 of Calotriton arnoldi. NCBI lineage: Eukaryota > Metazoa > Chordata > Amphibia > Caudata > Salamandridae > Calotriton > Calotriton arnoldi. Next base: position 924,667 of record CAWUFW010006730.1, on the reverse strand, counting down.
TCTATAGTTTATGAAAAACCTACAATGATTTATGTGATATGATTTTAGAAAAATATGTACTTATATGAATGTTGAAGAAAATTGTTGTAGTTTGGTATTTCTAACGTTAGCTATTTTCACGTCATAATATTGGTGAAAGTTTTACATAAAATTCACTAATTGAATTGATTTTATTTCATTATATGTGCTATTGATTTAGAACTCATTTCATTTCGAACGTGTAATGCTAACTTAAAGGCCTGTTTTTTTAGCAAAATGCTTTTCTCTTGGCTGACCATTCTCCTGATTTAGTACAATGGGACATCTCTGCAAGTGAAATGTTGCTTATTTGTTCTGTACATGCCTACACCTTGACATTCCTGAATGTTTCTGCAATGTTTAAAGAGAATTATTCCTGGGGGAACAGGAGTTCAGCTGCTGCTATAGTTGTGACATTGTTTTTCTTTTCTTACAATACCAGGCCAATTTGGACTCTAGTTTTTTAGTCCCTCATGACTAGCATGGGAAACTTTCGCGGCGTTGGCACTATGAGACAATGGACATGTGATAGTAATTCGAAGGTGGTGTGATGCCACCTCATTGGGATGGTCTTAAAAACTTTATAAAAGAAGAAACCCCAAAGGAGGGACAACAGCATATTTCTCTTTTCCCTTGAGAGGATGCTATGCTGATCGATTTTTGAGAACTTATCTCTTAACTGGACTGCATGTTGTAGCTACAATCAGTAGCTGATGAACTGATCCTTCTTTACCAAACCATTTCCCATTTCTAATTTTTATTTCCTTTATTACTTCGTCTTATGCTAATGGACTCGGCCCTATGGACTCTAAACTTAAACGCTTTTGCTTAGGATTTTGAGCTGTTAGACAATGAACTATCCTTCTACCTTAATGGTGGTAGTACGTTGTAACTCTGTAACTGTTTATCCTTTGAGAAAAAGAACCATCTTCTAAACCTAGTTTAAATTATTTGCATTCTAATGAAAGCTGTGATATTCTTGACTGCACTGCTTAAGTAATTGCTTGTTGTATAAGACCACTACATAAGGGTTGGCTGCTGGTGGAAGATTTATCAATGGAAGAGGGTCTGATCTGATTATACTGCTATTGAAGTTGTTCTCTCATGAGGGCAGGGCAGACCAGTGTCCGCCATTTGAGGTCGAGGTCAGGGATGTGAAAACTGGTCCCACAGCTGGCCCACATGTCTGTGTGTTAGTATCAGTATTTACTGCCTCCGTTATTGGGTTAGTAGAATTAGTGAGAAAAGTCTCAGTTTGTATTAGAGCATGGGCTCCCACAGTCCTTAATGGTTGCACTTGCACAGTTGTTTGCATTTGGGTCTTTCCCTGGTTGTCAAAGTTTTTATATTTTCCACAATGGCTGCAAGCCGATCGAATATGGGGCTCAATTTTTGGTTCATTAGATCGCCCAGATGTCCACTTATACTAGCCCATAAATCCGAACTCTGATGTGTTGGCCCCTGTGCTTAATTTACCTGAGCCCGACTCAGAATGCTCGATTTAGGTTTTTGGGTGCATTTCCTTCTTTTTGAGGCAAGCTCTGGGCTAGGTGAGCAAATAGAGGATTCAAGTCCCTTGGCCGGGCTTCTTTCCCCTTCAACTCTCCTGTCCACGTCCTCGGCTACTTCGACAGTTTCCCCATGCTCCACCTGTGGGGTTTGTACAACGCAGGAGGGGGCCAATGACAGCATGTCTTTTGGGTTTGAGAGTGGCGGCAGCCTAGGTGACTTCAGTTATTCCGGTGGCGAAAGCAGGGAAAAGTCCACAGCTGTCATGGAAAGTCGCCTTCCGTTAGCTTTATCTCATTCGAGACGAAATCCACTGCCCGTGCCAGGAATTTGTCAATAGTTGTCCTAGTTCTAGCTGGTGAATATGCAACAGCCGAGGTAACAGCCTTCTTTTCCCCCATAATCTTTAGTGGCCTGTCTTAACACAGGAGACAAAATGTCCGGGCAGTACCTTCTACTTTGGCAGGGTAAACAGGCCATGTGGGGCAATCCATAAAAAGTCCAGATAAAGAGATGTGGCATGGCCTCTGCGGGACTTGGCTCATGCTTTTGAGCGTGCTGACAACTTTTCTGGGCCCCACCTTGCCTCTGGTGTTACTGGGGGACATAGTCCCACCCCAGAAAATGGCCGGAGAAGTTCAATGAGGCAGGTGAGCAGTAAAACAAACATCCTAAATCCCTAATTCGACATATTTGTTTGGCAGATAACACATCATAGCATAGATAAGGATCTTTATCTATTAGCCCTTTATATGTATGGATTTTCCTGAGAGATTACTGTTGTGTCTAGCCTTCTACATCTGAAGAGGTATTTATCATGATGCTGTCTAAAGTGGGCAAGGTGGTGCGCGCTTTATTTTCAAATGCCTTCTTTTATTGTTCATTGCTTACCACAAGGTATTCTTCAGCCAGGTGAACAGTTAGCACCAGCATTCCCGCTCACGGATTTGTGAGTGAATTGTTTCATGTCTCCATGGGACAAAATGGACAAATCAGAGATGCCGAGTTATAGAATTAACAGTGGGACTAGTGTGTCTCCTCTTGCAATTTTACAGTTCACGTATACGCATTGGTTTGGGCTGCTGTTCCCTTGTGCATGCAGATTGTTTCCCCCCCCCGACAGTGGCTCTGAATGTGAGCATGCCCATTGTAGCATTTGGGGATTCTTCCGCGTAGCTGCTCTCAGGGAAATGCCTTGTCCTTTTTAAACCCTCCGTGGTGTAAGGTAACTTGTGTTTGCACTGGTGTTTGGTGTTATTTTCGAATTGCTGAGCTTGTTTTGCCTGACATCATTTTGGGGAAGCATTCTCTTAAGAAGTGACACTTGTCTCCTTCACCTAGATCATTTTCCAGCAGGTCAGCATCACCTCTCCTCCAAGGAGGAGGAGCAGATCCTCCCCAAATGATGATGGAATGGAATAAGGAGAATTATTATGGAAAAACTTGTTTAATTTAAAAAGTGGAAGAAGAATGTTCGGGATAGTGTTGGTCAGCAAAGTATTTATTCTGATCTGTCAGACTCTGACTTATCTGAAGGTTCTTCTCGTTCACCAGAGCACAAGGGGAGATATGTTTCCAAGGATATGCTACCTGACTTGCTCTCTCTTATTAAAAACAATATGGGGTTTCCTGTTGATGAAGTTGCTGAATCTTCAAAATATGAAATTATCTGACAAATTAAGAGACCTGTTAGCACTGGAGTGCCGATTCATCAGTACATAATTTACGTTGTGTTGAATGAGTGGAAGGATCCCGACAAGATCAATATTTCTCTGTTCATGTCTAAGTTATATCCTCAGGAGCAGATGGAAGGTAAGCTATCAGAATCTGTACACGTGGATTCTGTGGTGGCCAGCCTTGTGGGTAGGCCATTTATGGCTAAAGAAAATCTTTTGAAGGATCCAGCAGACAAAAAAGTTGATGCTTCCTTGAAAAAGATTTATGCAGGTTTGCATTTGTCTCTTCGTTGTAGAATCTATGGGGCCCATACTGCAAAATCTTTATTGTCATAATTTAAAGAACTTTTTAAAGAATTGCAAGATGGGATTCATTGTCAAGAGCTGTTGGAAACTATGGCGAAATAGGTGAAATTTGTATCCGGCATGTCCTTCAATGCTGTTCAAGCCTCTGCTTTGTCATGTGGAACTTCTGTTGCTGCTCAGCGGAATCTCTTCTTGAAAGTTTGGAACCCTGACTCATACTAAAAACAACATGGGGTTTCCTGTTGATGAAGTTACTGAATCTTCAAAAGATGCAATTCTGAGACAAATTAAGAGACCTGTTAGCACTGGAGTGCCGGTTCATCAGTACACAATGGACATTGTGTTTAATGAGTGGAAGGATCTCGACAAGATCAATATTCCTCTGTTCATGTCTAAGTTATAACCTCTGGATGAGATGGAGGGTAAGCTACCGTATTCTGTTCACGTGAAATCTGTATTGGCCAGCCTTGTGGGTAGGTCATCTATGGCCAAAGAAAATATTTTGAAGGATCCAGCAGACAAAAAAGTTGATGCTTCCCTGAAAAAGATTTATGCTGGTTTGCAATTGTCTCTTCATTGTGGAATCTATGGGGCCTGTACTGCACAATCTTTATTGTCAAACTTTGAAGAACTTTTTAATGCAATGCAAGATGGGATTCAGTGTCAAGAGCTTTTGGAAACTATGGAGAAACAGGTGGAATTTTTAACTGACATTTCCTTCAATGCTGTTCAAGCCTCTGCTTTGTTATGTGGAACTTCTGCCGCTTCTCAGCGGAATCTCTTCATGAAAGATTGGAACACTGTCTCTGCCCAGAAATCTAAAGCCTTATGGATGCTGTTTTGAGGGGATAGGCTATGTGGTTCAGAGCTGGAAAATAAGTTACATTACATTTTACATTTTCAAAGAATAAAAACATTCTTACTCGTTTCAAAAACAAAGTCAGCCTAAAAATTCTGTTCAACAAAAGACTAAATACTTCAGACAGCCTTTCAGGAGGCAACCTTTGGAGCAGGGAGTCTAGAATCCAGGGTAAATTGTCTTCTTTCAAGTTCCAGAGAAAGATGTAGCAGGATCCTCAGAATATGAAACAGCACTCCTAACACAGCCACCAGGAGGTATATGGCTTCAAGTATGAGGTTGGTGGCAGAATCCATTAATTCCTACTTGTTTGGCGCACAACAACTTCAGATAGATGGCTCCTCAAAATAGTTTGAAGAGGTTGCAAGATCGAATTTTCCTCTTCTCCAGTTACCTCAGGGATCATTCTGTGCTCAAATTCCAGGAGAAGCAAAAGACACACAATTGATGGACGGAATGCAGAACAAATCAAAACATTCACCCCCAGTCAAGAGATCTGGGTTAAATCCATCATTCTTTTGCTCACCATGCCACCCCAGTTTAGACCTGGCCATATGCAAATCAGTCTTGACCCTGTGCCTCATGGGAACAGTCCAGCCCGAACTGCTAAGCCAGGTTCTCCCTGGACCGGAAACAAGCATCCTAGGACCGGTGTCGGGGTTTCACCCCTCTACAGCCAGGATAGCTTGAATACCTTGGCACAGTGAGCCCGGGACCCACGTCTGGACATACCCGGCGCACTTAGGGCGAGGAAGCAAAAGACACACAATTGATGGACGGAATGCAGAACAAATCAAAACATTCACCCCCAGTCAAGAGATCTGGGTTAAATCCATCATTCTTTTGCTCACCATGCCACCCCAGTTTAGACCTGGCCATATGCAAATCAGTCTTGACCCTGTGCCTCATGGCAACAGTCCAGCCCGAACTGCTAATTCCAGGAGAAGCAGAAGGCATGCACAGAAGGCATTCTTTCCAGAAGAGGGCCATTGTTTCTGTTCCGAAGGAAGAGGAGGGAAGAGGAATTTATTCAATAGTCTTTCTGGTTCCCAAACTGAGGGAGGATTTCAGATTGTCATAGAGTTGACAGCCCTGAACAAGTCTGTGGGGACAATACCTTTCAAAATGAAGAATCTCCAGAGAATCGTCTCTCTCATAGACCCAAACTCCTTTCTGGCAACATTGGACTTAATGAATGCATACTTACGAGTGTCAGTATACAAGCTGCATCAATAGTTTCTACGGTTTTGTGTCATGTGCAAACACTAACAATATCGAGGTTACCTGTTTGGCCTTCAGTCCTCTCCGAGGATGTTCACAAAGGTGGTAGCCCTGCTGGTTGCTCATCTTCATCTCAAGGGAGTGTTACTCTTTCCATACTTCAACAACTGGGTAGTCCAAGCTCCGTCAGTGGCATTCTTAAATCAGCACCTCTCCTTGACCATTGCTACTCTAAACCAGCCAGCTTCTTGCATCTTCAGATCTTCTGGTAATGGGGGCAAGATTCAACACTCAGCTGGGGAAAGTCTTTCTGCTCATGGGGAGGATAGTTCACCTTCAGCATCAACTGTGGGATCTGATATACTGCAAAGAAGCAATTTTTGTTTAAATGGATGGAGTTACAGGGCCACATGGCGGCATCAGTTTTCACTGTGCCATGGGCGAGACTGCACTTGAGGCCACTGTTGTGTCATTCACAGAGGTCTGGAGTGTTGTCAGCCAGGAATGTGAATCTAGTTATTCCGGTCTCCCCAGATATCAAGCACAGTCTGCGATAGTGGATGGATATGAGCAACCTCTGCCAAGAATTGACGATGCGTCCAGGCCCTCCATTAGTTCTGATGATGGATGCAAGTTTGCTGGGCTGGGGCACTGCCCTGGGAGATCTGTCTTTTCAAGAGCAATGGTCATGAATAGAGGGTCGGAGATCCTCGAATTGGATTGAGTTGATAAAGGTGTTCAGGGCTCTCCAGCATTTCTATCAACATCTACACCACCACAATGTATTAGTGAGATTGGACAATACAGTAATGGTGGCATACATCAATCATCAAGAGAGTACCCATTGCCGGTCTTCAAACGAGGTGACATGCGACCTAGCTCAGTGGGCAGAGACTCATCTCCTTTACTTGTCAGCCATACATATCAAGCATCTGGACAATTTGAAAGCAGACCACTTGAGTCAGATGTTTCCCTCATCTCAACACCTGACGTTGACCAGCTTCATTTTCAGGGAAACCTGCAGGAGGTTTGTCATTCCTTTTCTGGATCTGTTTTCCTCCAGGACCAGTACTTTGCTGCCAAGATTTTGCGCCAGGTTCCCGGAACGGGGAACTTGAGAAGTGGATGTGCTGACCTTAGAATGGCCACAGAGACTGCTATTTGCCACTTCCCCCTTTCCCCTAATTCAAACGCTTTTGTGCAAGATTTTACAGGAGAGGGTTCAAGTGATTGTGGTGGTCCCATACTAGCCCAGAAAAAAACTTGGTTTCCACTTCTGAAGCGCATTATCTGTTAACTGCCATGGATTCTGCCTCTCTCGCCTCGTCCACTGAGGTGTTGCAGACTTTTCTGCCTTTGTCATCTTTCCTTCTCGCTCTGGATTTTGAGAGGAGGAGTTTAGAAGCTCAACATATTATCGACGTGGTGCTCAAATCTAGAAGATCTTCTACTCTGGTGGCCTATTCTAGACACTAGAAAGTCTTTGATTCTTGGTATTCTGAATGAGGTTTTCTTCCTTGGGGTGTTCTGTCTCCTCTATTCTTCAATTTCTGCTGGGTGGTTTAGAGAAGAATCTCTCCCTCTCTGCTTAAAAACACAATGGTTTGCCATCAAGACATTCCATGTCTAGAGTGATATGACTAAGAGTGCAGTTCCTCTGGTGACCAGGATGTTCAAGAGATTTTCTATTATTAGACCACTTGTTCAGTCTTCTGTTCATCTTTGAATCTGCCTCTGGTTTTGAAAGGCTTTGCAAAAACCTCCTTTTGAGCTTTTTTCCATGGTGGATCTTAAATTCCTCTCTTATAAAGTCTTTCTCTTGGTCGCTATTTCTTCTGCTTGCTGGTTGGGGGAACTATCTGCTGTACTTTGACATCCTTTTTTTTACCTTTCTGGATGGTGCAGTTCTATCTAAATGTTATTCTCCCCGCTTTCTATCCTAATCCTACTTCTGAGAAAGCACGCAAGCGTCATTTGTTGAATCTTAAGCTGCTCAATCAATTTATCTTGACAGATCCAGCGTTTACAGAAAGTTCAATTCTCTGTTTGTCGCTTTTGGCCTTGCAGGGAAGGGTAAAAAGACGTTCAGTCACTGGATTAAAGGGACTATTACATTGGCCTATTCCAGTTCAGATCTTCCTCGACCTCCAGGATTGCAGGGTTGTTCCATGAGAGTAGAGGCTGCCTCTTGGGAAGAGTTGAAGAGTGTGGCTTTGGAAGAGATTTGTAGAGGTGGGCCTCAGAGAACACCTTTATGCGACTTTACAGATTGCATGTACTTTTGCATGACCGACAAAATTTGGATTAGGAGTGTTGCCATGATCATTTATTATTTGTAGTGTTTTTGATCAGTATGTTTGCATTAAATCATTTCTGGTGTTGCATTATATCTTGAACTTTCTGTAGTTTTTTCTTATCAAAGGCCATTGTCGTAGCTTTGGTGTACCTCATAGGTAAGGACTGGGTCGAGGACAAGAGAGGACAAGGAACATAGAGGTAATGGCCCGATTACTTACCAGTAATCTTCATTACTCTTAGTCCTTCTTGTGCGCGACCCAGTCATTCGTCCAACCCACCCTGCCTGGTATCTAGGCCATTAAAAAGAGGCGTGGTATTACAGAAAGTGCTGGGAGAATGCTACTCCTTTGGAGTGTCCAGCTCAGGATGGGTGGGGTTAGGTAGCATTTCCTGTTTTTATTTATGTCCAGGGATTGGGTGACTAAACTCATAGGTAAGGAATGGATCGAGGACAGGAAGGATTAAGGGTAATGAAGATTATGGTACATAATCGGGACAATACCGCAATCCTCTCAAAGTAATTCAAATGGCAACTCCAACAAACTCAATGTTTGAGAAGCCTTATGGCTTTTTACTCCCTTAAAAATACTCTTCTGGGGGGGCGTGGCTTAGCGCCCAACGGAGATGGCGGCGCACGGGTGAGGCTCTCCGGCGTATCTGCGAGAGACCACGCTATCAGGTCGAGCTGAGACCAATGGAGAACAGATGCGAGCGGCTGAAGACTGGAGGATGGTTCTGAGAACCCTGTTGTCCTCTTAGGTTGCCAGCAAGTACTTTCTTTTTATGCATCTTCTGCCCCTTACCGGCCGCGCATTCCCGCGGCCGCCATTTTGAATTTTTGCCGCGAATGCGGATTTCGTAAATCCTTTGCTAGATGCTTTTGGAGGTTTTCACTGCACCCTAGCGCCTAGATAATGTGTGGATCTTCATCATTTTAAAGGGGTAGGAGGACATGAAAGGCTGTCGTGAGTCATTGGAAGTCTGCAGAATTGTTGTTTGGCGGCCATTTTGGGTCTCATGGAATACCTTCACAGAGAATACCTCTCCTCACTTTTGCTTTGCCAACTGCTGGTAGATGCGGAATGCTCATTCACAAATATTATTGACTATATTCCAGTGCACCCAGCATATCTCAGTTTCTGCAAGATTGTCATACCTTTTCCTCAGAGCATTGAGGTGTAAGGATTTGTGAGGGTTCTGCTTGGCGGCCATTTTAGGCTTCCTCAACGGGTCCACACTGAGATTGCTCTCCTCAAATACAATATTGCTGACTAGGAGTGGGAGTTTTGGGTCAGCGGTATATGGGCAGAACAAAAGGAGTCCGCTCCTCCCCATCCAGAAAGCATATCTTCGTAAAAAATTCGAAAATTTTCACTGAATTTTCTAAGTTTGAGGATTCTCTACGACCCACGTATCAGCACTCTCAAGTAAATATGGATTCATCCTCTGGAACCTCTGGGAAATCTCTCACCAAACGGCTTAAAAAGGACCCTCCTTCGCCGCCCAAATCCACCTCGCCTGTCTCGATGGAGTTACTGCTTGAGGAAATCAGGGCCCTTCGACCCTTTATGGAAGAGACGAATACCAAGTTGCAAACCTTAACGGATAATTGGTCTCAATTAGACGCGAGAGTCTCTTCAGTCGAAAATACTGTTTCTTCTCTCAAGGAGACATGTGTAAGCGTCTCTCAACTACACTCTCACGTCTCTACACTCCAGAAGCAGGTAGAGGATCTTGAAAATCGCAATAGACGGAACAATCTACGCATTTACGGCCTGGGAGAGGGTATTGAAGGATCGGATCCGCTCACTTTTTTCAAGGCGTTCCTCCCTAAACTACTTCATATGCCAGAAGGGACTCAGCTCAACATTCAACGAGCCCACAGGTTGGGTCATGCTCCATCGCATACTAGTCCTTCGCAGAGGCCCAGAGGAGTCATCCTATACTTCTTGGAGTACACAGACTTGATGAAAGTGCTTGCAACGGTTAAAGCTTCTCCAAGAATTGTCTGGTCAGGGTCGCCTCTGTTCTTTGCACAAGACTATGCTAAAGCCACTGCCGACAGACGTAAGGCCTTCCTCAACATGAGAGAGGACTTACGATCCTTGGGAGCCAGATATGGCCTTTTTCATCCGTGTCTCTTCAAGGTTACGTATAATAACAGAACAACGACGTACGAAGATCCAGTACGCTTGCAGAGCTTCATTAACTCATGTAAAGTGGCGGTTATGGACTCTTCTGGGCCTTCTTCTTCACTCAACACTTAAACGTTTGTTGGTTCCGGTATAAATGCTTCAGATTCTGCTTTCTTTGGTTTGATATCTTGCCACCTCAGAAGTACTTGTTCATGGTTTTTGATATCATTGTTGTTGTTTCTACGAAGTTTTACCATTTATCAGGGCGTCGGGCATTAATGCTGACCTCCTCGCTTTAGATTGTTCTAACATATGTTTCACGTATCTGTTCCAACGATTTCTTAGTCTTTATTTGGTATTGTTTCCACAGATTACTATCTTGTATTGTGGTCTCTCCCCGATCCCCCGTTTTGTCGATCCCGGTTGTGTTGCCTGCTCCATGTGGCTCCATCCCCCCCCCCGAGTATTCCTGAGTCTTCCTCTGTAAGTATGCTATTTTCCTGTATTTTCTTAAATATATCATTTGTTTTGTCTTTTGTTTTTTATTTTTATTTTGAAATTTGTATTTCTTCATTAATCGGTGTCTCTTGTTTCCTTAACTCTTCTTTTCCCCTTATATCTATTACTCGTTTGATCATTATATCTACCAATATTCTATCTCTTATGATCTCCTTCTACCTTCTTACCTGGGTTTTCTCTCTTTTTATCTTGTCATTCGATTCCTTTTCCTTATTCCGACCATTCGACTTGGCTACTTTTCTTTATTCTAAAACTGACTCAATCATTTCCTTCCTGTCCTATCTCTCATACATCATATACTGTTTTTATAACGAATTGGATTTGTGTGTTACATTATTATTGCAACTTTTTCTTAAGTACTTATGTCATTAAAATTGATCACATGGAACGTTAAGGGATTAAATTCTCCCATAAAAAGACAGAGAATTTTGACCCATTTAGCCAAATTGGACGCTGATGTTGTATTCTTGCAAGAAACTCATCTTTCGGACGTTGAGTCATTAAAGTTGAAGAGGGGCTGGGTGGGGGAAGTTTTTATTCCCCTGGAGATGGCAAGCGAAACGGGGTGATGATATTATGTCGCAAATCCCTCTCATTTTCATTTGTGTCCCAAGACTCTGATGCTGACGGCAGATGGCTGAATGTCAAATTATCTTTGAAGGGTGTTACAATCTCTCTTTTAAATGTTTATGCTCCTACCTGTGGTGATCCCTCTTTTTGGTCCACATTAGCTAAGCAAATCACTCACTGCATGGAGGACAATTTTATTTTGGCTGGTGACTGCAACCAAACTTTTGACCCGTTTGTTGACAGGAACTCTAAAGTCTCCTTTGTTCCCAACAAGCCCCATAAGTCTTTTGTTCATGCTATCAATCAACATAAACTCTTAGATGCTTGGCGTCTCTGCAATCCGACCACTAGGGAGTACACTTTTTATTCCCCAGCTCACCAGACTCAATCAAGAATTGATTATATATTTATCTCACACACCATTTCACAAACCCTTACACACGCAGAGATTGGTCCCATTCTACTGTCAGATCACGCCCCAGTCTCAATTAGCATTGACGTTCTACCTAAAGGTACAGGTCCCAAAAGATGGCGTTTTAATAATGCTCTCCTGCTGGACCCAAAGTTTACCACCTCATTCACTACCTTTTTTGAAGAGTTTTTTGAGCTGAATCAAACCCATTCCATGCCCTTTTCCACTGTATGGGATGCGTTCAAAGCCTCCGCGAGGGGTTTCATAATTGGCTTTGTTGCAAAAAAACGGAGAAATTCCCGTAAATTCACTAAGGATCTTCTTCAGAATATCAAACGACTGGAGCACTCTTTTTATACCTCAAACTCGAAGGAGTGCCTCACAGCTCTCGTAAAAGCCAAAATGCAATTTAATAAGAAATCAACGGAGGACGCCTCATTATATCTGTTAAAATCCAGTGCAAAATTTTATGGGGGCAAAAATAAGGCAGGGAAAATATTAGCCAATTATTTAAAAGTCAAACACAACAAGCTAAATATTGAATCTATCTATGATGATAGGTCAGATTTAAAATTTAAAGACGCTGAAATACTGAACGAATTCTCCATTTTCTACAAATCGCTATATACTTCCGAGACACAACCCTCTGAACACTCCTTATCGCAATTTTTCTCTGAAATCCGAGATCCCCAACACACTATGCCGGACTTATCCTCCTTGGAGTTAGATCTAACACACCAAGAACTATTAACTGCCCTTCAACATCTCAAAAAAGACAAAGCACCAGGACCAGACGGTTTCACTGTAGAGTTCTATCAGCATTTTTCTAAATTCATAATGCCCAAATTACATTCTCTAATAAACTCCTTCAGCACACTGGGTAGTTCGTCGGGTTCTTTTTCAGAAGCACATATATGCCTCATCCCAAAAGAGGGTAAAGATTCTAAATATTGTAAAAATTATAGGCCTATATCTCTGGTCAACATTGACTATAAGATTTTTTCTAAAGCATTAGCCATACGTTTAGATTCCTACCTACCTGACCTATTGGGGAAAGAACAATCCGGATTCGTTAAGGGCAGATACATAACTGACAATACAAGACTTCTTTTTAATGTTTTATCTAAATCCTCACACTTGAGACAATCCCTTGTGGCAATAGCTCTAGATGCCGAAAAGGCGTTTGATAGAGTTGAATGGACTTATTTGTTTTACACCCTCAAACGGTTCGGCTTTGGCCCTAAATTTACATCCCTTATTTCTCTCCTTTATTCCAGCCCTCGCGCAGCTGTATGCGCCAATGGCTTGATTTCCCCATATTTTGAGCTGGAGAGAGGAGTACGCCAGGGGTGCCCTCTGTCCCCCTTTCTTTTTAATTTAGCTCTGGAACCTTTTCTCTCTAAATTACGTCAAAATACAAATATACATGGCTTTCAAGCATCAAATACCCACATTAAATTCGCAGCCTACGCTGACGATATTTTGCTTTTTATGTCCGAACCAAATGACTCGATCCCTGCCTTTTTGGCAGAGGTACGAACCTATTCTAATATTTCTGGTTATAAATTAAATGAGGATAAATGTGAGATCTTACCCTTGACTAAGTTTGCTTTTAAATCAGATTTTGATGCTTCCAATTTTACTTGGAGCCCCAAACACATTAAATATCTAGGATTGCACGTCACTCCTTCAATTTCAGACACAGTAACATTATGCATGAATAAATGCATACAAAAAATCTCAGACTTAACCGCTAAATGGCATCCCCTCTATTTATCTTGGTGGGGACGCTTGGACACCATAAAAATGATGTTGTCGCCCATAATTTTATATACCATCTCCAACATTCCTGTCCCTATTTCTACTAAATTTTTTAAGAAGATCAACTCCTCCCTTTCTTCCTTCCTCTGGGGTAATAAGAGGTCCCGAATGTCTCTGTTTAAATTATCCCGCCCTAAAATAGAGGGCGGGGTTAACTTTCCCGACTTTCAGATGTATCAGAGAGCATTCCTCTTACGCCAGGCCTCTCTTTGGTTGCTTGACCCCACGGAAGATTGTCCCTTATGGGCCACGGTTGAACGTCTTTTTTTATCTCCTTTCTCTTTTTATGAATACCTTTCTTTCTCACGCAAACCACAGGCTATGTCCACTCCCATAATCAAATCGACCTCTAAACTTTTGGAACCCACACTTATTCCTACACATAGCAATATAGACTCCTTCCTCAATTCAACAATTTGGCATAACAAAAATCTGACTATACGTAACAAACCATTCTATTGGAAGACTTGGCGACAAAAAGGTTTAATATGGATACATCAGTTATCTCCACAATCGGACTTTTTATCCTTTCCCACACTTAGTCAATTATTCAATTTACCTGCCTCTTTTATTCATAAATATAATCAACTTAAGAAGGCTGTGATGGACAGATACACTCTTTTAGCTGGCACATCTACTGCTCCCATGGTTCCGAATACCCCATCACAACTCCAGTCTTTGTTAAAAACTATGCCCAAAGCTTCCACTATATATAGATGCTTGCAGGGTAAAAGTAGCATTAGGCAGAAATCCAAAATAGAAGAGGCATGGGAACGAGATTTTATGCTATCTTGGCCAGTGTCTATGTGGAATAAATTATGGCTCAAACTACGTAAATCGTCCAGAGCTGCTAACATAATACAAACGTTGTTTTTTGTTTACAACAGACTGTTACTCACACCGAACACCTTGAGTAAGAGATTTGTGACTGCATTAGATGTGTGTTGGACTTGTTCTTCTCCAAATGCTAACTTATTTCATATGTTATTCTCTTGCTCAACTGTACATAGTTTCTGGAAACAAGTGTGGTCTCAAATTAACCTAATTTTTGGAGCTAAATTTTCTTTTTCCTTTACTAATGTCTTCCTGGGAAGTTTATCACCCTGTTGGGAGAATGTTACACTTAATGTTAAGATTATTGATTTACTAATAGCGGCTGCATTTCAGCAAATTACTGTAAATTGGAAAGATTCCACAAAAATTTCGTATAAGGCATGGTGGTATGCTGTTTGCCATAATCATAGGCTGGACACCTCCTTTGTTTATCCCATACATATGGCGGCAAAACGTCTAGATTTGTGGTCACCTGTCACAATATATCTTGATACATGTGCAAAAAGGTATACTCAAATGCAACCATTTCAACAAGAAGTTCCAAAACCCCCTTGATTCCCTTAGTCGTTCCTAGAATATTTGCTATTCCATTTTTCTTACCGATTTACTTTTAATGTATGTATATTTTCTTTTCTACTTATAAGTCCGATTCGTTTATCCTTATTGTAGCAAATTGCACTGTAATGACAGGAGTTTATTGTTATGAACTCTGAACTGACACCTTTATTTCTATCAATAAAAACTTTCTTTTCAAACTTAAAAAAATACTCTTCTATTGGAACACTAGAGGCTATCTCCAAAAGCATCTGCCACTTCCTCCAATATGGCGGATTCTCTCAAGACAAGTGATGCTGTCTATTCATCCTCGGTTTCTCTTTCTCTATCCCTCGCTGTATTCACTGCCTCTTCTTGAATTCTCTCTTCATCTTTTTACGGACAACCACGTCTGCTGTATTTTGTTAAAGTAAATATCTTTATTGCAAAGTGTAATAACATGTTTTTTCCACATATTCAGGCACAATGTTGCAGGTTTCTTTACAGTGGATATAGATTCTACCGCACACCATTATTTGGATGTCCTCTAGGCAGAGAGCAGTGCATAAATTATTTTTGACACTTTATAATGGCCCAGATGCCATCTGCATTTTTCTATTCCCTTGGGACGTCATTACTAGTGATCCAATATCACTGAGTGTGGAATTTATAAAGTGTTACCTCCTAATTCAGAGTTCTGCACCTTGAAATGGGAGCTAACTTGGTAATACGGCACATTTACCCTTGGTGTTCCATCCGTAAATCTCTGAATATTCAAGTTTGTACCCACATGAATTCCACTAGGTGTTATCTGGGGACGTTTCTGGGGGAAATGTGTATTATCTACACGCTACTTGCAATCGTGATTTGGGCACAACCTCGTGTTGGTGCCCAAATAAGAATGAACGGTCGTCTTGGAATGAAGGCCTTAGTGCATCTTCCAGTACACTTCTGCTTATTCGGAAACTAAATAAAAAAATAAAATATTCAGAAATGAACATGTAAGTGCTGTAATTTTACAGAACATTATTAATATAGCGTGTTTTTAGCTACTGTATTCAGGCACTTCTTCAGCGCGTTGTCATTCTTACTGATTAATGACATAGTCGAGCTTTTAGTGTTAAATCAATTTAATAACCCTATGTTTCTGATCCGCAGGCAAACTGGAGTGGGTTTCACTAACATGATGATGAGACTTGGGGCTGTGATAGCCCCCTTAGTCCTAATGGTCAAGGATTACGTCTCGATTTTGCCAGGAGTTATTTTTGGTGTGGTGCCTATCCTCTTTGGACTTTCTGTTTTCCTCTTACCAGAGACCAAAAATGCCTGTTTGCCAGACTCAGTTGCACAGGTGGAGAAGAGGTGAGTGAAATCCATTATGCTGACTCTCAAAGGTATTTTTTTATTATGTCTTTAATGGTTTTAAAGAACAAACAATACAACCGTTCCAAACGAAAAGCACATGCAACGAGGTAACGTAAATATCACAGTGCAGATTCCCTCTTTTTAGGTCTCGCCTACGCAGCGCGCATGCGCTGCATAGGAGAGACCTTTAGTTATCGGCACAGCTTTGGGGGCAAAAACGTGCACGCGTTGCATTGCTTACGCAGCGCGCATGCGCTGCATAGGAGAGACCTTTAGTTATCGGCACAGCTTTGGGGGCAAAAACGTGCACGCGTTGCATTGCTTGCAATGGCAACGCGTGCACGTCTGGCGATTCCCTTGCGGGAGCACGCGGCGCCATATTGTGGCGCCATATGGTCACAATCGCGCCTTGCTGCACGCTCCCGCAAGGGAATCGCGCAGGCCCCCTCCCCCTGCTGCCGCGCGAGGCGCGCGCTTGTATTAAACTGGGCACAAAACAAACTTCCTTTGAGGACACAAAGGGATTGGTCTTTTGAAACAAAAAGAAACAACTATATTTGCATCACACAAGCTTTTGAAAAAATCGCAATCTACTCAGATTGTTTTTTTTTTTATTATCAATAATAATATTTTTCACAAGACCGTTTTTTCAGTTCAAACGTCATAACTTATAAAAGAAACGAAAAGCGTGGGAATAAGATAAACACAACATAGAAGAATGTTCTACAGCTGAAAGCGAAAGGCAAAAAGACCCTTATGTGTTTGTTTTGTTTTTACTGTTCTGAAGTAAAGAAAGCCACGGTGGCGGGTTTCCTGGATACCCAAGCAGTCTGCCCTTCAGCTCTGTCCGTTCTCCCTGCGTGCTGGATGGGGTGGTAAGGGGGGGGAGAAAGAGGGACGGAGTGAAAGGTGAGAAAGGGTACGAGAGACAGAGAGGGGGAGGTCGATTTCCTTTTCAAACATTACTAACAGGACCATTTGCTTGGAAGAGTGTACACAGATACTTTCATTGTATACATTGATGTCCTGTCTTTTTTCGGAATTTTGACCAACTTTCTCACAAACATTTCTGCAGCATGGCCACTAACCTCCTGAGTTGGCTTACTGGAATCAGCCCCATGATGTGCCGGCTACACTCAGATCTTATCAGCAGGCGCATTAACCCATGAGTGTTCAGTCCAAAAGCTTCCATACAGAGGTTCTTCAGTTTCTGATGGGAGGCCGTGGAACCTGCCTTGAGCCATGTTTGGTCCACTTAGAGTGTGTTCGCACAGCCCTACAGCCAGTTCTCCCTCACTAGCACCAGAATATGGCTTAACGGCCAGAGCGGCCGACTTTGAAGCTGGGGAACCAGGTTCGAGTCTGAGGAGGTTTAAACATCCTGTGATTCTGGGCACATCACCGTGCCTAACAAAAATGAATGTGCCGGTCTGTAATGCAACTGGCGCTCATTTAAAGCGCTCTGATACCTTCGGGTCGAAAATGCGGGTAATATACACAGCAGAGCTGGTTTTAATTCCAAAAAAGTCAGAAGCACAGATGTTTTAATACCAATTTCTGCTTTTTTAATCCCTCGCATATTACAAACAGAGGCCTCTTCAGTAGACCCCCAGTCCCCCCACCAAGGCCTGCACACCGTTCCCACAACGCCTGCACGCCGTTCCCCTCTCACTACCAAGTTGTGTACACAGCGTCTGCTTGCCAGCTCTCTCCATACAGGGGCTTAATTTGACCCTGTGTTTGCCGGTTTTCTCATGACCAAAACATATTAAAACAATAAAAAATGCGGCTAATATATAAGGTATGCTATAGGGCATTTGTGCAGCGCGTCACTCTCTCCATACAGAGGTTTAATAGCTGCATTCCTTGTTGGTCACGTGCTTTCGCTTCGCTTTTGGTTATCTGCTAATGGAATTTATGGCCTTTCCAGGCGCTGCAGCCCTGGGTTAAACTAGTATCCTGTTACTAATTGATTTCCGCCCGGCTTTTTTTTTAAATGCTTGTTGTAATTGAAAGCAGTCCCCAAAGAACCTTTTTCGTCACTGTTTTTGTCCAAGTTCATTAAATAATAATACACAGCAGAGCCGTGTGCCATGTTTTACAACAGCAGTAATGAAAATGTTGTCCTGAGCCCAAAAATCAACTCGAAGAATGCCTGAAACTTCCCTCTCGCAGTTGTTTCAACAGAAGGTACTCCCGGTATGCTATAGGGCAGTTGTGCAACACGCCGCGCTCTCCATACAGGGGCTTAATTTCACCCGGTGTTTCACGGTACGCTTCTGACCAAAACATATTAAAACATAAAAAAAATACGGCTAATATGTATGATATGCTATAGGGCATTTATGCAGCGCGCCACTCTCTCCATACAGGGGCTTAATAGCTGCATTCCTCTTGTGATGTTAAGCACCGGCTTCTTGCTGCGCAGTGTTTTGCCTGCTTTTAAGAGATGACGCATTATATTGGCCAGGGTGATGTAGTAAGCACTATATAAAATGCAACGTCATGGTGTTATGTAACATTATGTAACGCAGTCATCCCTGTCCCATTCATTCCCGGGAGACTCAGTGCTGTGGATGAGTTGCATAGTCAGTCCTCGGCTCGTGTTTTTGTTGCGAGAGACCGTACCGGTGCCTTCCATTAGGGTGCAACAATGAGACTGGAAGCATCTCTACTCTTTTCTGCAAGGAGAGAACTACTTCAGTAGGAGGGAAGTTATGGTACATCTCAGCAAACCTACAGAGGATGCTTTCAGCCGGAGAGTAGAGCAGACCTACAATACTCAGTGGGACAGTGACTGCACTCCTCAGCAGACCTACAATACGCTCAGTGGGAGAGTACCTGCACTTCACAGCAAACCTGCAATTCTCTCAGTGGGTGGGTAACTCCACTTCTAAACAGACCTGCAATGTTTTCAGTGGGAGGGTTCTGGCACTTCTCAGCAGCCCTACCATGCTTTCTGTTGGAGTGTAACTGCACTTCTCAGCAGACCTGCAATGCTTTCAGCACAAAAGCACTTCTCAGCAGACCTTCGGTGCTTTCAGTGGGAGGACGCCTTCATTTCTCGGAAGAGACACTCATTTCACCAGGGAGCACTGCTTGTCCTGTCACTCTAGCATTTCCCTGGGGCTCTGCTGGCTAGGGCGGTGCTTTCTGAGCTCCACAGGGTGCCACGGTGCACACATAACCCCCCCACCCTCCCTCCACGGCCCCTTGTAAGAGAGGTTCACTTTTCTTGCATAGTACACACCGATCTACCTGCTGGGGCTCTCTCAATGTTTACTGCAAGGACAAGGAAATCTTGGCAAAGTATAACGCCCAAGTCAAAGGTAGGCGCCTGGGTTTGCTCTTAATTGCTTTTGCATCTTTCCTGGGGTCCCGGCAGCCCTAACTCTGGTCATTGTAAGACGCCCTGTGTAGGCTACCACTGTATGGCCCTATTTAGAAGCTTCTGGGGGAGGCAGGGAGGGGGGCGTTACTCCTTACGTTTGTTTTCTGTTATGTATGCCGTTTGTTCTGCAGATATCGTAGATCTAGTCATGAATTTGTTGGTGGCTCGCACTTTAAAAAAAAAACTAACTTTTTTTGTTTTATCTTTTATTTATTAATCCAATTTGTTAATGTTGAAAGGCCTCTCGTCTCCAGTCTACGGCCTCAAACAGCCAGTCCCGGGGCCTTTGTTTGGAATTTGAAGCACCGTGGCCTCTGTTTGCTCTCTACTTGGGGGAGGCTTCAAAGCGGGAATTTAGGGTCTCGGAAGGTTATGCTTGAAGGGGTTCAAGACCCGACTGGCCGTGCCGGCTCGGATGCCTGCTTCAGCAGAGACCCTGTGCAATAAATGCGCCAAGATCCCTCACACAACATACAGTGCGCAGTGCTGCCTTGGGTCAATTCCATTGTGCAAAATGTGCAGTAAAGTTGCACATTTACGAAGGTTTAAGCTATTAGCATTGCAAATGACAATGCCTTTTATTTGTTTTAAAAACCAAAACATAAATAGAACACATTGTCATTTACAATGCCAATAGCTCATAACAATGTCATTGCGAGACCTACTGCATTGTAAATGCTTTTTTTCTTCTTTTTATGTGTGCTGCATTCTACAGGACACATAGAAAGAGGAAAATGCCTCAGAGGATTGTTTTTGTGTAGGAAGCTCCCCCTTCCTGCTCAAAAACAATCCTGTCTGCAACTCAGGCCCCCTTGCACCACGGCACAAGGGTGCCTGCGTTGGTGCTAAGCAGCAGTTTGTGCACTAGCGCAAGGAAAGGACAGGAATGCACCATATAATGTTAAATATGGCATTTTCCTGCCCTTTCCCTTTCACACAGCGCAGCAAGGTGGCTTGCTGCACTGCACTGTGTGAAGGTTTGATAAATTTGCCACCCAGTTTCACCATTAGGGCTTTGTTTAAAACTAACAAGGATTCCTTCCATTCCTATGTCTATCTGTTTGGTGGTACTTCGTCTACCAATTAGTTTTATCACGTGAAACGGTTACATTTCTACTGATGATGGTAATAGTTTAAAAACTGTATTAGTAGTTATGCACAGATATTTTTTAGGGGACTCCTGATATTGTATGTATTAGATTTGTACCTCCTTGAAAAATGTGTTGTACGTTGTTGTAGGAAAGAAACCTATGTTGGCTGTGAAAATTGAATTCCCGATGCTTATTCCCAAAACATATAAAAACAAGTGAAATTTGAAAAGAAAAGGCAGAATCTCATTTCCTATTCTTGGCTCCTAATATTCGCATATTTAACATGTTACATTTCTGGTTTGTTGCTGGCTCTAAAATGAAGGGTGGTAACCAGAACCCAGCATGATTTATGTCAAAAAGATTCATGGAGAAACTTTAGCAAATGAATATATGCCAATGTAATTCCCCAAAACGTGATTATTGCAAAAAGATAAATAACGAGCATTACATTTGGGTTAATCTTGTTTTCGAAAATCCAAGTGGCACTCAAATATGTATTTTTGTGAGGAGTTTTATTTAACCTTTACCACGATTGACATGAGATTTCAATGGCAAAAAGATTACACGGAAAAAAAACAGTAGGCATAGACATAATTGGAGTAAAATGTTTAAATATTCGTTTTTCAGAATGTGATAACAATTATGAGTACTCCTACCAGGTGCAAGATTATTTAGAATATAGCATTCTCCGGAAATGTGTCTGGGGAAGAGAAACATAGGCTGATACTAAACAAAAGTGGTTGTATACAAATCTCTATTGCCAACAAAAACAACAAGCATTGGCATAGCCAATAGGTCTCGCCTTTGGGACCTTATAAGTATTTAGTTATGCAGCACAATATCCTTACTGCAACAACATTAACTGTTGCATGGCTAAACACTTATAAAGGTCCCAAAGGCGAGACCTATTGGCTATGCCAATGCTTGTTTAAGAAGGGATACATATCAGAAATTATACCTTTTTGAGCAACGAAAAGCTCGAAAAATATCTTGAAATTGCTGCAAAACCCTTAATTGGAAGGTTAACACTTGCTTCATAATGAACCCTAAGGGCCAGATATATTGACATTAGGAATACCGATTTCTTAATTGAGATTCTCTCCGAATCACAATTAGGAAATCGGTATTCCTAATGTATGAAATTCTTTTGAGTTTCATTAGCGATTTTTAACTGGGTCGCAAATAGACCTACCTCATGTTTATTAATAAGGTTGGTCACAATTTGTGACCCATTAGGAATCACAGCTATCACAGGGATGGTGGCCTGCTGAGGTCAGCAGTCCACCACGTCTGTGATTGCTTTTTAATAAACCAATCATTTTTTTTAATGCAGCCCGTTTTCCTCAAAGGAAAAAGTGATGCATTTAAAAGGAAAAATTAAACTTTGCAGTTTCATTTTTCAAGAGTATGAAGTGCTCCTTGGGACCATCGCCTGCTCTTAAAAAATATTTGTTTTCCATTCGCAAATGGAAACGGGTCCCCTAGGAATCCCTTCCCATTTGCGAATTAGTTACCACCTATTAACCTAAATGGGTTACATTTTCGTTGTAAAGGCATGCGTGGTAAAGGTATATGCGTGGTAATGGACGCGTGGTAAAGGCATGCGTGGTTCCATCATACATCCAACACAACATCTGCAGTGATTGCATTAACCAAATGTTATATTTTCCATTATGTGATCTCTGCAGCATGTGATTAACCATACTGGGCCGGCAATTCCAGTTACTTTACACCGTTCAAAGGCATGCTTTCTTGAGCAGCGTGTTCTTTGGCCGGGCGGGGCAGGAGGGACACAGACGACAGCTGCAGGTGGCAGTTCAAGGGTGTGCCTGAGCGTGTGGAGAGTTACAGGCAGCATTTGGGCTGTAGGGCACAGCGGAGACCACTGTGACTTTAATGAAGCAGGTGCACATTACAACTCATATATACATATCCCTGGGCAACTGCCTTACAAAATTATGAACCTCACTATACATCATTCTGTGCTTATTACCTTGTCCTACCCCTCACCCCTAATAGTCTCCCCCAAATCACCCACAATTCAACCTGTCACTGTAACTCTACTGTACATCCTGAACTAACTTCTTTTCCTAAAACTGTAATCCTTTAACTTCTTGCTTTCTGTAAGCATCTACTTACCCCCCCTCTTCCAACTGCCTGACCCCCCCCACAACAATAAAACAGCTTCCAACCATGAAAACGTCTCCTATAACCGCTCTGCATCTGCTCATCAGCCACTTGTTTGTGCATGACCCCTCTTTTGCGGACCAGCCCCATAATACCACCTCCCTACAAAACACCCTTCTGGTCCCACTAAAGAGGGGCATAGGTGGGCGGGCCAATAAAAAAGCCCTGCCTAACCCAACAAGCTACCAGCCACCATGCCACCTTAGGCTAAAATGGTGGCTGGTACCTTAAAACTGCATCTTGGGCACGCTGGTACCACCAACCCAACAAAGTAGAGCCCAACTGTGAATCAAGTCCTCTGGAGTGTACCACAACTCAAAAAAGCCTGGGAGGCAGACCTTTTCCTGTCGGCTGTCCCCCATGCCTCTCCTGGGCTATAGTGCACAGCATAGAGCACTGACACTTTGTATGTGTGAACAAGTCTGCTTTAATGAAGCAGGTGCACATTACAACTCATATATACATATCCCTGGGCAACTGCTTTACAAATCTATGAACCTCACTATACATCATTCAGTGCCTACTACCTTGTCCTACCCCCCAACCCTAACAGCCCCCTAATCCCCCACAAATCAATCTGTCAGTGTAACTCTACTGTACATCCTGAACTAACATCTTTTTCTAAAACTGTAAACTTTTAACTTCTTGCCTTCTGCAAACATCTTCTTACTCCCCCCTGCCTTTCAAGTGCCCGACCCATCCCTACAACAATAGAACAGCTTCTAAACATGAAAAACTTCTCTCCAACCGCCACCCAGAAAAACTCTCATGAAGAAATTTTCACCCCTCCTTACCCCCACCAACCCAAACAAACCTGCATCCATACAAAAACAGACCAAACCTGGCACATTTGCCCCTACCTTAATCACAATTTCACTCTCAATGCCACAGACAATGCCTCTTAATTGTGCCAAGTAAAGATCTATCCCTAAAATAGACAAATGTATACCATCTCACCGGTAGAACTGTGGCCCATCAAATCTCAGCTCTGGGTGTACGATGCGACTCATCCCTTCCTCTCTACAACAGCTTCATTTTTCTCTGTTCAGTTTTCTCCTTGCCTTGTCAATAGCTGCCTGTCTCTCCGCGCCCCTCCACTCTCTCTTAGGGATCAATTCCGTTCATATGACATGCCTACCAGCCTACAAGCTCCTAATCTCCCTTAAATCTGCCTTCATTGCCTTTATCAGCACTAGAGTCTTCTCTCTCACCATATCGTTTCCCCCAGATGGAGAACCGATACGTCCGGACAGCCATCGACCCCTAGCATCTTGTTCAACTCCGGTAATAATGCATGCCATAACATCCCCCCTCTACTCTGCCATCGTACACTCACACTGTTTTCCCTCAAACCCAAATCTGCCCCATGTCTTCTCTCTCATGCATGTCTCTGTGCCCACTTCACAAATGAGTGTCCAAATCACCATCTCCTCAGAGGCCGGACCCCGCAAAGCACCTAAGGTGAAATAATACAACAAGTAAGCATTATTTGCGATGCGCATTTCCTTGCCAAACATAGCGCTTGTAGCAATCTGATGGCCACCTCCCCAAACACATTATCCTGCTTTCATCCAAGTCCAGTGTATCTGCTTGAGTTGCTGCTCCTTTTCCAAACAAATGCGTTCAAATTTTTGGTATGGGAGGTTCAGCCCCTTCAACGCTTTATGTAAAACTGACAATAACTGAAATGCTGTCACATTGGACCTGTCCTGAAGCTGAAACACCTCACCTTCCTTGAACTGCACAAGCCCCTGCCATCTCTTAAACCATCCAGGAAAAACCCCAACCTCACTATGCTCCCTTGTCCCTTCTGATCCATCTTTGACCGTCCTAAGTATATCACAAACTGTCACATGTCACGTCCACTGCAGACCAACACAAACCACATTCTTGCTTGCTGCCCAACAGTTCTGACACCTGAAAGGCCCTGAAAAACATGCAACTCATTATACAAGAAAACAACACCAATTCCACCTCCTCACTGTGCACACCCGGCAAGATACCCATCACTTGCCGAAAAAAAAGCCACCTCAGTGACTTCCTTGTCCACCCTTAAGCGCCTTTCTCCCACACCCATCCTTGTAGCAACCTCATCCTGAGCTCTCCTGCTGATGGTGTTGAAGCCCCACAACCACTTACCAACAAATGCAGTACCTGAAAGCTTCCCTGCAATCGTCACCTTCAACCATCATTTCTCAATCATCCCCATGATGAAATATACCACATCCTCTCTTCTCATCCACTCTGCCTCTTCACAGTTTCTCCTCTCCGCTACTGATTCCAAATTCCCCCACCATGCCTGCCCTTATGCTCTCGTCTCTGAACGATCCGGCTACCAACTGCAGCATCCTCTGATGTCAACCTGCCACAGTTCATCCAGCATCACTGTCTTGTCCTTGTCCACACCCAAAGCTAGACCACGAAACCTCAACCACTGGGAATGCGGCAAAGAATCTGCTTGTTGTTATTTATCCCTGGTAAATGTCTTGCTCTAAACACAATGATACACCTCAGGCAAGCCATTACAAAAACTCTCAACAATTTAAGTACCCGTGTATCCTTAGCAGATTGCCTGTTCACAGTGTGGACCACCGCCATCTTGCCTTTATTAAACAGTACTTTCTTGTTTGCGACCTCATCTCCCAAACCACTGTTCCCACTACCAGTGGAAAAAACTCCAAGAATGCAATGCTTTGGGGGCGTGGCCAAGCGAGCCAACATGGCGGACGCCCTGTATAGTGCTCGGGCCCACCACATCCAGTATCCGTTATCATCCTTACCAGTTCCCTATTTCAGCTGTTCCGACTCACCCTGGAAGACACTGGAGACGGGGTGCAGAGATTCCTGGGCGCGCTGTCGGGCATCTGCCCTGGGGAACGCCGACTAATCACCACAGCGACATTGGGCCTGGTGCAGAGCGCTTCGCGCTGCTGGAGTACTTGGGGCTTGACTCGGTGGCCGGATGACACTACTGTGGACCGATCCGCGGGTCCCGTCGCCAGAAGAGTGGCAAACTTGAGGCGGGGCTGAGGTCGAGCCCCGGAGGACGGCAATGGAGGACCTCCGGTGAGGCCTGACTGCAGTGCCTGCAAAGTATAGATGTGTGTGTGGCAGCTTCGGCGCTGCCGGAGAGCCCGGGACCTGATCGGTTGGTCCGTATAAAGCTGCGGTGGCCTGATCTGTGGCAAACTTGAGCTGGGGCTGAGCCCCGGGGGATATTGGCAGAGAGCCTCCGGGCGGCCGTCACCCGAGTCTGCGGTGAGTGTTACATGCGCCGTGGCTCCTGGTGTGACCTGGTACCCCGGGGCGGGGGGCACTTCAATAATTAATATTAAAGAATTGAGGATCTGGCGGCCTGGGGTGGTGTGGTGGCTAGACGGCACACTGCCAATTCGGCCGTGTGTTGAACCTGGGCCTGGCGGTTGCGGCTGTGTGCACCACTCCCCAATCCTCATCTCGGCCGGATGGCCCCATAGGATGGGCCGACACAGTCTAAGCCCCTTTAGGGGGGCCCCAATACAACATTGGCCTGGTCACGCCGTGCACTGTGGCCTGGGAGTGTGACAGTTCAATGGCAGCACTTGCCATATAGGCCTGGAGGTGGCCGTGAGCTGCTGTGGAGCTAACGCCTGGGTCAGTGAGGCCCTCCCACCCTCAGAGGTGAACAATAGGACCATGGTGTGGGACTTCTGCCGCGGGGATGTAATGTGCATAGAGGCGCTCTCCGAATGTCACTGATGAAGCATTGCGGCATCCTGGGGCTGAGGACCGAGAACTGATTGGGCTTTGGCGTGCCCTGGTAGTAAGTGGAGTTTGCGGTGAATGCCACCAGAATTTGACTACTAAAGTACCAGAAAAGGGGGGCCCCTTGTGTTGCAGTGCCTATTGCTGGCCTCCTGTCGACCAAATCTCATTGTAGCCGTGGGGGATGCAGCGGCGGTGAAGAGAGGAGTGGCCCTGGGCCGGCTGGGTGATCAAGGATCTACTTAGACGTGCTATACAATCGGAATCGTCTTGGTGGCTGCCCGGAGTGTGTATATCCCCTTGGCTTGCCGTGGCCTTGATTGGTGGGGTGGGTGGGCGCCAGGTGTTGGCGGTCCGGCGGGTGAGTTCCTCTTAGAGGGGCCACCTGCAGTTGGTCCGTCAGTGGCAGAAGCGGCCATGGTATCCCCGGTGCGGCTTGCTGCTCTGGATAGACTGGTTCCGTGAGGGCCGATTCCCGGGGCCTTCCGCCCCCGTCCCCGTAGGACAGTGTTGATTGGGGATCGCCGTCTCCTCTTCCTCAGCTAAACAGAGCACCCTGGATCACTTCACGACTGCCTCCACTGGCGCGGAGGGGGGGCGCATCGGCTCCTGCCCCGGTGCCGGATAATGCAGCTTTACAGAGGTTTCCTTCCTTCACCAGGATCTTCGCAAGGTGGTCGACCGCAACACTGAAGCTGAATCCCGTGTCTCAGTGGTAGAAGACACGGTCACAACCCTCCGTAAGCAAGTAAATCGTCTAATGGTAATCACACAAGAGCTCGCTACAAGGGCCGAGGACGCTGATGGCAGCGTGAGACGCAGTAACCTGTGCTTTTTGGGCTTTCCTGAGAACTGTGAAGGGGCCTCAGCGACTCAATTCATTACACAATGGCTACGTTCGGTGATGCCGGAGGGTCCTCTTTCTTCCTGCTTCGTGGTGGAGCGAGCCCACATGGCCCTGGCGGTGCGGCCTCCCCCGGGTGTGAGACCCTGTCCATTTATTGCCAAGCTGCTCAACTATATGGACAGAGATGCAATCTGGCAGTTTGCTCGAAACCACAAGGAGAAATTGACCTATGACTTGCAAAACATAAAGATATTCCCAGCCTATACCCGGCTTGTGCAGCAACAACGTCAGTCCTTTGTGGCCGCCAAGTGCAGATTAAGAGATCATAACGTTCAATATATGCTATTATACCCTGCATGGATGCGTGTCATATACAACTCCAAAACGCTCTTCTTTGACATCCCGGAAGAGATCTTCAAGTGGACTGATGAAATGAATACACTCAAGCTGCACTCCCTGCCTCCACAAGAATCCGATTCCTCGCAGAGTGCCAGACCGAGCTGCCCGAAGAAGGATCCATCCAAGTGGCGACATCGTTCACGATCAAATTGCCGTTCCCAGATGCAGGGAGAGGACTCTTGAATCAGTTGCCTATTAACTATTGTATTTCTCCATGCCTGTTTTTCTATCTCTCTCTCCGCTGTACCCTGTATTGTTTTCGTCTCCAGGGGTAGAGCATAGTCTTACATAATGGCTGTGTAGACGTCCGATGCACAAGGGAACATGGACCATGGTGGGGCCTTTTAGAGTCTCACTTATGCTCGAACACAACAGTTAGTTGGGGGGATGTGGTCTTTAGGGCTCCATTGGCGTTGGGCCTCCTGGACCCCCCGTTGGGGTTCAGGATTCGTCCCCGCCGCAACAGGTACTTCTGTTTTTTTTTGTAGTATAGGGGTGGGGGAGGGAGCTTGGGTTAGTTTTGTTCCATTGGGGTTGCATTCGTTGTTGGCTAACCACGGGCGTGCACAGATCCCCACCACCACACACTGTACTCCGAGATACCACTCCCACCCGAGAGCCTCTAATGATTAATTCACAGAGGGATTACCCAAATGAGATTCAGGTCATGACCTGGAATGTGCGGGGAATGCTAGATCGGATTAAACGGAGCGCTGTACTAAAACAGGCCAAAAGATTAGAGGTCGACGTCTTACTGTTGCAAGAGACCCACATGATAGGCAACAGGGCCTCATGCTTAGCGCGCTATGGATTTAACTAAGTCTGCCTTTCCGGTTTTGTCTGAGGTTTCCGGGGCACGGCTATCCTCGTTCATGAGCACTGAGCGTGATTCCAAGCTCCGTCTCTTGGCGTCCTCCCTGGGCTGGTCTGACATCTGGAGGATGTATCACCCGACAGCTATTGAGTACACCTTTCTCTCATCCACACATGGCTCCCTCTCGCGGTTGGACTACATCTTTCTCCCATCGTGGCATATCCACATGGCTGCATCTACCTCTATTCTTCGACGGGGCCTTTCCGCTCACTCCCCGTGACCCTTAAGCTCCACATGGGACCTTCGCAATCCCGCCCTCGCTGGCAGATGTCACCGTGGCACCTGAGAGACCCGAAATACACAACAATCCTCCACCAAGCCATTACTGAGTATTTCTCCTCCAACACGGGGTCCACTACCTCCGCGGTAATACTGTAAGCCCACAATACGGGGTGTTGACATAAGCTATCGTACAGGAGTAAAGCGGTTGCGCTTAGCCCAGATCGTAGAATTAGAAACACGACAACGGGGATTGGAGGAGGCTATGCAGAGGGGTGGTGGAACGTTAGCCCACAGACAGCTCCTCCTGATCCAACAACAGATCCAACAGTTACTTACTAATGAGGCACAAATGGCGTGGCAGGCGACGCAGCATCGAATATATCAGTGGGGGGACAAATTGAGTAAGACTCTTCACCGGCTATTCCAGGTCCACAATGCCCCGAGCCCTACGCCTTTACTCCGGGGCATCGATGGCACACTTCATACTTGCCCCCACATGGTGGTTCAAGCATTCGCCACATACTACTCGGACCTCTACCAGAACAGGGCAAGTCTATCCCCAGATTTGATACAAGAATTCCTACGGGAGATACCCCCAAAGCAATTGTCGGACAAGGTGCGTGACCAAATTGATGCCCCCATTACCTTAGAGGAGCTTACCGTAGCTTTACATGATATTCACCCAGGTCGGTCCCCAGGTCCCAATGGTTTCCCTAGCAAATTTTTCCAAAGTTGTATCTCCCAGACAGGCCCTCCCCTCTTGGAGGTACTGCAGGAGTCCTTAGAGCTGGGGATTCTTCCACCAGATTGGAGGCATGCAGAGATTGTGTTTTTCCTCAAGCCGGGTTGCCCTCCGGAAGATCCGTCGTCATATCGCCCCATTTTGCTATTAAACTTTGAGGCAAAACTCTTAGGTAAGATCCTGGCCAACCGACTGTTACCTCACATCACTGAACTGGTCCATCCTGACCAATCTGGCTCCATGCCACAACACTCCACACGTTACAACATTAGACGACATTGATAAGGCCTTTGATTCGTTAAACTGGGAGTACCTATTTCTTCTGTTATCGGTTTTAAACTTTGGCCCCCGTATTATCTCCTACATCCACCTCTTATACACGGACTTATCAGCTTCCGTACGCATGGCTGGAGCTGTGTCAGACCCATTTCCAATCCACAGGGGTACACGGCAGGGGTGCCCTCTGTCCCCACTTTTATTCGCGCTTGCTATCAAGCCATTGGCGATCTGGGTGCGACAGGACCCGTTGGTCCAGGGATTTCAGTGGTCTGTGGGAATTTCGGATAGGATTGCTTTATATGCGGATGTGTCCTTTTCTTTCTCACGGATCCGGGATCTTCGGGTCCCTGGATACTACAGATCCTGAGGGTGTTTGGGGAAACTTCAGGCCTCTGCACAAACCCATCCACATCCATTCTATATCCGATCTGTGAAAATCAAGGGTGTGGCACATGGGGCACTCAATTGACGCAGGCATCTGATGGTTTTATGTACCTGGGTGTGTTCATATCAGCTGAACCGGTGAAGTCCTGGACCCATAATATACAACCCCTTCTGCCCAAGGTCAGCGGCGAAGTGCGGGCCTGGTCTCCCCAGCCTTTGTCCCTCTATGGCCAGTCAGCAATCTTTAAATTGGCCTCTCTGTTACGCATTTTATGCCGGCTCCAGAACTACCCATACGACATTCCGCAATCATGGTTCACACAGGTTAACTCACTCCTCAATACGTTCTTATGGGATGGAGGGGCTCTACGTGTCGCACTGCGGACGTGTACCCAATCCACCTACTGTGGTGGGATCGGGGCATCCGATATTTTCGCCTACTACGCCTCCTCCCATCTCCTCAATATAAATGACTGATGGTACTGCTCCCAAACAGATCCAGCTTATGCCGTTGAAAGAATAATGCTGGGAGACCACACATTGCTTGACATGCTATATAGCCATTGTCGGCTAGACCACTTGCTCCCAGCCACGAAAGTTGTTATTCGGCTGTGGAGGCGAGTCGTCAGCCCGATGGGGTGGGCTGGGCGACTGACACAAACAACCCCGTTGTGGCGGGGTGTAAATCTCCAACAAGTTGCGTTACTATCAGGCTTTCGTACATGGGACCTTATAGGCATATCCACACATGGGGACGTCATGAAGGGAGTGGTTTTTGAAATCCTTTCAACAATTACAGGAAGACTTTCACCTTCATCAAAACCAATTTTATAAATACCTCCAATTACGACACGCCCTTTCCCCGTACATAGCAACATTGGCTGAACTCCCAGAATTCCGCCCACTGGAGGGGCGATTGTTAATGGGAGATATCGGTGCCCACAAAATCAGGCAGATATATCAAACTATAACCACGCATAATAACACAACGTTAGACACACTTCGTCAAAACTGGGTCAACGACATTCCAGATCTAACAGATGACGATAGGACCGAGGCGCTGGCG
Source organism: Calotriton arnoldi (assembly GCA_963921515.1). Lineage (NCBI taxonomy): Eukaryota > Metazoa > Chordata > Amphibia > Caudata > Salamandridae > Calotriton > Calotriton arnoldi. The sequence goes on along the minus strand of CAWUFW010006730.1, from coordinate 893,364 downwards.
AGCCCTCGCAATGCTGCGATGGAGTCTCGCTATCGCCTGATTCAATTAAAGTTTCTGCACAGGGCCTACTACACTCGCCACCGCCTTTCGTGTATGGGAGCAATACCGGCGTCAGAGTGCTTGTGGTGTACACGGGAGACGGGTACCTTTCTGCATTCGATGTGGGCTTGCCCAGTTATCCAGCCCTACTGGGGAAACATTTTGGCCTGCCTGAGTGAGGTGCTTTCATGGAGGATCCCGGTTGATCACAAAGTCATTTTATTACATTGTACTGACGGCATTGGCGGCAACAGGTATAAACAGCATTTGCTTTTGACTGGTCTCACACTTGCTAAGCTGGACATTGCCCAATTCTGGAAGAGTAGCGCTCCGCCGCCTCTGGGGAAGTGGAAAAAAGCTCTGGATTGGTGAATAGGGATGGAACTAGCGGTATTTAGGGCCAGAGGATGTCCACTGAAACATCGTGAGATCTGGCAGCGTTGGGCTACATACAGGGGCATTGAATTGCCTGAAGTGGAATCTATGGATACTCTCAGACAACAAGAATAATGATGTAATAATGTTGCTCTTTGAATTTAAATACGGCTATATAACGCGCATATAATACTGGGAGTTGGGTGGTGTGGGGGGGGGGGGGAGATTTTGATGCCTTGTCCAGCCACGTTTTTACAACTTTGTTCTTATGGTTTCTTTTGAATCACTATGTTGGTACACTCCAGTGTGCAGCAATATGTACTTCGATATCCTGGCCAGCGGCCAATTCTGTACCACTATAAAACCGAATAAAGTTTGTTTAAAAAAAAAAAAAATGCATTGCTTCTGCCCTCCTGCTGCCACTCCTCTGGCTATCGCTCCGCAGACCAATGTCCTGACCAGTAAAGGCCAACCCCACCGCCGCTGCAAGTGTAACAAGCTGAATCTCCCATTCCTTTTCGTCACCCAATTCTGCCATTGAAATGCTCCAAAAAAGTATGCCACATTCTCAAGTCCTTCTTCACTCCTGCCTTAAGTCTCACTCTATGTTGTGGAAGAGTCAACCCTGACAGTGCCAGTCCCAATCTCCTGGAAAAAATCTTCCCTACTGATACCACCCGACATGCAAAGTTCAAGTGTCCCAGCAACACCTCCCTTCTCAATTAGGTCCACCGAAGCACGCTTTTATCCACTGGCAACCGCGACTCCATTTTCTCTGCATCGATCTAAAAAATGTAAAAACCATGCTTGGCCCCCACCATCTTTTCTTCTGCCAGGAGAGCCCCCACTTCATCCTTTAGCTCCTGAAAACTTACCAGCATGTGCTGGCAGTCCACAGAGCCGGATCGTCCCACATAGAAGTTCATCTAAGTAATGTGTCACCATCGTGTAACCCATCACATACGTGAAAAGCCATTGCAAGAAAGAACTACATTTCTCAAAAAGGATACAAGAAATGGAGCACCCCATTGGCAGGGCCATGTCTTCATAAGACCACCCCACACACTGTTTTCCCAACATCTCAAAATCGGCCGGATGCACTAGTGGGCAGCAGAAGGCTGACTTGATGTCACTTTTAGCCATGCATGCCCCAGAGCTTACTTTATTAGCCAATTCCATTGCCACATCGACTGAGGAATAAGAAACTGTTGACAAGTCATCTGATATGAAATCATTTACAGACACTCCATCTGGCCACAATAAGTGCTGGATGAGGCAAAACTGCCCTTTTTAGGTCGAGCATTCGAGACCTCTTGTATATACTTTAGTATATATACTTTAGTATATACTTATATGTGTATGTACTTTGTGGGCTCTGGAGATCAGCCCTAGGACTTGTCTGCTTCCGCTTAGGGACTTTTTTTCTGTTCAACTGCCTCTATTTAACTATATTGATAGAAAATGACCAGCAGAGGTCAGTAAAATACCAGAATTGCTTTCTGCTGAGGGACTTTCTTTTTTTTTTTTCTTCTGGCAACTGCCTCTATTTAACTTTCTTGATAGAAAACGACCAGCAGACGTCAGTAAAATACCAGACTCACTTTAGCATTCTCTAGATTCCAGTCCATAGAAATTGTCTTCCACGAGCACCCGTAGACAATAATATTTTTTTCAAATCTTGTATTTTCAGTGATATGACCACCGAAAGGCCCTGGTTTTGTAATAAAAACAGAGCTATGGAATGGTGTCACACAGTTTGGTGCTTACTTTCCCTCCATGTTAAAGAACAGTAGGGGCATATCACCAACAAACTGCGATAAACATCGCAGAGCGCACTTAGCGCAAATTTGTTTAACGCCGGCTATCGCCGGATTTGATCGCCGAGATAACGCGTTATCATCAACGCTTATCTCCACGGCGATGGAAAATCCAACGATAGCGGCAAAATGAGGGAACATCGCTGGAAATCCAGCGATACAACTACAGCGCTAAGGGAATCCTTGGTGATAGGGAGATGTGGACTTAGGCTTAGAATCCACCTCCCTTTATAAATATAGCTAAGTCTGAAATTTTGCAGACGTTAGCTGATGGCGATAACCGCGGTTAGCGCGGCTTTTTATATCGCTATGGGTGTTCTGGGTCAGCTTGCTGATACAGAGTAGTGCAGTTAGCGATATTTCCCATGTTGTTTAGAGAGGAAACGCCTTCTTTGCATCTCATTAGAGATGCGATGCGAGGCGTTAGTGGAACGGCGGCTGACACAAGGAAACACGCGCTGATGCCTATTAGCGTGTCCTTGCTAATAGTGAGGTAATTCAATCACCGCTTTTCGGCCGAAAACGGCCGTTAAAGTGGCGTTGTTGGCCTTGATAATATGCCCCAGTAGATGTTTCAGTACCCAGGCTAATGTGCTGCATAGCTAAATACATATAAGGTCCCAAAGGCGAGACCGATTGCATTGCAAATGCTTGTTGCTTTTTTGGAACCACTTCAATCGGAGACACAATCAAATTGTTTATTAGCCACCCTTCAAATGGACCTGCCATCCTACCTTCTTGCACCTCCGTATACAACTTCCCTTGTACAACCTGACCCGCCTCATACCATTGCAGCCAGTAGGCCAAGCGGTGTAGCATAATTGGTGTATGAGCCTTTACCTGCCCTTCCATGTGACCTTCTGCCTCCACCCTTTTGCTGTTGCTGCAGATGCCACTGTCCTCCTGAAAAACCTGGTGCTCCCCCTGCCCACCCTCTGCAGTGTATAAGAGGATGCCTGGCTACACACTGTGAGCATTCGTGCCAGAATTTACAGTATTCACAGTTGCAGAAACCCCTGTTAAGTTCCCAGCACGCTCCTCCTCATGTTGCCTGTCCCCTGCTTATTGCTCCCACCCCTCCCTGGGTGGGACGGCTTTGAAAGGGCCAGTACACCAAAGTAACCCCTAGCCATAAATACCGTCAGAGTCGGTCGTGCTGGTCCTATCATGTGTAGCCACAAGTCATTGTCTAATTCCCCCCACTTACCATCCGCATCCTTCTCCAGTCAGGCCATGAACATGGACTCCTCATCATACCATACCCAAGCGTACCCCCCGAATGTTATGTGTGCCTTCCAGATTACATCCATGTTGTTAAACAAAGACACACCTCTCTGGGAATGTTTCACAATACAAGCTGGCATATATAAGAAATGCCGCTGTCAAATTTTAAATGGTCCCTGTGAACACTGTGACGGGCGTGTGATGGGACACTGTGTTGGGCGTGTGATGCTGTGTGGAGGAAAGAGGAGCCACGTGTGGAGATGGAGCAGAAGCGGGGAGCTCATCACCAGAGGTCCGCCTGTTTATTGGTGGCTTGCCCGACAGATGACCATTTGCCAACGGACTGCCCTAGCTACCGTCGGCCCTTACAGTATGCTTGTGCCCTCGCCTGCCCCTCCTGTCATTTGCCTGCCTTGCAGGAACTGCAGACATCAGCAAGGGAGTGGGTGAAGGCTGGCGGCTGTGGCAGAAATGGCTGGAAGAGCTGCACCGGTGGCAGTGAGTGGCATTTGGTGGCTGGTAAGCGCATTAGGTGCAGCAGCCCCCTCAGCATATGGAGGCGGCCAGCGTTAGTTTGATGTGGCTTGTGCCTGGTGGGAGCTGTTTTCAGCCCTTCTATTGCTATGCCTGCAATTTGATGCAGACCCTGGTGACCTCAAGTATCTCCTTACTTCCTAAGCTAGCAGCTAAACTCCAATCTCCTCAAAATGTACGGCAATCTGTATACCTAACGATGCACAATGTTTTTAGGGTTTTTTTTGCACCCTGTGTTCACTTTCCTTCGTATTGTTCTCTCTGGCTGCTTGAAGATTGGTGGTGATTGAGGGACCATGTGAATTTGATCTAGGAGTGGCCTAGTGGGGTTTTCAAGTGGAGAATTCAGATATTGGCTTATTTAGTCTGTGGCTCAGTCGACGACTGACGCTGCTTGTGTCCTGATTTGGACTCTTTAGGACTCTCTAGATTTTATGGATTGAATCCTGGTGAATTTGTGCTGACTGAGGCGACTTTGTCAGCATTTTTGCTGTGCCGCCACCATCCTGGTTTGGTGCGAAAAGAGTTAAAGAAAAACTTGTGAATTTTGAGATCTAGGTCTAGTTAAGCCAAATTACATCTCTGGCATGGCTCCCAGGAATCAGAAAGCACTCAAACAACCGCGCTTAATGTGAAGTCTTCGTGCTCGAATCCATGCTCAAGGAAAAGGCTCCCCTCATTATTGTAGTGGTGATTTTTATCTAGGGGGAGAACAGTAGTCCAAATGACAGGACAACCCGTGCAATGGGGGATGGTGGTGGGCAAAAGGTTGTACTCCCAATGAGCAGGAGACATTCTACAGGTGTAAAAAAATTCCTACTCAGGCGAACATGTTAAGTTGTTACCTTCCAAAGTTAATCAGAGAACATCCCCTGACTCGATGAAGGAAACAAAGCAGTCGAGTTGAAAAGAAACAGAGAATGTCCATGGTCCCTGGAACCTTCGTCCACTTTGCCAATTCATATTATTTCTCTTTCGATCACTCTTTTGCCCTAATTTCTCTATGCAATAGTCTGAATAATTCCATGTATTCCCCTTTCCAAATCCTCTCCTTCATGGTCATCATTACCTGTGCCCCCAAGGGCTTTGTTATTCCCATATAGGCCAGCTTTTTAACCCTAAGCTCCTTACCATATCTTACCCCTCTTTTCCATCCTTATTACCTTCTTGCAGTTTGTTCGCCTCAGTATCATCTGCTTGTTTGGCCCATTTTTCCCTTTCTCCTATAGCTTTATCTGGTTGCCCTTCCTTGTTTGTATACACCTTTCACTCTTGGGCCGCCGTACCCACTCCTCTGTCAGTCACATAAGTGCCATTCTGCAGTCTTACCCCCACTCTCTGTTGGGTCTCCCCGTCATCCGCTTCTACACTTTTTGTCAGCATGATAGGCCACACCCCTTCAGTGACCTGCTTACCTGGCTTCAAAGTTGGTGCCCGCACTGAAGCTTTCTACCCTGCACTCTGTAACTACTAGATGCATGTCCACCATTGACTTCCACTTCTCTGCTTCCTGAAAAACACTAGCTGACATCTATTTAATCTTTCTCCCCAGCTGTCCTCCTTTTGCCCTGTGGGGCCCCCCACAACTCTGCCCTCCCTTCTCTCTTCCGCCAATTCTCCTTCCTCTACCTCTTCGTCATAATCCAATACCAGGCCACCCTCTACCTCACACAGCCAAGCAGATAGGCTATTTGTTCTTGATACTTCATCATCGACTCATGGTAAATCCCACCAATTCCGTGGTGGGTGTTGTCTCGCAAACTTGACGGAAGCCACACCAAACCTTCCCAATGTCATTCTTGAGGAAGCCCCCAAAGACCTTCCTCATGTTGCTGCATCACTGTCCACTGCCCAAGTCGGACCGGCCACTCTAGACTTCACCCTCTCTTCCTCCTCGGGTAGTCGAGCTACACAAAACTCTCCCAGGACTGCTGCCACCAACTGACCTACAACTGAATCATCAATAAGGCACGATGTGCTGGTAGCTGGCTTTTCGTCATCCCATCCTATCTCCTTACTTGGCAACCCTACCCACTTGATCTCCTCTCTAGCCCCCTCCCACTGCAGCCTTACTTTCTTCTGTCTCTTCGCCCTTCCTTTCCCTCATGCCTACGTTTTCCCCCATTTAGCCCCTCTCTCACTTACCTCACCTACACTCCTACCTGGTCCACCCATTGTCTCTTTTGCCCATGAGGAATGTGCCCCTCTTATCTCTGGTGCACCGCCCCTGATTTTCCTGCAATAAACTCTCACAGGGTTTCCCTCAAATTTTCTGGGAGCAAACAGGTACTCAAAACCATCCTGCCCATGCATTCCTTCCTCATCTCCATTATCTGTGTCCTCCTTCTCCTCACTCCAGTCTAACATTGCCTACATTTAAGCCGTAGTTGCTCCCCTTACGGGCCCTCCTGACAACTGCCTTGTGCCTCCCTCTGCCTCTCACCCTGTCGCTCTGCACCTGAGCTGTGTCTATAGAGAATGCCCGCTTTGATACTCTTGACTGCCTTGCCTGCCTTCTGCCTCTTGTTTATCAGTGACATTGCCCTCCCTACAGCTGTCTTTAAAGTACTTTCTTTCACTGTATTTTTTTTCGCTGAACCCAGGCGTCTAAATCATTCCCTGTATCTGGTTCCCACTGGGCTGGTGATGCTCCAAGCTCTGCAACACGCTCAGCCACCTCCAAAATGGCATCCTGCACCAACTTGTCCCTCTCCCTCCAGCCAATCTGCCTCTTCACCCCCTGCTGCAGCTGCTAAATGCTGCTCATGTCCATAATCAGGCCCCCCCCACTCCAGACTCACCCTCTTTGACAATTTTTGGACAGGGCAGCGAGCACGCAAACACCACTGCCGCCACCTCATGGGAGGCTCTCCTTGCCATCCTCATTCTGTTTCCACTCAGCAGGCCCACCTCCACGCCTCCTACCAACAAGCCCTCTCGACCTGCTGATTGTAGCAGATGGATTTATTTATGCAATTTTATACAGCGCGTACTTTACCCAGAGGTGTCAAAGCGCTTTACAATAAAGCGAAGTAAATTACATAAGGAAAAAGAGTAACATGGTAGTAGGTATCACTACTTATATGTACAACAGTTACTCGTGGTGTGAGTAACAGATTAACAAGTTACATATTCACTCAAGATTACATATTGAGAAAAGGTGGAGTGATTAGAGTTACACAAATACATAGTACATAACTACAAAATTGAGATGAAGGATTGTAGTAGCTCTCGTGAGTGTCACGTAGCAGTCAGGGTCAAGACCTAGGATAAGGGGGGCGTGTGGCTGGAGAGGAACTTGGCGGGGAGATTTATTGATCGAAGTGTCTTTGGAAGAGAAGAGTTTTAAGATCTGTTTTGAAAATCCGGAAAGAGGCGGTGGTGTGAAGGTTTGGAGGTAGCAAGTTCCAAATTCTAGTCACATTACCTGAGAAGGATTGCTCCATAAGTCTTTCCCTTTTGGAAGCTGGAGGTTCGAGCAGTAGATTTTCAGCATTGAAGGTCTGGAGCGCCTGATAATTCGAGTTTATTGGCTACGTAGCAAGGGGTGGAAGTGTGTATGGCTTGATGGGTGATGCATGCAGTCTTATATATTGCCCTAGCTTCAATGGGAAGCCAGCGAAGAGAAATCAGTATGGTTGTAATATGGTAGTTTCTTTTAACCCCATAGACGAAACGCGTCGCTGAATTGAGGATGGATTTTAGAGGAGATAGGTGGGTTTTGGGGAGGCCTGCAAGGAGAGACTTACAGTAGTCCAGTCTGCAGGGTACCAAAGATTGAACTAGAGTTTTCATGTCTTATTCAGGAATGAAACACCGGATCCCCCAAAGAAGGAGCAGTTGGAAGCGTGCATTCTTGGCCATGGTGTAGATTTCGGAATGGAGGTTGAGTCTTTTGGTCAGGATGACACCTAGGGAATTGGCCTTGTCAATGATGGAAGGTTTGATGTTAAGAATGTTTAAACTATCCATCCATGATTGAATAGGCAGTGGAGAGTTAGAGGTTGAGAAAAGAAGGAATTCGGTTTTGTAGGGATTCAGAATTAAATGATGAGACGTCATCCATTCTTGTATGGAGTTGAGGGTGATGGTGAGGATTGAAATGTCAAGTGCGGAGGACACCTTTAGGTAGAGTTGGGTGTCATCAACGTAGAGGTCATAATGGATCCTGGACTTTTTTTGTAGGTTTCCCAGCAGTTCCATGTACAGATTGAAAAGTGTGGGCGCGAGGATCGAGCCTTGAGGGATGCCTTGATCCACAGCCTTTGATGAGGAGAGACAGTTTGCAATTTTAATCATCTGGGATCTGCCCGTGAGGTATGATTCAAACAATTTGAGTACTGTGCCTTCAAATCCCATTCCTTGTTTTAGTGTGTTCAGAAGAGTGTTATGCTTTACAGTATCAAAGGCTGCCGAAAGGTCCAGAAGGATCAGGAGACAGAAGTTGAGCATTCACAGTGCATCGTCGATAACTTGTAGCTGTGCTGTTTCAGTGCTGCAGCCTTGATTGAAGCTGGATTGAAATTCAAGAAGGTTGTTTTCCTTAATATGTTGGAAGAGTTGCTCTGCATCTTTCAGGGATTTTAGCAAGAAAAGGGAGGTTGGTGATAGGGCGAAAATTGTTAAGGTCACTCACCTCAGCGGAGGGTTTCTTTAGAAGTGAGGTCACCTGACCTGTTTTGAGGGCATCAGGAAGGGCGCCTAAGCTGAGAGAGTGGTTAACCAGATTAGTTCAGTAGGGGAGCATGTAGGTGTAAAAGTCTACTGCAAGGTCGCTAGGGATAGGGTCAATAGAATGGTTTGAGGGTTTTGTTTTCAGAATGCTCTTGAGGAGGGCATCTTCAGTGATGATGTCAAAGCTGTGCCAGGAGTTTTTGTATTTGCAGTCCTCGAGGGGGTAGGATGAGTGTTATGATCAAGGAGTGGTTTCACTTTTGCATCGAAGAATTGTGCAAATTCTGCTGCTTTCTTGGGAGGGTCATCAAATTTGATGGTTGAAGGAGAGGCGGCGTTGCTGGTAGATTTGATTAAGTCAAAGGTTTTTTTTAGGTCTGTTCTTGGCAGAGCCGAGGAGAGTTCTGAAGCGATTCGCTTTTTCGCTAAAGATGTGTTTGTGATAGCACGATCTTGCGTGACAGAGATTTGATAGATTAATGGTGGAAAGGGACTGTCTCCATTTCTTCTCCAGGTATCTCAGGTTTTTTTCTCTCTACATAGAGGGACTTATTGAACCAAGGAGCAGAGGGTATGACCCTTTTCTTTTTGCTTTGTATTGGAGCAACATTGTCTATCAAGACGGAGAGACTGGTGAGACACTGAGTGGTTAAGACATTGATGTCAGAGTTGGGGATGATGTCTGGTAGAGCCTTCTTGGCTGAGTTGCAAAAAGTGTCTAGGTCAATGTTTTTGGTGCTGCAAAACCAAGTAGTTACCATATTTAGTTGGCCCAGGGTTTCAGAAAGAGATAGGTGTAATGAGAAGGGGATGAGGAAGTGGTCCAACCAGTCTACTCATATAGGATCATAGGCTGTTAGCAAGTTGTCCTTCCAAATAATAAGGTCAAGCGTGGAGTACTTGGAATGTGTTGGTTTAGCATTGTGTTGTAAGAGATCAGTTCCTGAGAGAAATGTGGCAAGCTGGTTGGCTGCTGAATCTCCAGAGATGCCCCAGTGAAGATTAAGGTCTCTTAGAAAGATCAATTTATCACTTTGCGAATATTGGTCATTTGCAAAGTCAGCTTCCGTGACGTTCAGATTGTCCATCTTTGCCTATATTAAAGCCCTGCAAAAACCCAATAAAAAAATCTGCCAAACCCGACAAGCTACCAGCCACCGTGTCTCGTTAGGCTAAAATGGTGGCTGGTAGCCCAAAAACCGCATCTAGGGCACCCTATCACCACCCACCCTACTAAGTGGAGCCCAACCTTATGTACAGTCCTCTGGAGTGTACCACAGCCCAAGAACAACCAGGGAACAGACCTTCCCCTGTCGGCTGCCCCCCAAGCTCCTACTCTCCTCACTCAGAAGTTTCTCATTCTGGCTGACTGGCCAGCAGCCATGGTGTTTTTGTTATTGTGGGGTCTTCTTAATTTATATTTCACACCTTAAATGAAAGTGTCAGCCAGAGACCATAGAAACCAACCCTAAAACAATCAATTAATTATCTGGCCAGAAAAATCTGATCTGTGGACCGGGAGGGACAGTAAAGTTTAGTGGCACCTCCAGGCTCATGTGTGCTCCACAAAACACCTACCCCCTACAGCACATGCTCACCTGGACAGTAGAAGAAACAAGTAACTGTATTGCCCTTGACAGAAGAAGCTCCACAATAGCAATTACGCTGACACAGAAGGAGGCATGAACCGGGTATGGGAGTAATTTTCACACAGGTTGGGTGATTTCATTAAAAATAAATCCAATCTGTGAAACACAGGAGTACCATCATATCAGGTAGCACTGTTGATTGAGACTGGGAAGGGGTTGCATTAACCCAGCTCATCCTGCACGTTATTTTGATGGTTCTCTCTGCAAGGCAGGCTGTTGTCCACACCTCCTTTGGTCAAGCAAGTGTGCATTTTTGTTCAGCTCTAGTCTATAATGTGTGGAAACAACCCCATAGCCCTGCAGAGAGCCAGAGTGGCTTACAGCTGCAGCTGCAAATAGAAGCAGCCACGCTCTCCCTGGCCCCAGTAAACAACATCTTGTGCCTTCCAGCGCTGCTTGCTCCGACCACCTGCATCACTTTTGGGAAAAACTAGTGCATTTGACTGCTGCCTGCAATAATGACCTGCAGCTGTGAGCTGGGCCCGTAAAACCGCATTAGGTGCTGGATCCACGTGAGGCTGGACCTGGTGCTTGCTTTTTAATTTTTTTTAAATGTGACTCCCTAACCTGCATATGGCTGGGTCTGAATTGGGGTTGCGAAGTGAGCTAAAGAATGATGATGGATTCAACCCAGATCTGTGACTGGGGGTGAGTGTCTGAATGGTTTCAGCGCTCCGTCCATCATCTCTTTGTGTTTGCTTTGTTCGCCCTAAGTTGGCAGGGTATGCCCAGGCATGGATCCCTTGCTCACTTTGCCACTGGATTCAAGCTAGCCTGGCTGATGAGGGGTGTTACCCTGAAACCAGTCCCAGGATGCTTGTCTCTGATCCAGGGAAGACCTGGCTTGGCAGTTCGGGCTGGACTGTTCCCATGAGGTCAACAGTCACCATAGCACAGAATAACCCTTCAAGCCAGCTTCAAATTGTTTGCGCAGGTAGAGCGCCGCAGCAGTGCATAACCAGCACTGCGCACAGGCTGCTTTTATTCAGTGGGGTGCCTCATGAGCTACATAGTGTGGAGGAGCTCTTTAAATGTGTCACTTATGCATTTTAGTGCAGTGATGCGGACACCAGTACTAAAAATGTGTTAGTCTAACCCCTGCTGTGTGGTACGTGGCAGGGCTGATGCTAGATTAAAGCAGGCCCTTTTCACAGGCCCCTTTCACACAGTCTTGCATTGCTACACAATCAGTGGCGTAATGAAAGCGTAGGGGGGGGGCACTTGCAAGATGCCATGAGGGAGCCACAATTGCAATCACTGTGGCATGCTAAAGTACTGCAATCCACACCCAATATATCAGTAACAGCTTTAGTGGCAAAATTAACTTCAAAAAGATAAGCATGATGTTGTGCTAGAAAGATCTGCCAAAATTTAATTTATAGAACAGGGGTTGATGGTCTGTGTCTGTCTATGGCCACACAAAAACATAATTCAATGCAACCCTTCAAAATGGACCTCAGGGGTTTACTTCTTGGAGATGCACAGATGCAAGCCAGCATCGTCTTGAAGGACAGTGGCTCATTTATAATGGCATAACTGTATATCTGTCTGGTAAATTATCGCACCTCTAGTGGACAGCTCCACGCCAGGAGCCAAGACATCCCCAGGCTTGAAACCAAGAAATGTAAGAAAGAGAAAGACAGAAGGCAGACCTTCTAAATGTATGTACCCAGGATCTGTAACTACATCCCCATTAACATCAGAAGTGTTCCTACCCTCATAAAATCCAGAAAGGAACTTAAGACTGACTTGTGCAGAGAACACTACTTTCCAACATGATAAGAACCAACCAACCTATTAATATTATGCCTCATTGGAAATCACCATGATTAGGGCTGAGGATAAATGCCTTTGTTCAGTACCTTGCTGCTTTGCAGGTACGTTCATGCTCCAAAAATACCTTTACATACATACTAATATGGCTCACTTTGAATTTTTGAAACATATATTTGCAATGCAGTGCCCCAAGAACTTGGTATGGAAAATTCTCTAGTATTAACTCACTCTAACTAGTTCAACCAAATGACATCAGTAAAAGTTAAGGAGAACAGTCTTTCCTCCTCGTATATTACTTGAGATATAAAGAAACTCTCTGAAGAAGCCTGCATTTCAAATAATACTGCAATTTCTAACAGAAAGGTAAAAACAAAACTGAAAATCCTACCCTTTCTGGGTATTTTTTGTTTGCAGTTTTATATCGCGCAAAGTCGACCAAAAGGTATTGGACCACTTTACATGAGCACCGTTTACATTACACAAGGACACGTTCATTTTTTTGTTATTTTAAGCACAGGAGATTAAGTGATTTGCCACAGTCTGTTGAGCGGACACTGCGACTCAAATCTGGTACCCCAGTTCCAAAGTCAGATGCTCTGGCCATTACGCCACTTCCTATCCCTGAATAAAGGGGTATAAAACATTGCTAACTAGAGTTAAGCATAATGTGACTAGTGCAGAGTATAACTATAGCTGAGTATAACTGTTGTTGAGTGTGACTGGTGTAGATGCAACCAAAGCAGAATCAAACTGGTGTATAATTTAACCGAAGCAAAGTGTGACAGGTCTAGAGTGCGACTGGTGCAGATTGTGACTGTTGCCGAATCTGTTTGTTGTTATTGTGCTGCATTTTAAATGAAAGATTAAAAAACTCAACTCGCAGTTTCCTGGAATCAAAGATCTCTGTAAAGTGGGTAGTCCTAAGTGACACTGTGCTGCACGAACTGAGGTCAGTTACTTATGGCCTGATTACGAGTTTGGCGGTCTGACCACCCAACCGTGATGGCAGCAGTTCCAAGAAGACCGCCAGGGCAGCGGTCTCCCGCCCGCCGTATTAGGATGAATGGAGGTTGAGCAGCAGACCGTCACGACTGAGTGCTCCTTGCCAGCGATGCAGCAGACTGAAATGCTGGATATTAGTATGCTGATACCATCACTGCGGCGGTCTCCTGCCTGCCCAATTATGTAAACATTGCAGTTCTGGCGGTCCCCTCGCAGCGGTGCTCCGACGGCGGAAAACCGTTGTGGTTCGCGCTCAGCAAAGCAACAGAACAGTGGCCATTGGATGGACACAAATACAATACACCTGGTGTTTCTTGGCTAATTGGAGACACCTGCATAGCACACAAAAAAAATACACCCCACTTCAAACCATGATCCTTTGCCAATCCACAGCACCAAGGCAGTCTGTAAGGTAAATTGTCACAAAGAAAGCAGGCTATTTCTACCCCTCACTGGTCACACTCCACATAATTTTCTTCTCCATCATTTTTCCTGTCTCCTGGGTGTCTTTTAATTTTGTAGTGTTAGCCATTTCATTATGTCACATTAAAAAAATCCTACATTTTCTGAGCAAGAGTTGTCAGTCCTGGTGGATGAAATTATTAGAGAAGAGCCACATTTGTTTGGAGCCCAAGTCCAACATACTCCTCTTAGTAGGAAAAGGGAAATGTGGGACAGAATAATCCACAAAGTGAATGTGGAAGGCACCATTCCATGCACACAGGGGGATACTAGGAAGTGCTGGAACGACGTCAGAACCAAGGTGCATAACCTGGCCTCTAGGCAACACTTGGAGGATCAGAGGACTGGTGGTGGCCCTCTTAGCACACCCGTGCACTTACTACCCTGAGAGGGGAAGGTCCTGGCCATCATCCACTCTGAAGGCATGCATGGAATACCTGAGGGAGCAAAGTCAGAGGACTACAAGGTGTAGGAGGGGAAGACTCCAAACAATTTACCCTCTACAATAATACCTTCATCCTCCATGACTGACTCCTTCACTCTTCATTTTCATTGTTCCCAATTTCACATATTGTTTAATTCCTCCTTGTTCGTGTAAATAAATGCACTTCTCTGAATTTGCTTGACTGTTGTAATATATCTCATATCTACCAACACATTCATGTATTCCCATCTGAAGTTTACAAATCTACAAAGCGTTGCTTGTGTAGGAATGGATATTTAGCATGCACACAATTTTTACCATAGGTTCACAACGATGTGTCACAAAATCGCACACAAAAATCTTTTGAGAAATACCCTTTTCCTTCCATCTGAAATACAATGGGCTATCATGATGTCAATTACATACAAAAGAAAACAGAACACCAAAATTAATTGGTAGAAAACATTTTATCCTGACAGACGTAACATACATTGAAGAAAGGAACATGTTAGATCTTTTGGAGGTGTTGAGGCCATTCATCATGGATCAATGTCATCACTTGGTCCCTGATCTCCTGCCTCACAGCACAAATCCAACAAGTATCACACCAATAATCAAAGTGAGGGCTGCACTGCATTTGTTTTCCACCAGTTTCATCCAGTACACAGGGACAATATCTGGTGGTATCTCACAAACAATGTTCAGTCATGTGCTAGGATAACTCCTCTTGTATTCAAAGAGACACATTCACAGCTACATCCAGTTCCCCAGACGTCATGATTAAGCCAATGTGAAGTGTGCTTTGCATAAGTATGCTATACTCCTACATGTGATTGGAGTCCATGATGGTACACATATTGAATCAAGACCAACAGACAACAGGGAACAAGTCCATAGTACAAGTCCGACCTCCCATTCAATTACTCTGCAAGTTGTCTTGCTTCCGGATTTGTACTCCCAAAGTCTGTGTCTGTCAGTTCCAGGAGCTAGCCATGTCAACCTTGTACTTCCAAACATCAACATATGGCCACAGATGTCAAAACTCTGAAATTTCCAAATGAAGATGACACGGTGTAGGTACCTAGAACAGGACAACATTTAAAGAGTACATTAGAATTCACAAATATACAATATTCCACATAGTCAATATCTGGAGAACATAGTCTTGCCCTACAATGTAACGTGAACACTGCAACAAAAACAAGGCTCACATGTGTCATAATCTTTTTCCAAATACACCTTTAACCACAACTTGTCTAGGTCTGGATTTACTTATAAATCTGCTTAACAGACTTCTGTCATAATCACAACATGAGGTGCTGTAGCAGTCCTAATAATTTAATATCATAAAAGTACTTACACTCAGGAGAAGAAGTTATTGATGAGATCCTGATGAAAGTCCCCAACTTCTTCTACATCACTATCATCTTCATTTTGAATTTCATGGTCTTCACCTAGTGGGTTGCCGTGGACGTCATCCTCTACTATGATAGGGATGTTCCATCACAGGGCGATGTTGACCACATGCAGCAGGCCACATCGATTTGGCACACCTTCCTGGGTAAGGATAGGAGGGCTCCCCCTGTCTTGTCCAGACATCTGAATCTTGCCTTCAGGAGACCAAAAGCCCACTCCACCGGATGCCGTGTTATCCCCTGGGCCTCATTGAAGAGGACTTCCCTTGGCGTTGTTGGGTTCCTCAGTGGTGTCAACAACGATGGGCTGTTGGGATACGCAGAATCATCTAGATGTAAGTCAGACATAAGTGCAAACATTTGTCACACAGTCTGTCTTGACCTGTCTTGACATTACCCATACATAGTTAGGACAGTTCATACTCACCAACAAGCCAGACCCAGCTGGGGTATGTTGTTGTTCCTCAGTATTTTAAAGGAGTCATGTGCTGATCCTGGGAACCGGGCACAGACATTTGAGATGTACAAATCCGCAAGGCAGACAACTTGCATATTGATGGAATGGAAGTGTTTGCAATTTCGGTAAGCCTGTTCCCTTTTGTGCGGTGGTACCAAGGCAATAGGGGTGCTATCAATCTATTAAATCGCATATGGCATGCGAGCTGTTCCATAGAACTCTGCCTTCACATTTGCCAAATCTTGCCATCTGGGGAACTGGATGTAGCTGTCAATGAGTCTCATTAAAGAAGAAAGGACTTCTCCAAGCACACGACTGAACATTGGTTGAGACATACCACCAGAAATTGACACTGTGTACTGGAAGGAACCTGTGGCACAAAAATGCAGTGCTGCCATCAGTTTAATTTTTGGTGTGACACATGTTGGATGTGTTTTCTGTAGCAGAAGATAAGGCTCCAACTAATGACATAAATCAAGGATTTTTTGCCTATTCAGTTGAAACTTTTTTATCACATCCCTTTCTTCTATGGTTTGTAGGTCTGGAAATGGGCGGTACACAGGAGGCCGGCTCCATCTTCCTCTTCCAGGGTACCTATGTGTGTATTTACAAACAGTGTTCACATTGGGCACAGTGTCAAGAGTGCCATATGTTTCACAGAAGGGTAAAGTTATGTTAAAAAAAAGTCTTTGTGAAACCATCATAATACACATATAGATTGTGTACAGTCCAACATACACCTCCAAACACTATTGAGCTCTTCACATGTGTCTGTCATGGAAATGTGCCGATCATACCTTATAACATATATCATGATTACTCTTATGATGTTATATTGGATTTTCCCAGAATAAAGTTACTTATCGGCGGTGTACAGGTCACTGCGGTAAGATCCAGTTTCTACACAGTAACGCAACACACTGTCCTTTTGCTGCAAATCAAAGGGCAGAGCAAAATTTTCATGAACCATTGGGAACTAATTTAGAGTGGTGCCAACCCAATTAGCATTCACCTAAAGTGTACTTTCAACCGCTAAGATGGGGGATGCCTCTCCGCGATTGTAGGACATGCTGAAGCTGAGACCGCCAGCGGAAGCTCAGCGTGTGGTAGGCAGTAACATCTACGACGCACGCAGCCATAGGCTAATGTTAGTGTTTTGATGGTCGCGGTCCAATGGCTGTGACCGTCAACATCGATGATAGCTTACATGGCATACAATTTTTGAAAAATAACTCACTTGCCTTCTGACACTGCTGCGAACTACACCTCCTCAACTTTAGCTGCTGGTTACCACCTCTGGGACCAGTCATGCCAGGCCAAACAGGTGAGAGGGCTTGTGCCTTATCTCCAGAAGAGCTGGAGACACTGGTGGATGGAGTACTTCCCCTGTATGGCTAGCTCTATAACTCACCAGAGGAACAGGTAAATGTCTGACATAAAAATGTAACTCTGTTTAACTGCCTCATGCCCATCTCCCCAGGCTACAATGTGCCTCAGAGTTTCAGAGTGTAGTCAGATTCTTGTAGTAACAAATTGTCATTCCCACATAGGGTAAATATGTGCTGGATTGTGGAGTACTGTACTGTGTGAAGTTTATGTCACCATTGTGATTTGTGATGGTTGAGAAACCCTATATCGGATTTAAGTTGCATGCACATATCAACGCATGTGTCCTAGTCATGATACCTATGATACATGTGCCAATTGGGTCATGGAAATGAGCAGAGACATGTATAGGATTTAGTGGATGAGCAGTGTATGTATACTTGATGGAGCATTTGAGGATGATGGTAGCCTTGTGCACAATCCCACATATTACTGAGACAATACCATGTCTCACAAAACTGGTGTCTGGAAGCTAAGTATGGCTCACAGAACCATTCAGAGTGCCACCCACCAATGAGGTAACGTATTCGATAGCCACAATGTGCACTGTTATGTATTGATTAGCTTGAATTGGGAGTTCCATGTGGGATCTGCCTGCAGAGAGCAAGCCCTGACAATGAGTTGTGGCCAGTATGACCCATGGTGTGCTCAGTCTAGCACATGGGCCAGGCTGGGGCAGAGGCACAGTGGCAATACTATAAATGCACAGAGTATTCTCCCTGTAGACCTACAGATACTTGGTTGTGCACTAAATCTGTAATATGAACCAACAGTGGCCCTCTTTACTCATACATCGACTACATGGCGATTGGTGGTGGTGCTAAACCCCAGACCA
Organism: Calotriton arnoldi; assembly: GCA_963921515.1. NCBI lineage: Eukaryota > Metazoa > Chordata > Amphibia > Caudata > Salamandridae > Calotriton > Calotriton arnoldi. The sequence continues at coordinate 875,295 of CAWUFW010006730.1, read as the reverse complement.
GCTATCTCTTTAGATTAGGCCACATTGTCAATGTGTGAAATATTTCTCATCATCGGCTTCTTCATCACACAGGTCTGTGGTCACTTTCTCATATGTCATGCTTGCACTGTATAGGCCTATTGCATATGTGACACATTCACTGCAGATCGTTATTTGATCCTGATGTAATCTTGTTGTCTGAATCACCAGCTTCATAAAATCCACAATATTCCACAAGGCATTTGATGAGATGTTGAATGTCATCTTTGTAACAATGCCACACGTGGTTAAAGGTGTGTCCTGTGATCCCTGCATGTACCACAGCAAGTCAATCATACGTAGTCAGATATCACATTATTTAATTGGCAAGTCCACACATTCCAAGAGATGTGACTCTCAGTGACAGAGATACCTGCCCCTTCTCTGTTACCTGAATGTTAGGATATAGTTTATAGTATGTGACCTGCCTGTATGGTCCATATGCATGTAGTAAATGGGCCTGTCAGTAAAGGTAACTGTACAGTGATACACAAGTACCTTGGCCTTCATAAGGGCACAATGGTGTGGTGTTTTCCATTGATCATCACCTGACATTAGTGTTAGAATGTCTTTGGCCTACATAATTATAGTGGGCAGCATTAGTCAGTTCAGAACCTGGCTATGGTTGAGCACAGTCAACATGTGCATAAGAACTTGAGCATCAATGTCTTAATAATGCGTAGCCTGTGGAAATGACACATGTAGTGCGTAAAGTGGTAATGAATGTATGTTGTAGCTGTGTACAAGATGTATTTATACCAAAAAGTCGTCCTTACACTCGCTGTCCAGATCTGTTTCATCATCTTTCCCATCCATATAGGTCAACACCCATCAAAAGCAAGGGTTGTGGAAAGTCATCGCCCAGAAGGTGCAGACCCTGGGGGTGTATAACCGGCGCAGTATCCACTGCAGAAAGAGGTGGGAGGACCTAAGATGCGCTACCCACAAGCGTGCCGAAGGACTACTTTGCCAGTCCTCCCAACCAACCAAGCATGTGCGCCGGACCCTGACCCCCCTATTGGCCCACATACTGGGAGTGGCCTATCCGGAACTAGCTAGGCAGTTAAGGGTCCAATAGCAGCTACATGGGGGTGAGTACTAACCAGATTCCTTATATCACATTGGCTAATTTGTGTGTTACAGGCAGGCATTTGCCCATAAATATTGGGGGTTGCCCATGTGCGAAGCACATACAAACATTTTGGTTGTCTAGCTCTGGTAGTAGGTGCATGCTGATGTGCTGTGCCTATTGTCTTTGTGACCAGTAACATAGCAGAGTCCAGCCCACTACCAATTTACAGTTTTTTGCAGAAACATGACTGCGTATAGTGTTCACACAGATAATTTTGTAGGTATTCAGAAAAAATATTGAAAATAAATATCCCCATACCAAAATATCGAGTCATAAATATCGTGATATGGAAATATCGTCAGCAAGAATATCAATGTCAAGAATATCGATTTTAAGGTAAGTAATATTGATGTTTAAAATATCTAAGTCATTAATATCGTTTGCAAAAATATGGTTGTTTAAAATATCATTTTTTTTATTATTGTTATGTATTTTAGTATATATATAAAATGTACATGATGTAATTTTTTTTGTATAATTGTTTATGTTTTTTAATATATGTGTTAAATGTTTAGTAGTTATTAAATTTAATTTGATTATATTTTGTGTTTTTCATTTCCGTAGCGGGTTGTGGGTTTATAGGGGTATAGGGTGGGAAGTAATTTAATTATAATAAATTAATGATTATTTTTTATTTAATAGTATTTATTTCATTGATTTTTAATTGTGTTAATTGTGCTTATGAATTTTTTGGGGTAAATATTATGTGCCGGTTGTGGGGTATATAGGGGTAAAGGGTGGGAAGCAATTTATCTGTAATTAATTAATAATTAGTTGTTAATTAGTATTGATTAATTAATTGATAATTATGTTAATTGTGCAAAACAAAATTAGGTGCGGTTTGTGGGGTTCTAGGGGTAAAGGGTGGGAAGTAATTTATTTTTTATTAATTATTAATTAGTTGTTAAGTAATATTATTAATTAATTGATAATTAATTGTGTTTGTTGTGTAATTATGTATTTTTTTAGGTGCAGGTTGTGGGGTTTATAGGGGTAAAGGGTGGGAAGTCATTTATTTTTAATTAATTAATAATTAGTTGTAAGTTTCATTTTAGGTGCGGGTTGTGGGGTTTACAGAGGTAAAGGGTAGGAAGTTAATTCATTTTAATGAATTAATATTTAGTTTTCAATCAATAATATTTGTTTAATTGATAATTAATTATGTTAATCATTGAAACTGCCCACGATCGTACCCATCTTTAAAAAGGGTGACAGGATGTCCCCAAAGTGTTATAGGCCCATCTCCTTACTAGACACTACTGTTAAATTTATTGGCAGAGTCATTTATAAACGTTTGGCTGATTGGGTCCAGGAGCAGCACATCCTGTTTACGCTCCAATTTGGGTTTCGACCAGGGTTGGGAACGATCGAACAGTGCCTGAACTTATGTTTAATAACTAATAAATACACCTTAGCTAAATGCTGTTCTCTTTATTTTGGCGTTTATGGACCTCTCAACAGCGTTTGACTGTGTCAATAGAACTAGATTGTGGTTAAAACTTCTGGATTTAAGGGTACGTCTTTGGTGAATTTTCTGTTTAATCTGCACTCGGACCTAGTTGCCCAAGTACGCCTTAACCAAAATGTCAAAATGTCCTCGGTTGTCAGCCTCAAGCGCGGAGTGCTCCAGGGATGCATTTTGGCTCCTATGTTGTTCATCCTATACATCAATGACCTTGGCGCTTACCTGACTTCTGTTCAGGTAGATACCCCTAGAGTGGGAGACACTCAGGTGCCCGCACTTTTATATGCGGATGATGCCATCCTGTTGGCTCGCACCCCAAACGCCTTAAGTGTGTTGGTGGACCGCTTTGTCCAGTTCATGGACAGTTTAGATCTAGTTACCAATTATGGTAAATCCCACATTATGGCCTGCAGACCGGGAAGAATCGAAACCCGCAGGTTACCTATTAAGGGGCAGTTTCTATCTAGTGTGAAGGATTTCACTTACTTGGGTGTTTCTTTTAGCTCATCAAGCTCTTGGCAGCCACAATTGGCCAGTTCTAGTCTTAAACTTAGTAGGTCAGCAGGAGCCTTTTTTAATCTGTTCAGGACAAAGGGCAAGGGAACAATTCTACCTCTATTAAAAATCTATAACGCTCAGTATGTCCCTTCTGCTACATATGGTGCAGGGATTTGGGGCTCTTGTAAGAGCTCTTCCTTTCAACATGAGGAAGATCCTATATATAGGAGGTTTTTACAGCTCCCCCTCAGCCTCTAGTTTTATCCTGCACACAGAAATTAAGCAACATTTTATCGAGGATAGTGTCCAACTGGCACCTCTACTTCTTTGGGTCAGTATATGGACAAATCCTCAAGTCACATTCTGTAGAGAGATCATTTCAGATTGTCTCCATCTGGATAAGACAAAGGGGCCGATTCCGATTCGGGCCGGAAAAAATACCAACCGACTCGGTACGGGAATTTAGTCCGACCGACTCGGACCGGCGCTGTACGACCCGGGTAGTACGATGAAATGCATTTGAAATCCGACCGACTCGGACGGAATACAAAACGACCGACCGAGCTGGACGGAAACAAGCCATCCGGCCGGGAAATCACGCGAAACGAACCGACCAACACGCACCCGGATTGAACCCGAACAAAACGTACCCGCGAACTCCGACCCGCGTAGTACGATGCTGTGCGTGCAAAACACGACCAACTCGCCCGGAGCACAAGCCGTACGACCGACACGCTTACAAAACCCAGCCGAAGCAACCCAATACTCCGCGACCGACTCGTACGCCGCATATGAAAAATAGCTGACACACAGCGGGAACGAGTCGGACAAGATCGCACCAGACAACTGCAGCGACCTACTCGGACACAAGAACACCTCCTACATGCACCAAAAACACCAAGGATTTTTTTTTTTTTTAAAAGGGCCAAACAAGCAACCACAAAGCCAATAAATACAGGGAGGGAAAAAAAATGGAACAAGGACACACCTTCAACTCCACCTACATAAAGGCCACAAATCCCTACCATGATCCTTTGCAAATTCCACTGACCTGCCAGACAGACCACCATCACACAGCAACCACAGACACACTCACAGCTCATACATCACATAAGCCACACACCATTACCACACCTACAAATAGCACCCTCACACACACCCAGCTAAACCTACACTCACACCCCCACTTGCACACACACACACATCAATCACCACCACCACCCATCACCATGCCCCCAAAGAAGAACCATAAGTTCCTAGATAGTGAATTGGAAGTCCTGGTAGACGAGATCCTGAGGGTAGAGCCACAGTTGTTTGGTACATTGGTACAACAGACCCCCATGTCACAGAAAACCAAGATGTGGGCGAGGATTGTCGACAGGGTGAACGCACAATCACCATGTTTGCGCACAAAGGAAGACATCCAGAACAGGTGGTATGATGTGCGCAGGAGGGTCCGGGACCTACTCAAAAGGACTACCTCCTCAGCCAGCACACCGGCAGTGGCCCTCCTGCAAAACCAGTATACCTCAGGCCCTGAGAGGAGAAGGTGCGGGCCATCCTACCACCAGTGAGCGTATACGGACTAACAGACATCCCAGAGCCTGGTGAGTACACAACTAATATACACAATATGGTGTGACAACACACACACATCACAGTCAAGGGGATAGGCAAACCATGCACCCTTAGCAAATACACAGCAACCAAAAGATATTCATCCCAAGATGTGAATGCTAGTCAGACAAACACAATACCTGCCATCTCATAGTGATATGTAACTGTGTCATGACATGTACAAACCTAACAACAAATACAGCAAGGCAGTGGCACAAATAGAACCAACAAACACTCCCAGATATTTACCCACCACTAGAACACCACCTCACAGGGAAGCTCACTGAAAGGAAGGAATTCTGTGTATGCTGGTGAAGTCAGTGTAGCCAATAGCATGATGGGAGTGGTAGTCACAGATATTGGTCACACCCACAATTGGCCCATCAACACCACTCTGAACCATGCTCACATCACAGGGAGTGGAAAACAACTGACAAGATGGCTGACACTGGGTACTGCTGGGGGAGCACAAGGCCCTGCTGGGAACTGTGCAACAACCAACAGCAGGACACCACTGACTGACATCCTGAAAGACAACTTGCACTCCCTGCAATGGAAGCACGTTCCATGGTGGGATATCTGGCTGGGTGGGAAGGAGGACTCACAGCACTGACCATAGTTACAAGCACCTCCCCTCACACACCCCCTCAACACTAACTCCACTTAACCCACCTGGGAGAATGCAATGCCTCACATCCTAACTGAAGATCCCACAAAGAACCACCACCCTGGGTTATGCTGTGTGAAGCACAGAGACACTCTTGGGACTTGTAGCCAAACAACTGCCAGGACAACACTCCCAGACATCCTGTCAGCACAGGCACCCCACCCCACAGGGAAGCAGAGTCAAAAGGAAGGAAGGATGGGCATGCTGGGAAGGGGGGTGGAGGCAATAGCATGATGGGAGTTGTAGGCACAGATATTGGTCACCCTCACAATTGGCCCATCAACACCACTCTGAACCATGCTCACATCACAGGGAGTGGAAAACAACTGACAAGATGGCTGACACTGGGTACTGCTGGGGGAGCACAAGGCCCTGCTGGGAACTGGGCATCAACAAACAACTGGACCACACTGTCAGCCATCTTGCCATTGCTGTCACACTCACACACACTGAAGTCCACTCAAAAGGAAGGAAGGATGGGCATGCTGGGAAGGGGGGTATAGGCAATAGCATGATGGGAGTGGTAGTCACAGATCAACATCTCACACCCACATGGCCCAGCAAGTTAGCACTGAAGCATGCACACCTCACAGGGAGTCAAAAGCCACTTCAAAGATGTCTGACACTGGCCACAGCTGTGGGGAGCACAAGGCCCTGCTGGGAACTGGGCACCAACAAACAGGACCACACTGTCAGCCATCTTGCCATTGCTCTCACACTCACACACAGTGAAGTCCACTGAAAAGGAAGGAAGTATGGGCATGCTGGGAAGGGGGATGTAGGCAATAGCAGGATGGGAGTTGTAGGCACAGATATTGGTCACACTCACAATTGGCCCATCAACACCACTCGGAACCATGCTCACATCACAGGGAGTGGAAAAGGACTCACAAGATGGCTCACACTGGGTACTGCTGGGGGGAGCACAAGGCCCTGCTGGGAACTGTGCAACAACCAACAGCAGGACACCACTGACTGACATCCTGAAAGACAACTTGCACTCCCTGCAATGGAAGCACGTTCCATGGCGGGATATCTGGCTGGGTGGGAAGGAGGACTCACAGCACTGACCATAGTTACAAGCACCTCCCCTCACACACCCCCTCAACACTAACTCCACATAACCCACCTGGGAGAATGCAATGCCTCACATCCTAACTGAAGATCCCACAAAGAACCACCACCCTGGGTTATGCTGTGTGAAGCACAGGGACACTCTTGGGACTTGTAGCCAAACAACTGCCAGGACAACACTCCCAGCCATCCTGTCAGCACAGGCACCCCACCCCACAGGGAAGCAGAGTCAAAAGGAAGGAAGGATGGGCATGCTGGGAAGGGGGGTGGAGGCAATAGCATGATGGGAGTGGTAGTCACAGATATTGGTCAGCCTCACAATTGGCCCATCAACACCACCCTGAACCATGCTCACATCACAGGGAGTGGAAAAGGACTCACAAGATGGCTCACACTGGGTACTGCTGGGGGGAGCACAAGGCCCAGCTGGGAACTGCAACAACCAACAGCAGGACACCACTGACTGACATCCTGAAAGACAACTTGCACTCCCTGCAATGGAAGCACGCTTCATGGTGGGATAACTGGGCTGGGGGGAGAAGGAGGCCTGGATGGCAACCAAATACCACCAATGCTGGTCATGCACACACCTCAACATTCACATTGACATGCCACAGGTTGGCAGGACAATGTGCTACAACAATATCACTCTCTGACTGTCACAATTTAGGAGAATGCAATGTCCTGGCCCACATCCAGAGGTACAGTCACAACTGTCAGGTGTTTGAACAATTGATGCCAGTAGAAACATAACATACAATCTGTGTCTCTCCCCAAAACAGGTGATGATGGGGACACAGCAGCAGACGAGGAGGATTCCCTGTCCCAGGCTCCGGGGAACACCGAGCTCACTGGTGTGGATCAGCCTCTGCACTCCTCGGATGGCGAAGAACAAGCTGGACCCTCCGGTGTGAGTCATCATGCAGCACCAGCAGGACCAACATCTGCACCCCCTGCACCCACCCCTCCAACAACTGCCAACACACAGGCCACCCCTGCCAACACGGACAGACCAAGGACCACAGATGACAACAGCGCAGGGACCCAGGCCCAAACTGGAGCTGGTGACAACGAGCCCAGGAACAACACCCAAGTGGGCCCACGGTCACCTGTGCATGCCACCGCAGGTCCTGCACATGTCGCCAGGGGTGGTGGGAGAGGTGGTAGACATAGGTCGCTCTTTGCAGAGGGGTCTGGACTGCATGATGACCCACAACTGGCACGCATCGCGGATGCGTACCACACTAGCACCGGAGAGGTCAGCCAGGTAGTGGGGATCCTCAAGGACATACAACAGCAGCAGGCTGCCCATCATGCCCGCTTGGACTCCCACATGTCCCGTGTCGAGACACACATGTCACGTGTCGAGACACACATGTCTGGCATGGAGTCCAAGTGGGACACATTGGAACAACTGACAGCGGTGCATAGGGACATACTGACATGCCTCCGCCAGATCAGCACCAACATGGCCTCACCTCCCTGTGTGCCCACAACATCTGCTGCTGAAACAACTGCAAATGCCACAGGGAGGGAGGAGGACTCTGGCAGAGAGTTCCCTGCACCGCCGCAGCCTGCACCTGAGGGTTCCCCCCCCCCCAAGAAGAGGGGCCGTCCGAGGAGGCCAAACTGAGAGGCCGATGGCCATCTACATCCCCCAGGAAGCCAACACCTGTTCTGGAACTTTTCCTCTGTGTGCAAACTGCACGCCCTGTCGAAGCCAACCCAACTCTCCCACATGACATGGGGAGCTCTAGTTGTCCAAATTTATCAGATGACTGTGGACTTTACTCTGGACATTTCAGCTACCAAGACTTCCAAATCACATGGGAACTTTGGATTCCAATTTCTATGTACAGCACCCACCATCCTGTGCACCATCCTCACACCTGTATGTAAATAAACTCACCAATACACCATATCTGCCTATGTTGTGATTCCAACGTGCTCTCTGTCATGGAGATGGTGATCAGAAAAATGACACTGTGCATGCTAACTGCTACAGCAAGTCCAACACCGTCATGTCAGTCATGGCGACGTGACACATATGAGGGAGACACACCACTAGGGCCACACAACACATACACACCAGGGCCATCAGACTCATCACCTATACTGATGTTGCAACGAAATACAGTGGAATGCACAGACACGCCACCTATTCACAGTCTGTGTCAACTAGACTACAGGTGCAGTAAGCAAATGTCAGTCAGATGTGTGACTAAAGACAACGCACATCCCAAAGTGAAGCACAGGTTTATTACACATTTGCAACATGTTGTTTCCACTACAAATGCAAGCTAATCCAACCTGGCTGTGGCCACAAAGTCAAAAAGTGCAGAAGATAGAAAGTCCAGGGGTGTGTGGCACATCACCTGTAGGGAAACGACTGCTTCCACCTTGGAAGTTGAATCATGGATTCGGGGGATCCAAGTTGATCAAACAACTCCGGCAGCACCCTGTGAAGGACAGACATGACACACAGTCAAAACCACTGAAGAACAGCACAGAACGGCAATACTCATGTTTAATACATGTCACAAGATAACTACACAAAACCAAGTTAGCATGTCAACACTGTTGGGCAGTACAGACCACCTGCAAGGACACATCGCTGCACGCATCCAGTCAAGTAGCACATGGCCACACTCAAACAGCACCAGAGCACCACACACACATATCATGCAAACTCAAATCATTGACATTACAACCCTCTGGAGACTCACATTCAGCTGAAGAAGTTGGTGATGAGCTGTGTGCGGACATCACCATCATCATCTTCACTGGCATCGTGACCCAGGCCAGGATCTTCCACAGGTGGCGGACGTTGGTCATCGTCATCCAGGATGAGAGGCAACTCCTTCCGCCCTGCCAGGTTGTGTAGCATGCAGCAGACGATGACAATCTTGCACACCTTTGCTGGGGCATATGGGAGGGCCCCTCCTGTCTTGTCCAGGCAGCGGAAGCGGCTCTTCAGGAGACCAAAGGTCCGCTCAATCACCCTCCTCGTCCGACCATGTGCCTCATTGTAGCGCATCTGGGCTGGTGTCACAGGGTTCCTGAGGGGTGTCAGCAACCACGGCATGTTGGGGTATCCCGAGTCACCTGCAGACAGACAATTGCACATTAGCCGATTTGAAAATGTATGCGTAAAACAACATAGCAGAACACACACAATGGTACAAAGTCAGTACACACCAACAAGCCAGGCACGCTGGTTCGGCATCTGTGACATCATCCTCGGGATGCGACTACTCCTCATCACGTAGGCATCGTGTGCCAAACCGGGGAAAAGGGCACACACATGTGTGATGGTCATATCTGCAAGACATACCACCAGAGCATTGATCGAATGGTAATGTTTACGGTTCCGGTATGCCTGCTCATGTGCCTGTGGTGGTATCAAAGCCACATGTGTCCCATCAATGGAGCCAATTACATGTGGCATCCTCCCCAGGGCATAGAAGTCACTCTTGACGTCAGTGAGTCGTTGACGTGTTGGGAAATAGATGTACTGGTTCAGGTATCTCAACATTGCCCCCAAAACATCGCGTAGCACACGGCTGAACATAGTCTGTGACATCCCACCAGTAGATGCCACAGTGTGTTGAAAGGTACCGGTGGCAAAGAAGTGTAGGGCTGCCATCACCTTCACCTTGGGGGTCAGCGCTGTAGGATACGGCCGGCCAGGCTGCAAATGTGGGTCCAACCGCACTGCCAAATCCTCAATCAGCTGCCTGGTGAAGCGGTACCGTCGGATGCTGTCACGTTCCACCATCGTTGCCAGGTCTGGGAATGGTCGATGGACAGCAAGAGCCCTGCAGTGCATAGGTGAAGAGAGCAAGATTGTCAGTCACCCCACCTATGTGCCGTTCACCATACTCAATTTCACATGATACATCATTAACAAACACAAGTACTTGATGTGTGTGTCGTTCTGTTTGGACATATATGGCACCTACATGGACATCATCTAACATCTCTGTTCAACAAGTGTTGACAACAGGTTCCAGGGTGTGCTATGGGAAACCATTAGGCTGTGTCACAGTACCCATTTACTGCTCTCACGTTCCACACACATACCACAGTGACATGTCTGGACAGATGCTCCACAGGCATCACAGCTCATTGACAGGTAGATTCCCAGGGACCCTGTCTTGCCACATGCACACTGGCATGACATGGCGTATCATGTACACGTCAGAAAAACAAACATGACACCCACAGGTAGTGGCCCCTGTAGCCTCTGCAGGACAGACATGGACGTCTGTGACACACACACACACATCAAAGTTCATGCACAAACCACGTGGATGTGGAGACTGTCTCCCATTGTGCACATGGAGTCAGAGACATGTGAAACACAACATGCACACAGACTGCGGAGGGACATCACTATTGTGGCAATGGGCCACCCTGTGACGTACATGCCTTCCCACATGTGAGCCTGGTGGTATGTGACATGTCATACACATACACAACCTGGAAATGTGACCATGACACATGCTCAAAAATGAAAAGTTGCACACCACAGTGGTCAGGTGCACAACACACAAAGGACCCTGTCCCCATGAACACGTGCACAGCCTGGGTGTGTCTGCCCCCAAGTGCCACCCCAAAAACCACATGTTCACCCCCATACACAGATAAGGTTATGCTGCCACACATGCCTTAGATACAGTGTGGACTGGGTGTGGTGTTGTAGGTGTGCCCCTGAGTCCCTGGAAAGTAAATGTGGCTGGCATAGGTTCACCAGTGACCAGCATGGTGACATATGCGTGTGACCTGTCCAGGGACGCGTTGTAGAGCAATGGACCGATCGGTGTGCCCGCACGGCCCATCGCATTGGATGTGAGCGGGTACGCGTTGTATCCCGGGTACGCGTTGTACAGCAATGGACCGATCGGTGTGCCCGGCCGGCCCATTGCATTGGATGGGAGCGGGTACGCGTTGTATCCCGGGTACGCGTTGTACAGTAATGGACCGATCGGTGTGCCCGGCCGGCCCATTGCATTGGATGTGAGCGGGTACGCGTTGTACAGCAATGGACCGATCGGTGTGCCCGCACGGCCCATTGCATTGGATGTGAGCGGGTACGCGTTGTATCCCGGGTACGCGTTGTACAGCAATGGACCGATCGGTGTGCCCGGCTGGCCCATTGCATTGGATGTGAGCGGGTACGCGTTGTATCCCGAGTGCGCGTTGTACAGCAATGGACCGATCGGTGTGCCCGCACGGCCCATTGCATTGGATGTGAGCGAGTACGCGTTGTATCCCGAGTGCAGCGTTGTACAGCAATGGACTGATCGGTGTGGCCGGCCGGCCCATTGCATTGGATGTGAGCGGGTACGCGTTGTATCCCGGGTACGCGTTGTACAGCAATAGACCGATCGGTGTGCCAGCACGGCCCATTGCATTGGATGTGAGCGGGTACGCGTTGTATCCCGGGTACGCGTTGTACAGCAATGGACCGATCGGTGTGGCCGGCCGGCCCATTGCATTGGATGTGAGCGGGTACGCGTTGTATCCCGGGTACGCGTTGTACATCAATGGACCGATCGGTGTGCCCGGCCGGCCCATTGCATTGGATGTGAGCGGGTACGCGTTGTATCCCAGGTACGCGTTGTACAGCAATGGACCGATCGGTGTGCCCGGCCGGCCCATTGCATTGGATGTGAGCGGGTACGCGTTGTATCCCGGGTACGCGTTGTACAGCAATAGACCGATCGGTGTGCCCGCACGGCCCATTGCATTGGATGTGAGCGGGTACGCGTTGTATCCCGGGTACGCATTGTACAGCAATGGACCGATCGGTGTGCCCGGCCGGCCCATTGCATTGGATGTGAGCGGGTACGCGTTGTATCCCGGGTACGCGTTGTACAGCAATAGACCGATCGGTGTGCCCGCACGGCCCATTGCATTGGATGTGAGCGGGTACGTATTGTATCCCGGGTACGCGTTGTACAGCAATGGACCGATCGGTGTGCCCGGCCGGCCCATTGCCTTGGATGTGAGCGGGTACGCGTTGTATCCCGGGTACACGTTGTACAGCAATGGACCGATCGGTGTGCCCGGCCGGCCCATTGCATTGGATGTGTGCGGGTACGCGTTGTATCCCGAAATACGCGTTGTACAGCAGTGGACCGAACAGTGCGCACACATTGGCTGGGGCCTGGCATGGCAACGGACGCGTTTTGGAAGCTCCAACGAGTCTGATGCAGTGAATTCAGTTGGCCAGCCACAACAATGTTGCAAAATAATGGGTGTCATGAAGTTGAAGATTTGAATGATGCTGTGGGCGTGTATTAGTGCTGCTATTCCATGGATTGGTCAGATTCAGAAGATGCAAACGACTTGGACCTATCACTTTGGACACATGGGACAGTATCTGCCTCTGCAGCACACATATAATGCTGGCTGTTCCCCTGAGAGCTCACTTGCCTGCACTACATGCTCCAGGACGACATCTGCCACCAACACTGCTGCTGTTTATGCATCCTCTGGCTCCTGCAATGGCACGTACTGTGGAGAGAGCCCCAGCCTTCAGCCTTGAGGAGAACCAGGCCCTGCTGGACAGCCTCCTTCCACAGTACAGCAAGCTGTATGGGAAACCAGGGGAGCAGGTGAGTGTGCTGTCCACTGCCTCACTAATTGTGCATGTTGTCTGACTAGCAGGACTTTCAGTGTGCACACCACTGGCTAGCATGCCCACTGAGTAGTTGTCACACCCCAAAGTGTGTAGTTACATGCACTGAACTGGTACAGTGCAGTAACAGTGCATTCCAACTAGGTTTACTTCCCATGCAATGATACCATGTAGTGACTGCTGGCAAACTGTTCCTAGCCATTGTTGCACTGCCTGTGTACATCATATGCCCCTGTGATTGAGACATGTATATCCAACTGTGTGATGCATGTATATGTTGCATGTGTAGTAATGGCCTTTTCACTTTGTCATCCTCACAGGTTGATGCCCACCAGAAGCAGGAAATCTGGCTGACCATCGCCCGGAAAGTAAGATCCGTGGGGGTCTACAGGCGCAGGATCCGCAACTGCCAGAAGAGGTGGCAGGACCTTCGTGGCTGGACCCGGAGGATCGCAAGGGTCCAGCTGAAGCTGTCGCCTCCTCGCAGGAGGGCGGACACCGGACCCTGACCCCCCACATGCTCCGGATCCTGGCGGTGGTCTTCCCTGACCTGGATGGGCAGCTGAAGGACAGACAGCAGCAAGGAGGGGGTGAGTCCATGACTGCACTGTGCACTTTGTCTGACATGCTATGTGCCCTCCTCTGGCCTGGTTAAACTTCCACAGTGCATCAGTCATGTGGTCCAGGACCCATGTCCCTCATTTGTGACATGCCCACTTCTCCTCTGATACGCATATGTGTGGCCCTTATAGTCAGGAAATTGTGTCATTTGGGGACTGTGTCATTGCATTTAGCTTTTCTCAAGGTGGGGGACAGCATTTGTTCCCGTGACTATGTTGTGCGATTCATGGGTGGGTCAATTGCTTACACAATGCCTAAGTTCTGACATGTAATCTGGGTGTAACTTTGATATGTGGTCCGCTTGCTGCTCTGACTCACCACATGTCCCTGGGGAATTTGGCACACACCCATGCTGCTGGTGGGAACAATGTTTGGGCCTCAGTAGTATGTGTACCCAGTGTGTCACACATGCTTAGCCACCTGCCTACTGTCCAGGACTCATCCCTCTTACAGGTGGAGCTGGACAGTCATGCCTACTCCAGGGCATACAATGCACTCTGTACTCCCACTCCCGTGTATCATCTGGCATGTTGTGATCAGTGAAATGTACCCTCAGGTGTCTGCCTCTGTCTCATTGTGCTGTGTCTTCGTAGTTTATCGGTTAGGGCTCAGCATGCCATCTGAGATGTGACCATGATAGACGATACTTCTGGGACTTATAGGTGTCTGATCACTTGACTGTGCACACAGTTGTTTGCGACTGTGACTTTCAGGCAGCTGTATTTTCATTCACAGCACACTGTGAGGTGCTCATGTTCAGAGAGTTGTGTTTCATGTCCCCCATATGTCCAGTTGGTATGACGTGGACAAATAGTAGTACAGATGATGTGGTTTTTGGGGGATGGACATGTGCACTTGTCAGTCACATAACTTGCATTCCCCATGCCCTCAGATTGTGATACAGTGCAGACTGTTGTTGGCTGGCTGCCATGGCCATGTGACTTGAGACAGTAATGTATGACTTTGCACGCATTCCTGTGTCATGGCATTAAACTTCCTGAGACTGATCCTGCAGGGGAGTGACATGTGCAACATGCACCCCATTGTGGCATTGACTATCCGGACATGGGTGCATCATGGTGTCTGGTGCTGGTATGCATCACATGCATTTCTATTTAGACTCTGGCCATCCCTTTATCCGTACCCCTGCACTGACTCAGTGGCAAGAGATGTGATGTGTGCATGTTCACATACTTCACCGTGTTCCCTGCAATGTCCAACAACTGTGTAGGTGGTGCATGTGTCCACACTGGGGTCTTACCATCAGACAGGCACCAGACAGATGGGTGCAAGGGTAGGAGGGGTGTGAGTCCGATGGTTGACCATCAGACTGACAATTGGCTTTCCCGAATCTGTGTGAGGACTTTAGGCAATGTTCAACTAAGGATGCCAGGGCTTGCTCTGTAATGTGCTGTACTTACTGTAATGTGCTGTGTGCGGTCAGTGCAGGTGACTGATGTTTGTCTGTTTCCCTAATTGTTTGCAGATACATCCACGGCCACAGGAGGGGACAGCTCCACGGACCAGGAGGAGCAGCGGAGCCAGACTGGGTCAGCATCGGACGAGTGGTCAGAGGGACCCAGTGGCACGGAGGGCGAGGGAGCCACACCGAGGAGTCCTCAGCACCATCCACCTCAGCTGAGGACCACAGCAGCTCGGAGGATGACTCCCTTGTGGAGGCGGGTCTCAGCAGCCACCAAAGGCCAGCTAGTCTGTCTGGCCCCACCACCACCACCACCGCCCTCCCATTGGCTCCCATTCCTGAGGTCCGTGGAGGCTCCCGTATTCTGGAGCGTGTCTCCTTCGTGCCAGGCACCGCACCCCCTGCCCCTGTGTCCCCTGCTGCCCTGAGTGAGGAGTCTGTGTGCCTCCTTCGGCAGCTCCATGTAGGAGCAGACAGCAATGCTGAGTGTCCTCCATGCACACACCACTCTGTTGACACAGCTGGTGTCGTTCATGGAGGGCATCTCGACGGGTATGTCTGCCATACAGAGGAGCAATAAGTCCATGGACTCCTCCCTGACGGCAGCAGTGTCCCTCCTCCAACAGTCCCTCACCCCTCCCACCTCTGCCCCATCCACACTTCCTGCCCCCCTACCTGTCCAAAGCACATGCACACCTGCACAGTCACCCAAACACACAGACACGAGCAGCACAGACACACCCAAAACCAAGGCAAGACGTGCACACAAGCATCCTCAGGGGACTGATACCACCTACACAGGGGATGGGGAACTGACACACACACAGGCAACCACAGTCACTCCGCAATCCTCAAGATCCTCTCCCTCCAAGACCCCTTCCCTTGCCTCACCTGCAACCCCACCTGATAAGCAGCTCTTCCTCTGTGACCTCGGCCTCTTCCCCTCCAATCCCGCTGATCCAGCATACCGGGGGAAGAGGAAGTCCACCCACACAGAGGAGTGCCCCTCGCCCCGGACACCCTCCCCCAGGCGCAGGCAGAGTGAGCCCCCACCCTCAAGTCCCCCCGGTCCCGGAAGAGCAAGACCCCGCCACCGCCCTGCAAGTCAACCACCCAGTCTCTCACCTCCATCCCCCAGGCCACCACTCCACAGGTTCCACTGCCACACCCTGCCCCAGGTTCCCCCACACACCGATACCGCATCCCCAAACTGCTTAGGCCCTCCCCCCTGCCACTTGCTCTTCCACCCCCAAACCAGACGCTCTGCCTGTTTGTGCCACTGGTGTGGAGACCGTGTCCCCCCTCTGTCCTGCCCAGCTCTTCTGCCCCCCTTCCACTACCTTGGAGTCATGCACTGCGGTGGAGTCCACAACCACGCCGTCTGACTCGGGCACTGCATTGGGGACCCAGTCCACTCCATCTGACCAGCCCACTGCAGTGGTTGCAGCACCAACACCATCTGACTTGAGCCCTGCAGTGGTGCCAGCCCCCCTGAGTCAGACACCTCCACTGCAGTTGCCGGTGACACTCCTGCACCCACCTCCCCTTCACTGCCTCCTTCTGGCATCCCCTGATCCTGTCCCTGCGGTGCCTGGCCTGCCCCTCGTATGCCCCTCCAAGGGGATGTCCCCTGTCCGTACCTGTGCAGGCAAGCAATTGTTGACAAGTTGTCACACATCACCCTGTTGGGACTGTATATTTGGACTGGCCATTGGCCTTAGTTTATTTTGGACTTTTGATTTGAGTTGCACACTTGCTGAATAAAGCCTCTTTTTGTTTACTTGTGGTTAATCTTTGGAGGTACATGATGTAGATATGTAGAATCATGCATTTGCTGTTGTAATAGTGTTCAGATCAGGTAAATGAAGTTTTGCTGTGATGGGCTCCATGTGGTCCATGGGATATGTGTCCTAATCTAGTCTGGATCTATAGCATCCTTTGCTGCAGTCTGAGGGTGTAATGTTCAGCATTTGACACAGGGATGTACGTTTAGCATTTGTAGATTACCATCTTTGTCCTACACTGATGCACATCTGGTGGGCTTACCACTGTCCAATGTTCCTAGTACCCTGACTGTGTGCCCGTCTCCAATGGACATGCAGTTTAGGCTGTGTCCCTACGGATGTTCCTGTTTGTGATGCTTGCTGAGTTGTTCTGTGTTCATCCAGCATCTTGGACCTGGTTTCTCCGGGATGTGGGTGCATGGCAAACTAATGTTCATGAGGTTGTCATCCCTAGTTGTCTTTGTTGTCAGGGCTGGGGATGTGGGCAAACGCAGACGGGACACAGTCAGGATTCCTCTTGGCACTTGTTGGTTACACGAGTAATGTGATTTTCTGTTTGTGTATGCTTTCAGTGATTGTGACACGTTGTGTGTGTGACTGCTGCCACTCCTCAGGGTCAGAGCTGCAATGTTGGAAGTTGTCTATGTGTGTCCTTTGTGGGTCAGCTTGGCTTCTTCATTGGTGTGTGACTATGGCCAGGATCCCATTGTTTGGGGTGGATTTCACGTCATGCCCATGTACGGCATACTGTGCAGTGTGTCAGACATTCACAAGTATTGTTGACTGGCCATGTGTGATGGGTTTCTGCACCTTATTTCCCCCCACCACCCCATGGATTGCCATGGGTGCATGTGCAATGTCAGCAGTCCATGTGAGCTTCACTGCTGCACATTGGTGGAGTTCAAGGTGTGTGGCGTTGAGTGTGTGCAAATGTGAGTTGTTGCACGGCTGGGGCACTACCTCCATATTGTCCTTGGCTGGCAGGCCATGCTGAGTGCTTTGTGCTTGTATAGGTGTGATGGTAGTTTGTTGCTCAGGACACATGGCTGTGGTTCACAGTGTGGATGACATCTACCTTTGTCATCACAGTGTGATTGTCATGCAGGCTAGTGTCACCACAATGTGGGGTCCCTGGGGAGTGCTGTAGTGGTTCTGTCTCTTGCTGTGTTTGTTGCTGTTCCTACAAGCTTGTGTGACATGTGTAATTTGGGCTCCCTCTCATCTCACAATGCCTGTTTGCCCACATAGGGGAATCCAATCCATGAGTTACTTTTGTATGTGACTGTGTTGACATCTGTGTATTAGTGAATCTGGCCTCCTCATGTGTTGTGTGTTTGCCTGGGGACACTGGCACACAACCCCCTCACCTGTTGTGTATGATATGCAGTGTGAGTCTGCCTGTTTGTGTTTGTGCATTTGCACCACTGCATTGGCATATCTTTAGTTTGCCATTGGCTGTATGTTGTTTGTTGGCTTTCCCCTGCTGGCCCTGGGACTGCTAGGTCATCAGTCAGCACATTGATCATGGTTAGTATGTCCCATTGCTGCCATGGTATGGTATTTGTTCACCTGACATCTACAGTATCCACAGGATATCTACATTTGTGTGTCCATTGGTGCAGATATGTGGGTCTGCATTATGATGCTCACTTCTGTCATTGTGTTATTTGTGAATGTAGAAAATGTGGGCCCCCATGGCTGATGTTTGTGTGCACATGGCCAGAACGATGTGTCATTGGCACTGCACTGCTTGCCTCACACAATCTATGTTGCTATGGGACACAAGCACTACAATGCCACTGTAGTGTTTGGTGTTGTGTGGCCAGGAATAAACCCTGCAGTTTTGTTTTAGCAGCTTTTACCAGGACTACACTTACCTTTTGGGCACTGTGGTGATGGGGCTTTGGGCCCCATTGCCACACTGTTCAAAATGTGCTTCAGCTATGGAGCACACACTTACCTTTTGGGCACTGTGGTGATGGGGCTTTGGGCCACATTGCCACAGTGGTCATGGTCTGCTTGCATTGTGTAGGCCACACACACAATTATGTGTGACACATGTGTTAGGGGGTCACATTGTATGTTCAATGTCATGTTCAGTGTTGTATGCATTTGACACAGACCACGCACGCTTGTCATGGTGTTGGGGGTGGGATGTCATTTACAGGCAGTCCTTATGTGGGAGTATGCTAGTTGTGTCATGCATTACCCGTCCTATGAGTAGGGGTGGTTGTAGTGACAGGCATCCAGCCCCCCATGAGTGGGGATGGCAGTAGTGACAGGCATCCAGCCCCCCATGAGTGGGGATGGTAGTAGTGGTAGGCATCCAGCCCCCCATGAGTGGGGATGGTAGTAGTGACAGGCATCCAGCCCACCCTGAGTGGGGATGGTAGTAGTGGTAGGCATCCAGCCCACCCTGAGTGGGGGTGGTGTTAGTGGTAGGCATCCAGCCCCCCATGAGTGGGGATGGTAGTAGTGGTAGGCATCCAGCCCCCCATGAGTGGGGATGGTAGTAGTGGCAGGCATCCAGCCCCCCATGAGTGGGGATGGTAGTAGTGGTAGGCATCCAGCCCACCCTGAGTGGGGGTGGTGTTAGTGGTAGGCATCCATCCCCCTATGGGTGGGGATGGCAGTAGTGGCAGGTATCCAGCACCCCATGAGTGGGGATGGTAGTAGTGGTAGGCATCCAGCCCCCCATGAGTGGGGATGGTAGTAGTGATAGGCATCCAGCCCCCCATGAGTGGGGATGGTAGTAGTGACAGCCATCCAGCCCCCTATGGGTGGGGATGGCAGTAGTGACAGGCATCCAGCCCACCCTGAGTAGGGGTGGTGTTAGTGGTAGGCATCCATCCCCCTATGGGTGGGGATGGCAGTAGTGGCAGGCATCCAGCCCCCCATGAGTGGGGATGGTAGTAGTGGTAGGCATCCAGCCCCCCATGAGTGGGGATGGTAGTAGTGGTAGGCATCCAGCCCCCCATGAGTGGGGATGGTAGTGGTGGTAGGCATCCAGCCCCCATGAGTGGGGATGGTAGTAGTGGTAGGCATCCAGACCCCCATGAGTGGGGATGGTAGTAGTGGTAGGCATCCAGACCCCCATGAGTGGGGATGGTAGTAGTGACAGCCATCCAGCCCCCTATGGGTGGGGATGGCAGTAGTGACAGGCATCCAACCCACCCTGAGTAGGGGTGGTGTTCGTGGTAGGCATCCATCCCCCTATGGGTGGGGATGGCAGTAGTTGCAGGCATCCAGCCCCCCATGAGTGGGGATGGTAGTAGTGGTAGGCATCCAGCCCCCCATGAGTGGGGATGGTAGTAGTGGTAGGCATCCAGCCCCCCATGAGTGGGGATGGTAGTAGTGGTAGGCATCCAGCCCCCATGAGTGGGGATGGTAGTAGTGGTAGGCATCCAGCCCACCCTGAGTGGGGGTGGTGTTAGTGGTAGGCATCCATCCCCCTATGGGTGGGGATGGCAGTAGTGGCAGGCATCCAGCACCCCATGAGTGGGGATGGTAGTAGTGGTAGGCATCCAGCCCCCATGAGTGGGGATGGTAGTAGTGGTAGGCATCCAGCCCCCCATGAGTGGGGATGGTAGTAGTGACAGCCATCCAGCCCCCTATGGGTGGGGATGGCAGTAGTGACAGGCATCCAGCCCACCCTGAGTAGGGGTGGTGTTAGTGGTAGGCATCCATCCCCCTATGGGTGGGGATGGCAGTAGTGGCAGGCATCCATCCCCCATGAGTGGGGATGGTAGTAGTGGTAGGCATCCAGCCCCCATGAGTGGGGATGGTAGTAGTGGTAGGCATCCAGCCCCCCATGAGTGGGGATGGTAGTGGTGGTAGGCATCCAGCCCCCCATGAGTGGGGATGGTAGTAGTGGTAGGCATCCAGACCCCCATGAGTGGGGATGGTAGTAGTGGTAGGCATCCAGACCCCCATGAGTGGGGATGGTAGTAGTGACAGCCATCCAGCCCCCTATGGGTGGGGATGGCAGTAGTGACAGGCATCCAACCCACCCTGAGTAGGGGTGGTGTTCGTGGTAGGCATCCATCCCCCTATGGGTGGGGATGGCAGTAGTTGCAGGCATCCAGCCCCCCTTGAGTGGGGATGGTAGTAGTGGTAGGCATCCAGCCCCCCATGAGTGGGGATGGTAGTAGTGGTAGGCATCCAGACCCCCATGAGTGGGGATGGTAGTAGTGACAGCCATCCAGCCCCCTATGGGTGGGGATGGCAGTAGTGACAGGCATCCAGCCCACCCTGAGTAGGGGTGGTGTTAGTGGTAGGCATCCATCCCCCTATGGGTGGGGATGGCAGTAGTGGCAGGCATCCAGCCCCCCCATGAGTGGGGATGGTAGTAGTGGTAGGCATCTAGCCCCCCCATGAGTGGGGATGGTAGTAGTGGTAGGCATCCAGCCCCCCATGAGTGGGGATGGTAGTTGTGGTAGGCATCCAGCCCCCCATGATTGGGGATGGTAGTAGTGGTAGGCATCCAGACCCCCAGTAGTGACAGCCATCCAGCCCCCTATGGGTGGGGATGGCAGTAGTGACAGGCATCCAGCCCACCCTGAGTAGGGGTGGTGTTAGTGGTAGGCATCCATCCCCCTATGGGTGGGGATGGCAGTAGTGTCAGGCATCCAGCCCCCCATGAGTGGGGATGGTAGTAGTGACAGCCATCCAGCCCCCTATGGGTGGGGATGGCAGTAGTGACAGGCATCCAGCCCACCCTGAGTAGGGGTGGTGTTAGTGGTAGGCATCCATTCCCCTATGGGTGGGGATGGCAGTAGTGGCAGGCATCCAGCCCCCCATGAGTGGGGATGGTAGTAGTGGTAGGCATCCAGCCCCCATGAGTGGGGATGGTAGTAGTGGTAGGCATCCAGCCCCCATGAGTGGGGATGGTAGTAGTGGTAGGCATCCAGCCCCCATGAGTGGGGATGGTAGTAGTGACAGGCATCCAGCCCACCCTGAGTGGGGATGGTAGTAGTGGTAGGCATCCAGCCCACCTTGAGTGGGGGTGGTGTTAGTGGTAGGCATCCATCCCCCTATGGATGGGGATGGCAGTAGTGGCAGGCATCCAGCCCCCCATGAGTGGGGATGGTAGTAGTGGCAGCCATCCAGCCCCCCATGAGTGGGGATGGTAGTAGTGACAGGCATCCAGCCCACCCTGAGTGGGGATGGTAGTAGTGGTAGGCATCCAGCCCACCTTGAGTGGGGGTGGTGTTAGTGGTAGGCATCCATCCCCCTATGGATGGGGATGGCAGTAGTGACAGGCATCCAGACCCCCATGAGTGGGGATGGTAGTAGTGGCAGCCATCCAGCCCCCCATGAGTGGGGATGGCAGTAGTGACAGGCATCCAGCCCCCCATGAGTGGGGATGGTAGTAGTGGCAGCCATCCAGACCCCCATGAGTGGGGATGGCAGTAGTGACAGGCATCCAGCCCCCCATGAGTGGGGATGGTAGTAGTGGCAGCCACCCAGCCCCCCATGAGTGGGGATGGCAGTAGTGACAGGCATCCAGCCCCCCATGAGTGGGGATGGTAGTAGTGGCAGCCATCCAGCCCCACATGAGTGGGGGTGGTGGTGGTGGCAGGCATCTAGCCACCCATGAGTAGGGGTAGTTGTAGGGTGGTGTTGGTGGTAGGCATCCATCCCCCTATGGGTGTGTATGGCATTGGTGTTGGCCATCCCACCCCTATGGTTCTGCTGTTGCTTGTGTACGTCATTTGTGCATCCCTATGTGTGTGTGACATATTTCGGGTACGTGTCGTTTGTTTGTGTTGTGGGTGTTTGACTTACCGTCTGCGCCGTACGCGTCCGTACCGGTCCCGGTAATAGATGTAGAGTATTGGTAGGACCTGCGCGATGGGATTCATGGTTGGGTCGTCTCGTTCGGGTTTCTCATGGCTTCGACTCGTACTCGTCGCTGGCTTGTTCGTCTCGTCGCCGTGGATCGTCTTGTGGCGCGAATCGGAGCTTATGTGCAGCTCTCCCGGATACTCAAACGTGCCGGACGTAGCGACAAGTTCGGCACGTACGGAAGACGCATCGTACTAGTCCGGCCGGAAGGTGCTGTGTATTTGGTTCCGTGCGACTCGATTCGGCGTTTACGGATCTGGCTCGGGCGGGGAACAGGAGCTGGAATGGGTAAGTACGGCTCGCTCGGAATCTGGGCTGTTATGCGCATCGTACTTGTTCGTTCGGTAGAGTGTTCGAGTCGGTCGGAAAACACGCGTTCGGCTGGTATTTTTTCCGGACGAATACTGTTAGGTGCGCTTCCGGCCGACATCGGAATCGACCCCACAGTCTTTCAAGTGCTGGGGTTGTCTCCGTTGTTCTTGTCTACCGATTAGGTTACAGAAAGGTGACAAATCTAGGATAAAAAGTATCTTTCCAGAACTTTGTGCTGAGGTAAGAACGCAAAAGGAGCTGGCCTAGAGCTCTGTCTCGACTCACAATTGTATCCTAGCCAGCTCAGAGTCCGTTCTTTACCTTTCTCTTGAACTAACGCAATGGGAATGGTCCCTTCTCTACCGTTTTAGATCAGGCTCGGTATGGCGGCTTATGAGTTTTAGAATGCCAACTGACGCCGGGGGAGGCCCCTCCAGGACTTGTCCCTGTGATGGGGTTTCCTCACAATCACTTATGCATTACATCCTTTTTTGTAATTATTTTAGTTATGCCCAGAGACTCTTTTTGAAATCCTTTTTAAAATCCTTGAGGTACCCAAGCTCTTAACAGGCCTTGCACAAATTGTAATCATTAGATACTCCAATTATCTGTTTGAGGATATGTTCTTTCCATAAGCAGCTGTTTTAGCTAGGAAAACTATGGATGAATAGTACTGCCAGTTTTTAAATGATTTATTCTGATTTTTGATGTTTACTGTACTTGATTAGTTCATATTTTATAGATGCATCATGCACTTTATATGCGGATATGCGAATGGTTTTAAAGAACTTATGTGCTGTAGTTTTATTTTGTAGAGCATTAGCTATTATGCTTTATGGTTATTGCATCATTTATCTTATAAATTATGTTGAGGAAAATGGAGTTATTTGTTTTATAACCATTTAATTGCTCTCTATTGTTTCTGTCTCTTATTTTTTTTTTTAGTCCTCATTCTGCCAACTCTCTTGCTAGGATTGCTCTTATCCCATAGAAGCCAAGGAAAAATAAGAGCCCTTCCACGCAAGGAAACTGCTGTTTCCACTCCAGCTCCTTCGTTGTAACGACAGGGGACCATCAATCGAGGAGAGGCCGGGACCCATAGCATGTTTGGCTTAATCATTGGACCCGCTCTCTTTCTCTCTCCAATCAATCAATTGTGTCCAGATCTTATCCTGACTCCTAGGGTCACACGCCATATCAGACAGGCTCGTATAGATAATACTTCTGAGACACTCAGCAAAGGATGGAGGATTTTCGGCTTTCCAAAGCCTACAGATCTCTTGCCTCGCCAGTAGAGACACATAGAAGATAAACTTAGCTGTAAGTGAGTTTGTCCGAACAGCGAACTCTTGACATATTCCAAAAAATACAAGGCTCAGGCTTACCTTGATCTGTTTACCAATCACCTCACCAAGGAAGTCACATACCGAGGTCCAATAAGAGGCGATCTTCGGGCACCACAAAAACACAAGTTTCTGTCTCTTATTGGCCATATACTGTGAATAAAGAATAAAGAATGAATGAATGATAATTAATTATGTTAATCGTTGAATTAATTTTTTTTTAGTTGCGGGTTCTGGAGCTTATAGGGGTAAAGGGTGGGGAGTTAATAAATTTTTATGAATTAATATTTAGTTTTCAATTAATATTATTTGTTTAATTGATAATTAATTATGTTAGTTTTTTTATTTTTTTTTATTTTAGATGTGGGTTGTGGATTTTGTAGGGTTGTTGGGTGACAAGTAAATTAATTTAAAGCAATTAATATTTTTTTAATTAATATTAATTATTAATTTAATAAATAATTATGTTACTTGTGTAAATACTTTTTTGTTATGTGTTTTGTGGGGGTATATTGTGGGAAGTACATTAGTTCTAATTAATTAATATTTAATTGATGAAAATTAGTTTGTTGATAAATACTTATATTAATAGTGTATTTTTTTTTTTACAAGTTAAGTTTTAGGTGGAGGTTGTGGGTTTTGTGGTGTTATATGGTGGGAATTAACTAAATTAAATGTATGTAATGTTTTTGTTAATAAATCATTTTTAAATAAAAGTATTTATTTGTATGAAAATTATTTTTGTATTTTATTTATAATAATATTTGTAGGTAGTTGTGATATGTATTTAACATTGTAATATTTTAAAAAAAAATATTAAATATATTTGTATTTTATTTTTCAACATATTTATATTTTTTTCATTTACTTTGTTTTTATAATATTTTTTTTAAAGATATTTTGTCAGTTTTTAAAGTTGAACTGACTGGAGTAAGAACAGTAAATTTTACCCCTCTGCAATCCAACACTTTCCCCACTGTTGTACAGACTGGAGTGGGAAGAGTAAAATTTACTCCTCCACTATCCAACACTTTCCCTACTGTTGCACTTATTGGAGTGGGAATTATAAAATGTACTCCTCTGTTATCCAACACTTTCCCTACTGTTGTACTTATTGGTGTGGGAATAATAAATGTTACCCCTCCGCTATCCAATAGTTTCCCTACTGTTGTACTGATTAGAGTGGGAATAATAAATGTTACCCCTCCGCAATCCAACACTTTCCCTACTGTTACAATCATTGGAGTGGGAATAGTACATTTTACCCCTCAGCTATCCAACACTTTCCTTACTTTTGTACTGACTGGAGTGGGAATAGTACATTTTACCCCTCCGCAATCCAACACTTTCCCTACTGTTGCACTTATTGGAGTGGGAATAGTAAATTGTACCCCTCCAGAATCCAACACTTTACCTACTTTTGTACTGACTGGAGTGGGAATAGTACATTTTACCCCTCGACTATCTAAAATTTTTCCTACTGTTGTACTGACTGGAGTGGGAATAGTAAATGTTTCCCCCCCGCAATCCAACGCTTTCCCTACTGTTACACTCATTAGGGTGGGAATAGTAAATGTTACCTCTCCGCAACCCAGCACTTTCCCTAATGTTGTAGTGATTGGAGTGTGAATAGCAAATTCGACCCCTCTGCACTCCAACAGTTTCCCTACTGTTGTACTGGCTGGAATGGGTATAGTAAGTATTGCCTATCCTCAATCCAACACTTTAACCAGTGTTATTATTTTTGCGTTGCCTGTAGTGGGAGTAGTACATTTTTAATATATTTATTTTAATAGTTTACGTAGTTTTGTTTGAGTTGTAGTGGGAATAGTATATGTATTACAATTTACATTTTATAATTTATTCTATATTGCTATACTTTATATTATTATGTATTTGTTTATTTACAATTATAATCTTTTGAATTAGTAATATTTTTAATGTGTAAAGTAATTTTTACAAAATTTAAAGACTTTTAAATTGTTTAATTATTTTATTTAATCAGAACGGTTTTTTTTAAAGATTTATTTTAATGGGGTATGTATGTGTATATATATATATATTATCTACTGGCGGTCGCCAGTAGATAGTTATAGTTAGGACCTAGTTTCCATAGGAAAAGCGTTTTTTCTTTTCCCAATAACTTTGGCGCCGGATGACGAATCTTCGCGATCAAAACTCGTGGGGCGCTCCGGTCAGCTCCTGTCTTGAAAGTTTCGGCGTGATTCGCCAAGCGATGGCCGAGAAAAAAGGGGGGTCCCAAAACGTGTTTTCTCCATGTTATTTTCCATAGGAAACTTTAGACACGGCTACAGCCCGAACTGCTGAACGGAATTACACCAAATTTGGCAAAAAGGTAGCCCTTGTTTCAGAAAGAACTCTTTTTTTGTTAAATGGTGTAAATCCGTTCAGTAGTTCCTGAGAAATTAAAAAAAAAGAGGTCGGAAAATGAATTTTCCATAGGAAACTTTAGACACGGCTACAGCTCGAACTGCTGAACGGAATTACACCAAATTTGGCAAAAAGGTAGTGCTTGGTTCAGAAAGCGCCCTTTTTTTAAATGGTGTAAATCCGTTCAGTAGTTGCTGAGAAAATAAAAAAATAAAAGTTTCGATATTTAGAGGCACGGAGGATCCGCGGACCCTCCCGACCACGAGCTTTATTCTAATTGGCTGTCAACACTCCAAACCAGGAAGTGTTGGCAGCCATCTTGTGACTCGGTAGAACCGAGTCACAAGAAAAGAGAAAAACAAACGCAAAAAAAAATGAAAAGGGGGCAGGTTAGAAACACCCTGACCCCCTAGGCCTGCTCAGGGGGTCCCACAAGTGTTGTATTCCTCTTAGGGTGTCCGTATATAGGTTTTCCTGTATCATGTCCTTATATAGGCACAATTCGCCCTGCCCTTATATAGGCATAAAATCCCAGTCCTTATTTAGGCATTAAACCGTGCACTCCAAATACAGGCATGGTCTCCGACATCCGTCCACCCTAACATCACAACGAGTTCTTGAAGAACAGACCCTTAGGCTTCGGGAGTTTCCCTAGCACAGGACTATTGATTTCTTCAAGGACTCATCTATTATGCATGAACCGTTATACCTTAGGGGTTCATTCATGACGTCTTCCGCTGTCCGATTCACGTCAATGCTAACATTCTGAGGTACCTCTCAGGTATAAATATACCTTCCCTAACCCTTGTAAACCAGAGGAGACCTCGACTTCAGAGGAGCCCGTTTCCCGGCCTGACGCACTGAGAAGACGCTGTCATCCCTGCACGCAGAGTCCAGCTTCCAGTGATCTGACTTCCCTTGCGGGGTGTTGGAGTTCGAGTCTGGCAAGAGATTCCCACCTCTCTCATTCTTAAGGTATGGAGCTGACTAGAACCTAGAGGGACTCTTGGCATACTAGGCATACTAGGCGTAACATACTCTTAGTATACCATAGTAAGGAATACTTCACCTACTTCATACCTCTCCCTACACCTAGGTTAGGTTAGGTACATTGAGGTAGAACTAGCTTAGAAACGCATCGTATGAGTACTCGCATTTTTAGTCTGTGTTATTTATGTAAATGAATATCTACTAAAGATCATGCTAGCACAGTATTATTTATTTCTACTGCTTACGCTGTACATTATTTATCTTGCATACTGTCTTGTGATCGTAACAGCACATATTACTTACACGAGAAACAAGACTGTTCCATAAATCTTTTATTGAAACGCCCGTCTATTCTTTCTGTGTAACTTTGAGGGAAACTAAGCATGCACGATTGAGCTGAGTGAAACGGTTATCTATTGTTTCACGACTCTGGGACACGTTCTGATTCTAAAGGGAAACAAAGTGGTCATGTTTTGCGGCTGCCAGAAACTACTCCCTTCTTGTTATCCAAGGAGTTTCTAGTGGCCTCTGAGCTAGCTGGCACAAGTAATTAAGTTTAATATACTCGATAGGGACATACCGACCTCAGTCCTATGTCAAGCCTATAGGGTATATTATTCCAATGCGCAGAGCCTATTAGGGAAATAGGAGCTACACTACATGGCACCCAACGGTTTGGTAAGGCGGTAATTTAACGTTCGATACTGAGTAACTCAGCTGTGCTTTTTCTCTCAGAGACCCCTACCCATATACTCCAAAAGACGTCTGGAGTGGGCAGGGTTAAGTATCCACCACGGCTACATAGGGAAACACCCTATATATTAGCTGTCTGGTTTGCTCAACGTTGAAGGATACAGTGTTCCAAAATATTGTGCACCTTATCTTTGTTTCCTTGAAACTTGTTCTACATTTTTCAAAAAACAAATGCCTGACTCTGAAAACGGTGGAGCTGCGGCTGATCCAGCCCAAGCAGCAGTTTTTAACATTACAGGTTTAATTGAAACAGAGGAGGGTGTCATAAACATCCCTCCAAACTTAAGAAGAGCCATCACTCTAAAACTCATAAAACACGGCCTACCACCAAGAGGTGGTAGAGCAGTTTTCGTGATAGAGGCACACGAATCCTTTCAGACAGAGGTATTCTATTCATGGGTAATATTTCCTGAATCAAATCCAGTAACACACTTGTTTCACTTCTACAAAGAAGATGATCCACCAGAGGAATATATTCCTTTCGAGGATATTGAAATTCCACTAACATACCAGGAGCATCTGCTCTGGTTTAAAGGCGCCCTAAAACATCACAGAAACATTACCAGGCTCGGTCCACTAGGTAGACCAGGAGCAACATGGCCGATTCTAGCCGGCTACACACCTCATCCTGAACTGGATATAATTTCAGATGAGGAATTACTTATTCAACTCACAGAGTTAATAAAAATCTACAGAAAATTGGTCCAATATGTCATGTGGACTTTCACAGTCCAACCACCATTAACCATTCCAATTCAGACCCCTCAATCGAGGACTACACTAAAAATTACACCACAGACTCTATACGCAGTCATGGGTAAAATGCCCACAAAACGTGAGCAAATTCCATTCTGGATAGCTCAAAAAATTACTCAAATTGAAGCAGTATTTCCAAATACTAGCCCGTATGAGAAACACAGAATCCTAACAATCAGTTTACCAATGGGGATCACACCACAACTGGAAGACTGCACCACTTGGGGCTCAGTCTTTGCTGCCATCTATACTAAAACACATGGTATTCCATCCATTGCGGTAATACCTGATGTCCTGAAACAAATTCAAAATGAATACGGGGCAGAGCCTGCTCTGAATTTAGGTATGAAATTACTGAAAAATTTCAACCAGGTCTCAACAATAATATTATCTAATATTAAAGGGGAGGCAGCAGCAGTGGCGATCCGCCAACGATTAAGGAATTCGATGTTACAGAACATCAAACTGAGCTACCCAGAATAATTGAACAATCATATGCAGAATTAGGCAGAGATAGTTTGGGTGGAAGACCAGTGAAACCAAAACTATCTGAAAGTCCTGAGAAGGTCTCTATTAAACAAACTCCTACATCTTCTAAAAGAAGTGGGAAACTACTAAACACAACTCAAACGAGAAACGTTCTCAATCCCGAGGTAGGTCTCCTCAAAAGGAGCCCTATGAAAGGAGGTATAACCTCAGGAATAGGGATAATTTGAGAAAACCTGACAGGTATCAAGATACTGATACACGTTCCTCTCGTACCTTTCAGATCTCGTCAAGGACTTCGGAAAGAAGAGGACGATCAGAAAATAGAGAAGAACGCGTGAAATCCAAAGAAGATAAACACGCCCCAAAAAATAAAACAAAACCTCAATTCTCCAAAAAGAAAGTAGCAGGTCTGAAGATAAGACATGCCGAGAATACTGAGAACAGAACTCAAGAACGGAGAATGGGCTCAGACAATGCTGGACAGTGCAGCAGAAGTCACAGTAGTTCGCCAGAACCTGAAGGAACTTCTGGAGATAGTGGACTTGAATGAGTACATTACAGTTGAGACTGTAGACACCAGGGTTAGTACTCCACAAAGGTTATATGAAATAACACTCCGAATGGAGGGAGACATACCTAGTCAGGTGAAAGCACTCTTTTGGGAAAAACTTTCAAGGGGCTATGACATACTTCTAGCAGAAAAAGACTGGCCACCACAATTTGTCAGGGAGTGCCCACATGGCGAGGACATTATTATGCCTGCCTTCTCTAACCATATTCCAATTCATCTAAAATATACTTATGCCAGGAGATGGGCAGTAGCCCAGGCCCCAGCATTATATAAAAATCATGTAGGATGGGATGAGGACTCACCTCACCATAAAATACATCTGAAACATGAACCAACTGCACAAAGGCAGTATACAATTAAGCAAGAAGTTAAAAAACAGGTCAGGGAGATCTTAGATCAACTTGAATACCAAGGGGTGATTGAAACATGCACCTCCTCAATGAACAATCCTTTGTTTCCTGTCTCCAAACCAGACAACACCTATCGTCTAGTTTTGGATTACAGACACTTAAACACTTGTTGTAAAACATTTGCAGTGCAAAATGCACATAGCACAGCATTAATGAATAACATTGTGCGTAAAAATATAAAACCACATTAGACATCTCAAATGGTTTCTTTTGTCAAAACATAGCACCTGAAAGCAGGTACTTAACAGCATTCTCCATAATTGGGACCCAGCGTCAATTTTGTCGACTCCCACAAGGGTTCAAGAACAGCCCGGGGTTATTCTCAGCGAGAGTAACGGAGTTATTACAAATTTATGACAATGAGGCATTGTCCTATGTCGATGACATCTATCTGACGGACGATGACCTGGACAAACACTTGAACAGGGTGAGCACCATTATACTGGGCTTCGCCTCTGAGGGCTACAAGTTCAACTTTAAAAAGTCCCAAATTGCACATCTCAATGTCCTATTTCTACGATATGAGCTTTCAAGTGAAGGCAAGAGCTTGGCAGCTAACTTTCTAGAAAAGTGTGCGCTGCTCCAACCTCCAAAAACGCTAAAAAACTTACAATCCATCCTGGGTTTCCTAAATTTTGGAAGAACATACATTCTAAATTACGCAGAAAGGGTTAAACCTCTCTACGCATTAATCAAACCTGATTTTTCAATCAAGAATTCTTGCGTTCACTACAGGCTAACATGTTAGCAACAAATCACTTACAAACACGCGTAAGCCAACGCAACCTGGTGATCCGAATAATTTCGGGTCATTGCGGATTCACCTACTTAACATTTAATGAGGGTGAAAAAATACCAATCGCATTCAAATCTCATTTGTACACACAAGCGGAAATGCGCTTCACTTCAACTGAAATAATTCTGACAGCAGTTGAAACCGCTGTAGCAAAAGAAAGAGCCCTAGCCCAAGGGAAACGCATTATTGTCGTAACCCCAGTACCGGCTTTAGAAGCAGTCACAAAAGCAAGCATTCCAAATGCTAAAGCATTACATCCAAGATGGATACAGTGGGTTAATTCTCTTGCTGCAACAGATGTTGAATATGTTTTTGATCCTGATTTAAAAACATAAGCATTCCTGCAATATGAACAAGAATGTCCTCTGCCCACTGAAATTCTGCCTCTCGATCAGTACGAATTCATAATTTACACTGACGGATCTGCACAACCCGCAACAGGGGGTAAGCAAGCTTACAGTGCAGCGTGTGCAATCGTTAAAGGTCGCATGCGAGATGGTATCTTCAGAGCTATGGTCACAAAAACTCAATCTCTAGGAGATTGTACAGCTCAGCGAGCTGAACTACAAGCATTCAAACTGGCACTTGAGAGTACAGATCGAGAAGTCCCCACACTAATAGTGTGCGATTCCTTTTACTGTGTTCAGTCGTATAATGAATATATACAAAACTGGCTTGAAAATGGATTCAAAGATGCGAAAGGTGGCACAATAAAGCATAAAACGCTTTGAGAACAAGTAGTTCAGTTAAAAAACAAACTACCAAAGACTCACGTGATCCACACACTGAGTCATCAACGTGATGGCGTTCACGTTGCAGGGAATTCATTGGCTGACGAAGCCGCAAAGGGGGCTGTTCAGACGGCTTCCGTAGCTGCGATCACTCGTTCAAAAACAAAAATAGACAGTGAGATAATGTTGGCTGTCAATGCTACAAGCAAAGGCAGTGGTGCAGCGTTACCAAAAACGTTTCCACTCAACTACTCTTATGTAATTGATGCGAACAACGTTCCTTTTGCTCGAATCCCTGGAGTGGGGGATAGGGTCATTCCAAACATGGAACATAGAGCAGCTTTAATTTATGAAGCACATTTGGGGGAGGATCTGTCACATCAAGGGATCTCTAAAACAATATTGACGTTAAAAGAGATGTACTGGTGGCCTGGAATGAATACAGAAATCCACATCTTCATCAATAACTGCATAGACTGTAAGGTACAGCGTGATGCAGAACGCCACCAGACACCATGCTACGAATGTAGCTGCCCAGTACAGACACCACTGTTAGACAGCATTAGACTATCTACGCGCATGCATCCTTCTGGACACATGCAATCCCACAAATACTGAATTTAGGTTCCTATGGATATGGCCTCAGCGCTCGGCTGACGCTCGAACTGTTCTAAAAGATTTGCGAGTCTTTATCGGCACATACGCAATAGGCACGCTACATTCTGACCAGGGCCCTGCGTTTAGCTCTCGGGCTTACAAAGAAGCCATGGCCAGTCTGGGCGTTGCGTTGCGGTACTCCTTTCCATTCCATCCTGAGGGAAATTCGGTTGTGGAAAGGAAAAACCGGGACATAAAGCAGTCTATAACAGCTAGGGTATTAGGTTCGGGTGATGGGTGGGTCAAACATCTTTATGGGGTCCAACGCTCATTAAATAACTTGCCAAGAAGTTCTCTGGGGGGGTCACTCCATATGAGGTCCTATTTGGGACAAGAATGTGGGTACCAGACCTCGATCACGTAGGCACAGTGGTGGAAAATAAACCGTTTGATATCAAAGATCGTTTGGCTGTTTTACAGGAACTCAATGAACTAAGATCGAAACAAAGCAACGTATTCCTGCAGCCAACCACAACTGGGGAAAAACCGGCGGTCCCAGCAAGGCCTGTCTGGATTCCAAAAGTTGGGGATCTAGTCAGAGAAAAGATTGCGGACAAGAAGGAATTTGGACCTTCTTACAGACAACCAGTACCTGTCCTAGCAGTTCAAGGAACAAGAACAGTACTTCTGCCGCCCCTTGCTGGAAGAAAGGAGAAAAGATTTGTGTCCATCGACCTCATCAAACCACAGTATGTGGCCAATACTAAATAGTAGGCCTCATGGACTCCGACCTAGTAGCAGACACACTCCTCTCGCTACTATCCAAGAGGTTCAGACTGAAAGACTGATAACAATTGAGACTTCAGCAGTAACAGATGAAGGACTGAGCAACAATGCAATGGAACTCATCCCTCTTGAAAATCAAGTAACAGTTCGTCCAAATACACCTGTCTAC
Organism: Calotriton arnoldi; assembly: GCA_963921515.1. Classification (NCBI taxonomy): domain Eukaryota; kingdom Metazoa; phylum Chordata; class Amphibia; order Caudata; family Salamandridae; genus Calotriton; species Calotriton arnoldi. The sequence continues at coordinate 841,409 of CAWUFW010006730.1, read as the reverse complement.
ACCAATGTAGCAAGTGATCAACTGGTTCCAGCGATTTCTACAAATCCTGATGCAATTTCAACAATTGACAGAACTGCTTCTTGCTATTTCATTAACTTTGATACGTTCTCAGAATATCCGAGTGAACCTGAAACGACGCCAGCATCATTAACATTCAAGCAGCAAGTACAAGACTTTCTTCACTTTCTGAAAAAAACTTATCTGGTTTCACCATGGATTGAACTCTGGATTATTTCTGGAATATTTGTTTTCCTGCTTTGGCTAGCTTTGGTTATGACTATGAGCGTGCTTATAAATGGCAGATACATCCATGTGAACACTGAAAGAAAAGATGTGAACTTACTTTTGAAACCTCATACATCTTCCCATCGTGAAGCAAGAGACTTGTCAACAGTGAACATCACAGCCGTTCCTATACAGGATGGTATAGTGTGGGACAAAACAGATTTTGATATTTTTGGCCCGTCGGAACAATTGAACATTCCACATTTGTTTAAAATTTCACTAAGTGATCTCATTTCGTCCAGTACCTATTCAGATGATTGGGACTTTGAGACTGTTAACGATTTAATGTTTGACCTATAAAAATCTGCTGCATTTTCTAAAAGTGAATATTTAGAGGGTTCATCAGACTATGAACAGCTGTATTGCTATAACCACTATGGTCATCATTATTTGCATAAATCTGCATACCCTAGAAATGTGTTTATGTTTAACCAATGGGAGCATTGTCCTACACCACCAAAAGGTAGTTCAAAAACATTTGTTAATAAGTTTCCATATTTTTCAGGTTACAATACATCTGATCCAGAAACGTTTTACTATAAAAATGTAAACAAAACAGGACTGAAAATTATGTTAACAAATACAAAACAGATTTTCTCTGCAGCATTTATTGCCCAACTGTCTAGACAGGGATTCGACTTTTGGAAAGACACAATAGACACAAAAACTGTCTGGGGTACTAAAAATTGGCAAGTGCAGGGGATAGAAGCTTTATTTAGAGCCTGCATCATCCCTGAGCAAATAATGTTTTTGAATGAAACTATCCAACAAACATCTTGTCTTGGTCTAGCCAAGATCAAAGAGATGAAAACACCTTCTGTACCAACACCTGCAAGTGATAACAGTACACAGGCAGCGGTTACAGTTGACAAAATACTACAACTCAACAGATCTAATCCTGATTGGAGAAAATGGTTGATCTGGCCCACAGACACGAACAACTGTCAGGAAAGATTCCTGAATAAAACTCAGGGCTTTACTATTCATAGGCCAGACCCAAGATACGTCCAAAGACAGCATCCGGGGGTAGTAACAACATACAGTGTAGGTAAATTATGCCTCGATTGGCTGCAGAAATCTACACTACAGGATGTGAAACAACACTTATCCTTACTTAAAGAAGACGCAGACCTTAGGGAATTCTTGCTTGGACCAAGAAAACCGCGTCAAAAACGTTTCATATATGCCGGCATTTATGCTGCCTATAATGAAGCATGGAAAGTGTCACAGATGGAGGCCGCAGAACGAATACGTGAACTTGATCGTATTAATTTAGAGAAAACCCTCTCTGTGGTCGACAATGGGTTAACAACTTTGTCCTCCAGAATATATTCATTGGACGGCATTGTATCCTCTGCTATCGACATACTGGAACAATATTTGGCGATGTTACAACAAGGCCAATCTCAATTACGTTCTATTGTGTTATTAAGCTGGACGCTGCAATCTTTGCGTGCGGGCTATGTGCCTTGGCGTTTTATCAACAGGTCAATTCGGTTTTCAGAATACAATCTAACTGATAAACAGATCGAACTGGCACAAAGAGGAGCAAAGTATACAGTGCTGGGCATTGAAAGACTGGAAAAGTTACCATTCACAGTGGCAGAAAAACCAGCTACAGAATGGCTTATTCATGGCAAAATCACACTACCTGTGACTACTTTTCAGTTTCAGTATTGCCTAAAACAAATGCAAGCAGGCAAATATGAAAGGTTGGGTAAGGAATACATTAAGACATCTTGGAATTTACCATACACATATAGATGTTGGAGTGGGGATCGTGAAGTGTTTCTGAGCGGTACACACTGTAAAAACTGCACTGAGCTGTTCACTAATATGTCAGGACATTACTTTACACTGGGCTTGTAATGGTTCTGTGGCAAATTTGTCTTGCCACCAGCAGGGTACACCAGCTGCTGTGATTAATCCAACGTTTGGACAACTTTCTAATGGGAGTTACCTCATGTTGAATGATCAGAGTTGCTGCGGCATGTTGCCAGGCATCCCATATCTAGTAACGGTCAACTCCAGGATCACTTGCTGTATGCAAGTATTGTTTGCCCCAATAGTAAACAGTCAGGGAGTCGCCTTTGTGGCCTTCGCTGAACGTCTCTTTTATAAGATTTGATACTTTAAGCAGAATGAAAGCCATGCTTTTACAACAAACAGTGCCTTTGACCTCGGCCAAAGAAACCTATGATCTACAAGTAGCAAGGACTTCGGCTGAGATACAGACTTTAATACGTACAAATTGCCCTATACATTTCGTGGAAATGATAGGACGTATCTTTAACATGTCTGATACAAGCGGAATTGTACATGTATTTAAGAGCATCTGTTCCGGCCTGTTAACACCTTTCCAGGCAATACTCGGAATAATCCCGAACTTTGCACATTCAGTGTTTGGTGGCATACCATTAATTCTAGCACTTGTTGCCGGAATTCTATTTCTCTTCCTGCTATTACGCTATGGCCAGCCTATTCGCTGACATCACTCCGAGCGAAATGGAGAAAGCTCTCCTTGAACGAAAGTGCTGTGAGCGAATAGTACAGCTTTTGGGCATGAATCGTCTACGGGAACTTAATACCACGTGGTTCCTGTCGTTCAGACCAATCTGACAAGATTGCATCTTACCTGTTCTACGATGCCTGCTATGCGGTGAAGAATGCGTGTTGGACACCTGTCTAACATTTCCATCAGCTACGCCAATGGATATCGATACTCTACTGGACCCGATAACGGCCCATGCTCTGTGTTGTCCCCAGAGGCTACCCATCCTGATGACTGCATTCATTGAGATCTCACAGACGCTTCCGGCTGCTGCTGATGTACGAGAAAGACCTACAGGCACACAGGTAACAACGGACGCGAACATTGCTGCGGCATCCTATACTGAAAGCGATGCTTCACATCTCTGTGCAATTAATCTACTACACGAGGTGTTCCGAATGTCACCAACTACGGTGGACGATATTTTGTCTACAGAAATAGATTAACTTATGTTTACACCAGACCCTTACACTGACTCTGATTCAGCCCACAGTGTTCCAGAGATGCAGTAACAATTTGGCCTTCATATTTCAAAAACTTGGAATTCGTCCCATATTGAACTTTTTCCGTTTTTCAAATTAAATGGCACAACAATCTGCTTGAAGTAGAACTATTCTTATAGTACGGACTTCGCGGTGCTTCCTCAGACACTTTATCATCGTGTTAGTCTAAAAAAGTTCATTAATTTCCATGACATGAAATGACTTTTGATTTTGAACAACTTATCGATCATTTTTTGTCACATGTAATTATTTCTGCTTATTTCATTCCGATTGCATTTTATTTTCAAATATATGTCTGAAATGAGAAGCAATGCTTAAAAATGTACAGTACTTTTTGCATTCTAATAGGTTTTTTAAATGCCTTTTAAATGGTTTTAAGAAATATTTTAGCAATATGCGGTACTCCATTTTATGTTTAGCATTTTAAATGTTTAGCATTTGTATTCTTATCGTACACACGAAAGTGGAGTGGTTGTTGTATTCCTCTTAGGGTGTCCGTATATTGGTTTTCCTGTATCATGTCCTTATATAGGCACAATTCGCCCTGCCCTTATATAGGCATAAAATCCCAGTCCCTATTTAGGCATTAAACCGTGCACTCCAAATACAGGCATGGTCTCCGACATCCGTCCACCCTAACGTCACAACGAGTTCTTGAAGAACAGACCCTTAGGCTTCGTGAGTTTCCCTAGCACAGGACTATTGATTTCTTCAAGGACTCATCTATTACTCATGAACCGTTATACCTTAGGGGTTCATTCATGACGTCTTCCGCTGTCCGATTCATGTCAATGCTAACATTCTGAGGTACCTCTCAGGTATAAATATACCTTCCCTAGCCCTTGTAAACCAGAGGAGACCTCGACTTCAGAGGAGCCCGTTTCCCGGCCTGACGCAGTGAGAAGACGCTGTCATCCCTGCACGCAGAGAGTCCAGCTTCCAGTGATCTGACTTCCCTTGCGGGACTTCCCTTGCGGGGTGTTGGAGTTCGAGTCTGGCAAGAGATTCCCACCTCTCTCATTCTTAAGGTATGGAGCTGACTAGAACCTAGAGGGACTCTTGGCATACTAGGCATACTAGGCGTAACATACTCTTAGTATACCATAGTAAGGAATACTTCACCTACTTCATACCTCTCCCTACACCTAGGTTAGGTTAGGTACATTGGGGTAGAACTAGCTTAGAAACGCATCGTATGAGTACTCGCATTTTTAGTCTGTGTTATTTATGTAAATTAATATCTACTAAAGATCATGCTAGCTCAGTATTATTTATTTCTACTGCTTACGCTGTACATTATTTATCTTGCATACTGTCTTGTGATCGTAACAGCACATATTACTTACACGAGAAACAAGACTGTTCAATAAATCTTTTATTGAAACGCCCGTCTATTCTTTCTGTGTAACTTTGAGGAAAACTAAGCATGCACGATTGAGCTGAGTGAAATGGTTATCTATTGTTTCCACGACTCTGGGACACATTCTGATTCTAAAGGGAAACAAAGTGGTCATGTTTTGCGGCTGACAGAAACTACTCCCTTCTTGTTATCCAAGGAGTTTCTAGTGGCCTCTGAGCTAGCTGGCACAAGTAATTAAGTTTAATATACTCGATAGGGACATACCGACCTCAGTCCTATGTCAAGCCTATAGGGTATATTATTCCAATGCGCAGAGCCTATTAGGGAAATAGGAGCTACACTACACAAGGACCCCCAGGGCCCAAAAAAGCATTTTTTTTTTAAAACAAATCGGCCGAATTCACGCTGGGTGCGCGAATCCGGCGAGAAAAGTTTTAAAAAACGAAGCGCGGGCTTCGTTGTATTGAAGCCCCCGGGTGGGCCAGGTCCCGGGGTCAGTGAAAAAAATGTGTGGGGGGGCCCCAATCCCCCCCACACTGCCCCGGGGACCGCCACCTCCCCGGGGCAAGATTAATGAGTTGCGGGGGGCACGCAGCCCCCCCCGCAGCCCCGGGGACCGCCACCCCCGGGGCTTCTTTTCTAATGTGGGGGGGGCCTTCAAGGCCCCCCCAAGCCCGGGGACCGCCACCCCCCGGGGCTTTTATTAATTATTTTGCGGGGGCACGCAGCCCCCCCGCAGCCCCGGGGACCGCCACCCCCCGGGGCTTGTTTTAAAAAAAAATAAACCTGTGTGGGGGGGCTCGAGCCCCCCCACACGCCCCGGGGACCGCCACCTCCCCGAGGCTTTGTAATTGAAGGGAGGGGGACCGCGCGGCCCCCCTCCTGGAGCCCGTGATGGCCCTGGGGACCGCCACCCCCCAGGGCCGGCTCCTGCAGTGTCCCGGGGTGCCCACCCCCGGGACACTGCTGTTTGCTATGGCAGGGCGGGAGCCTCACGGCTCCCGTCCTGCCATAGCTAACTTGCTTTGGATTTTGGAAGCGAGAGCAGGGAAACCTGCTCTCGCTTCCAAAATGCAAAGCAGATTGCTTTTCCACACGGGGAGCTGCATGTCAGCAGCTCCCCATGTGGAAAGGCAATGCCGGCTCCTGCAGGACGCGGGGAGCCGGTGGGACCGTGGGGGCATTGGGGCTCCCCCCACAGTCCCCAACAGAGAGGCCAGGCCCCGGGGGATGGGGTCCCCAGGGCTAGAAGTGGCCCGGGAGGGGGGCCACGCGGCCCCCCTCCCCCATAATAATGAAATTTAAAAAATTTAAAAAACACGCAAAGGCCGGCCCCGGGGGATGGGGTCCCCGGAGCCATAAATGGCCTGAGGAGGGGGGCCACGCAGCCCCCCTCCAAATATATTTAAAAAAATAAATAAACTGGCCATGCCCCGGGGGATGGGGTCCCCGGGGCCGAATATGGCCTCGGGAGGGGAGCCACGCTGCCCCCTTCCATTTTTGAAAAAATAGGGGTCAGGCCCTGGGGGATGGGGTCACCAGGGCCCATAAAATAGGAAAGGAAGGGGGGCCACACAGCCCCCCTTCTAAAAAAAAAAATAATAATTAAAAAAAAGCCGGCATCGCGCCGAGTCCCCGCCCCCTCCCAGCAACACTCTGCAAACGCGCCCTGTGGCGCGTTTTAAGTTGGGAAATGAATTCCCCTTCAATACTGGGGGTCCCTGGGGGCCAACTAGCCCACCAGGTACCTCCAGTAAGCGCCACAGGGCTGCGTTGCAGAGAGGTGGTCCAGGCCACGCCCCTTTTTACACCTCTCTGCAAAGCAGCTCTGTGGCGCTTACTGGAGGTACCTGGTGGGCTAGTTGGACCCCAGGGACCCTCAGGATTCAAGGGGACTTTATCCCCCAACTTAAAACGCGCCACAGGGCGCGTTTGCACAGTGGTGAAGGAAGGGGGCGGGGCCTGAGGTGACATGTGTGCAAACACGCCCTGTGGCGCGTTTAAAGTTGGGGAATTAATTCCTCTTGAATCCTGAGGGTCCCTGGGGGCCAACAAGCCCACCAGGTACCTCCAGTAAGCGCCACAGGGCTGCGTTGCAGAGAGGTGGTCCAGGCCACGCCACTTTTTACACCTCTCTGCAACGCAGCTCTGTGGCGCTTACTGGAGGTACCTCGTGGGCTAGTTGGACCCCAAGGACCCTCAGGATTCAAGGGGACTTTATCCCCCAACTTAAAACGCGCCACGGGGCGCATTTGCACAGTGGTGAAGGGAGGGGGCGGGGCCTGAGGTGACGTGTGCAAACACGCCCTGTGGCGCGTTTTAAGTTGGGGAATTAATTCCCCTTCAATCCTGAGGGCCCCTGGGGGCCAAATAGCCCACCAGGTACCTCCAGTAAGCGCCACAGGCCTGCGTTGCAGAGAGGTGGTCCAGGCCACGCCCCTTTTTACACCTCTCTGCAACGCAGCTCTGTGGCGCTTACTGGAGGTACCTGGTGGGCTAGTTGGACCCCAGGGACCCTCAGGATTCAAGGGACTTAATCCCCCAACCTACAACGCGCCAGGGGCGTGTTTGCAGAGTGGTGGAGAAAGGGGGCATGGCCTTTGTCTACCTCTCACCAATCCCACTGCGTGGGGCTTACTGGAGGTAAAAGGTAGGCTAGTTGGCCCCTAAAGGACCCCCAGCAGTGAAGGGGACTTCAATCCCCATCCAAGAGCGTGCCTGGGAGCGCTTTTGTAGAGTGGTGGGCAAAGTGGGCGTGGCCTGGTACAAGTACTTACCAGTGCTGCTGTGTGGGACTGACTGGAGGTAATAGTTTGGGAAGTTGGCCCCCAAGGATGTCCTTGGGGGCCAACTACCCCTCTTGTTACCTCCAGTAAGTCCCACACAGTGGGATTGCTAAGACGTCTTCGGAGGCCATGGCCCCCTTTCTCTACCACTCTGCAAACGTGCCTCGTGGCAAACTACGGGATGGGGGATGAAGTCCAATTTAGTCCTGAGGGAGTTTGGAGGCCAAGAATCCCTCCTGGTACCTCCTGTAAGTCCTACGCAGCGGAATTCCTGACCGTTGGTTGGACGCCCAGCACCCTTTCTCCACCACTCTGCAAACGTGACTACTAGTTAAAGTAGCATATTTCTGCACCTCTGACTTAGAGGTAGTTTTAATCCCCCTGCCCTATTATGTACTAGGGCCTTACAGAGGAGGTCATGCTAATCACAGGGGTACCCCAATGCATAGTGTTCCCTAGTGTATGTAGGTGTTTTCACTGTATTCTAAGTGTCTTTTAGCATATCACTGGCTCTAGGCCTGGTTAGTCAGAGTCAGTTACCACCAGTACCCGTCTGAAAAAATTGTGGGCACAGGATGATTTTGCAACAAGGCCTCTTTCTGCTCCTCTGTTGGTTCTTTCTGCACATGTCTTGCTTCTTCCTGCACTTTTGTTCGTCTTTGTGGACTTCTGTTGCTTCTTTCTGCATTTCTTTTGCTTCTTTCTGTACGTTTTTTCTTCTTTCTTCACATGTCCTACCTCTGTAGGCATAGGTTTCAGGGACGTTATAGTTAGAAACTAGCATTTAAAAGAAACTTTGAAAATCACTTAAAAAACCATAGGTTTGAGGCACGTTATAGTTAGAAATTAGCATTTAAAAAACCTTAGAAATTCACTGAAAAAACCATAGGTTTTAAGGAAAGTTATAGTTAGTTGGACATTTCACTCGTACAAAACCAGAGGAATTCCCCCGTTATAGTTAGCTCAGCTAACTATAACTCGCGCCCCCGCAATGCACAGCTGATGACGTCACATATTACATCACTCATGACATGGTCAGTGACATCACTGATGACATCACTGATGACATCTCAAATGACATCACTGATGATGACATCATCCATGTGATAATTTGATGCATCTTCTCACACCCTAATATAACCTTTGATACACCCACTCTAAATTACAGACTGCCATTCTCAAAACCATAGACACTCCAACACAAATAACTACATACCCACTCACTGATTCTTAGGTCTACACACACATCCACTCACTCACCCGTACAGTCACTCATACTTACGGTCACTCAGTACAAGACTATCATATGCACTCATACACCTATATAGACACTCACACACCGCCACTCATCCATAGAGGTACTCACACACCTAGTCAGTCATGCAAATAATTAATCACACTGCCATTTACTCACCTATACAGTTATACACACACCAGCTCACTTACTCATACAAATACTAGCACATTCTTACGCTCTTATACAATCACTGATACAAGCACACACTCATCCATACAGCCACTCTCACAATCACACACTCTCACTTATAGCCATTTATATACTCCAACACACATATATACTGCCTTTCACATATGTAGTTACTCACACATGTACCACTGAGATATACATTCACTCACTAACACATCCATACACACACTCACCCACCCATACAGTCCATCACAGATGCACTCTTGAAACCATGCACCCAGTGAATCACCCACTCACACATCTATGCACAGAGTCACACACACCCCACCCACACAAACACTCAGGCACCCATACAGATACTCAGACAACCAATCAATAACCCATATAGACACTTATGTAGCTATTCACAAACCCATGCAGCCGCTTACACACCAGCAGACAGACGGATACAGACATTCACACAGTTTAGTCACTAACCCATGCATTCAGTAAGATACGTTTAATCACTCACTTATAGAGTCAGTCACGCACCTACTAAATCATCCATTCAGACACTTATACACCCACTCATTCTTCAATACGCCTTTCCCTATATATTTTAAACATATTTAAACTTTACAGAAACACACAGTCACTGGATGAATCAATCAATCAATCATCTTTATTTCGATCAATTAAGATCATAAAAGACACTTTACAATAAAAAAGACCCATTTCTCTCCATAAATAAATATGAATGTTAGCATAACGAATACTATAAGTACAAACATGTTAAAAAGATCTTAAAAATTGCCATTAGTATGATAAAATACTTTAAAAATTCATTAAAAAATAAATAAATTTTAAAATTTAAAAAAAGGGGTAACTGGCTCAGTAATACAGTTAGCATTTCTAGACATGGCTAATGATCTTAGAGCCCTTAACCTTATGTGGCACTAGTGACAAATACACTAGAAACAAAATTTGATTTGTATCACGAATAAGGGGTGAATTATTGAGTTTATAATAAGAAATGCCACCTGCTAACATAAAAACAACCACTTTACTAAGCAATACCCACATACCCATTAATGCATCATTTAGACCTTTACAAACACTGGTTTGGGTATGCTGTAGTGGTCATACCAATTTCTGCCATTTTGCTTTCCCGAATTGACCATGTCCAACTTAAAAATTTTGCAATCGCTATTACACACGGGATACCAGTGTCGGTCAACAGTATTCTCAAGGCAATAGCACTACTCCTCACTCCCATGTTCTTACGTAAGGGGCGCAACCATTTTTTACGTGGAGCATGGTATGCCGGACAAACAAATAGAATATGAGAGTGGTTTCCTCGTGTTCCAGACACAACTTACACATGCTCTCGTTGTCCCTATGCCACTTACATGTAAATGCATTTAGGGGTAATGTGCCTACCAAGAATTGAAAGTATATACGTCTGTCCCTGGGTTTACTGATGGCATCCCAATATTCCTCGTATTTGGGACAGTGCTTAAATTCCAAAAATGTACCCGTCAGTGATGAGGGCTCTGAGATAGTAATATTATTTCTTATCATCATAGACCAGTATAATCTTTTCATCTCTTTCTTTGGGGGAATTGCTGGCTCTCTGGCTCATCCCACAAGTGACGCAGACCCATGCTAACCAATGTATTTTTTATGTTTAGCAGCCACTTGATCTTACTTGAGGTGTCTAAGACCCAAACATCTTTAAGAGCTGTTGCATACTGATGCAACTCTGGTGTGGTCCATAGTCTCCGCCAATACGCTATTGGACGGAACCTAGCAACCTCTTCCAGTCTGCTGCAGCCTAGATCGTAAAAGACTGGTTTTAAAGGAGTGCTCTGGGGCAGGCCAATGATACTTCTCACGAATTTATTTTGAGCTAGGACTAATGGCTTCATGTCACTAAAACCCCAGAGTTCTGCACCGTAAGTAACAGAAGCTAAGACTTTGGTGTTGTATATCTTAAGTAGAGGGTGCATGGGTTGGGTATGTGAGGTCTTAAATTCCTTCAGCAAAGCACCAGCCAGATGGCTATGCTTAAGGGCCAAGGTGTTTATCTGGGGGTTCCAATTAAGTCTATTCCCCAGCGTGATCCCCAGATAATTAAAAACATCAGCCTGCTCCAATAGTTCACCATTAAGAAACACCCTGCCCTTAATTGCTCTGTGCTTGTGCAGGACCATAAACTTGGTTTTATCAGCATTTATCACCAACCCACGATCTTTACAAAACTCCTCAAATCTTAATAGAGCCCTCTGCAAACCACTCTGGGTCTTAGAGATGATCAGAGTATCATCTGAAAACATAAGTATTGGAATTTTAACACCTGCAAGAGATGGTGCATCTGTGGGAAATGCAGAGAAATAGTCTACAACCCCATTAATAAATAATGAAAATAGGGTTGGGGCCAGGACACACCCTTGACGCACCCCTTTCGATACAGGGAATGGGTCAGTTTTGTTACCCTGGGTGCTCCAGCGTACTTGGGCGAAATTTCCTATATGTAATTGCTCAACAACAAATAGCACTTCTGCAGGCATACCTAGGTCTTTACATACCCTCCAAAGTTTACTCCGCGAAACTAGATCAAAGGCGGATTTCAAATCCACAAAGGCTGCATAGATTGTACCGCCAGCCAGCACAACAACCCGCCAATAGATCAGAACAAACCGAAATACCTGGTCTATTGTACTAACATTTGTGCGAAATCCTGCCTGTAATGGAGTTAATATATTTTTGTCATCAATCCACTCACGGATCTAATTGCCTGGGCACGAACGGTCTCCTTTTTTGAATATTGGCAGAATCTCTGCCCCCTTCCATGAGACTGCGATGGCTGCCCCACTCGCTATAGCATTCACTAACAGGAGTATGTATTGTTGCCAGATTACTTTGTCTTTCTTAAACAGATCAGCCGGTACGCCGTCGGGACCTGGTGCTCTGCCGTTAGCAACTAAACTCAGAGCTATCTCAGCTTCCCTAATATCGAATACCAGTGCTGTACCAGAAAATATGGTGGTATGGACAGCCTCGGTTTCGCCCCCTGTCTCCAAGGCAAATTGCGTTGCAAAGTGAGAAACCCACTTCTCTGGACCTACATGATTATTGGGCGCGGGAGCTTGCCCCCCTCTCCCCCATTTTACCTGATGCCAGAAAGACTGGGAGTTACTGTCCTTGCTTGCCTGGTAGAGATCTGCCCACCTCTGTTCGTCCCAGTCCTTTTTTGCTTTATTTAGCACAAATTTATATTCATGCCGAGTATGCTTGACTGCAGTGTAGTCATTTGTCTTAATGGCAGCAGCCAATGATTTGTAGGCTGCCCTACAGTCCTTGTTATACCAACTAGTGTCTTTGCTTTTTCGCTTAATTGAACTACTAGCTGGTTTTAAAAAGAAGGTGCTTATTTTGCTAAACAGACCCTCGTGCAGCTTTGTTATTCTATCATTTATTTCAGACTGCAGTGTGATTTCACGTAGCTCTGCCAGGGTCTCGGAGACTGCTGTCCTTATGTCAGTTAGTGTTGTTTCGCTGGATACTACGGTGTCCCATTTTACCCTCCTCATACTGCTGCAAAGCTGAACTTCGCTAGTGGAGGGAAGCAAAGGTGGATTAAATGGCTGTGGAATACCCTTAATTTCCATTTTTAAAGAAAGAGGATTATGGTCACTTTCCACTCGCTCCATGACCACCATGTCACAAAAATCAGACTAGTAATCTAAATTTAAAAGTATGTAATCGATCCAACTTGCGCTCACCCCATTATTAAAAGTGTTGGCTCCATGCTTATCGGAGGGTGAGCGACCATTAACTGCTCTAAGCCCCCCCTCCATACACAATGCCTTAAGTTGGAGGGCAGCCTCAGTCCATCTCTTGATAGGGGGAATCTCTAGGCAGGGGACACTCCATGGTGCATCCTCTTCTTCTGTCAGTTTCGAATCCTCTCTACCAAGGGGTTCGAAAGTGGTATTAAAGTCCCCCGCTATCACTATTTTGGGGGTACCTACCACTCCACCCAGAAAATCTTCTAAGCAACTAACTGTACTTGATTGTCTTGATTGAGTGAGACCCCTTGCGTAGATGTTTACGATCAGTATTTCCATATTTCGGTTAGCCTGTAGACATATGGCCATAATGTCTGGACTATCAATAGGGACTATACTAATGTTAAATCCCAGATTCTGCTTTACCCAAATGGTTAATCCCCCCGCAGGTCTACCCTTCGGCCCCTGAAGTGCCGGTACACCTTGGCATATATATAAAACATATTTAAACTTTACAGAAACACACAGTCACTGGATGATGTCATCAGTGATGTCATTTGAGATGTCATCAGTGATGTCACTGACCATGTCATGAATGATGTAATATGTGACGTCATCAGCAGTGCATTGCGGGGCGCGAGTTATAGTTAGCTGAACTAACTATAACGGGGAATTTCTATGGTTTTATACGAGTGAAATGTCCAACTAACTATAACATCCCTGAAACCTATGGTTTTTTCAGTGAATTTCTAAGGTTTTTAAATGCTAATTTCTAACTATAACGGGCCTGAAACCTATGGTTTTTTTCAGTGAATTTCAATGGTTTTTTAAATGCTAATTTCTAACTATAACGTCCCTGAAACCTATGGTTTTTTCAGTGAATTTCAAAGGTTTTTAAAATGCTAATTTCTATTTTTTTTTCTTGCTTGGAGTCGCGCACCCAGCGAGACTTAAAGCCGCGTACCCATTGCGTTCATGCAGGGGGGCCGCGCTGAGAGCCGCGCACCCATCGCGTTCACACGGGGCCGCGCTGAGAGCCGCGCACCCTTCGTGTTCACACTGGGGGCCGCGCTGAGACTCACACTAGGGTCGCGACTCCAATTTGTTTGTTTTTTTAAATCATTCACTTTCACTAATTTACATTCGCCTCGGGGAACCCATCCCCAGAGGCATGTCAACTTCTTCTTATCCGTTGAGGACCGTGGGGGGAGCCCCAATGCCCCCACGGTCCCTGCCGGCTCCTTGCCTCCTGCGGGAGCCGGCATTGCTTTTCCACATGGGGAGCTGCTGACATGCAGCTCCCCGTGTGGAAAAGCAATCTGGTTTGGATTTTGGAAGCGAGAGCAGGTTTCCTGCTCTCGCTTCCAAATCCAAACCAGTGTTTGCTATGACAGGGTGGGAGCCGCACGGCTCCGCCCTGTCATAGCAAACAGCAGTGTCCCTGGGGTGGGCACCCGGGACACTGCAGGAGCCGGCCCTGGGGGTGGCGGTCCCCAGGGCCATCACGGGCTCCAGGAGGGGGCCGCGCGGCCCCCCTCCCTTCAATTAGAAAGCCCCGGGAAGCTGGTGGTCCCCGGGGCTCGGGGGTTCGTAACGGACCCCCGCATTTGCATTTTAGTGCCCCGGGGAGGTGGCGGTCCCCGGGGCATGTGGGGGGGCTTGAGCCCTCCTACACAGGTTTATATTTCTTAAACAAAACATGCCCCCGGGGTGGCTGTCCCCGGGGCTGCGAGGGGGCCATGCGCCCCCCGCAAATATTTTAGAAAAGCCCCGGGTGGTGGCGGTCCCCGGGGCTTGGGGGGGCCTTAGAGGCCCCCCACACATCAAAAGACAAGCCCCGGGGGGTGGTGGTCCCCGGGGCTGCGGGAGGGCCTCATGCCCTCCCGCATATCATTGAGAGAGCCCTGGGGACGTGGCGGTCCCCGGGGCTGCGGCGGCTCCCGAGGGCCCCCGCAATTAAAAACTATACAATGGGCAATGCCCCCGGGACCTGGCCCACCCGGGGGCCTCATTTAAATGAAGCGCGGAGGCCCGCACTTTGATTTTTTATTATTTTTCGTCCGGCTTGGCGCACCCAGCGCGAATTCCGCCGATTTTTGGCCTAGGGGGTCAGGGTGTTTCTACCCTGCCCCCTTTTCTTGTTTTTCGCGTTTGTTTCACTGTTTTCTTCTGACTCGGTTCTACAGAGTCACAAGATGGCTGCCAACACTTCCTGGTTTGGAGTGTTGACAGCCAATTAGAATAAAGCTTGTGGTCGGGAGGGTCCGCGGATCCACCGCGCCTCTAGATATCGATATTTTTATTTTTTTAATTTCTCAGCAACTACTGAACGGATTTACACCATTTTTAAAAAGGTCGCTTTCTGAGCCGCCAAGCAGTACCTTTTTGCCAAATTTGGTGCAATTCCGTTCAGCAGTTCGGGCTGTAGCCCTGGCTAAAATTTCCTATCGAAATTAACATGGAGAAAACACTTTTTGGGACCCCCTTTTTCTCAGCCCCCACTTGACAAATCACCCCCAAACTTTCAGGATAGGAGCTGACCTGGATGAAACATTTTTGGGGAGAATTTCGCGAAGATTCGTCAAACGGTGCCAAAGTTATTGGCAAAACAAAAAACGCATTTCCTATGGAAACTAGGTGGGTCATTATGATAGCGGGCGGATCGCCACCACCCGTATGGCGGTGGCGATCCGCCCGCTATCTCACACCGCCTAACATTTTCCCCCCTCCATATTATGATGGCTGGGGGGTCCGCGGCGGACGGAAAGACGGTCCGCCGCTTTTCCGCCGGTCGACTTGTCGACCGGGCGGAAAACATACATAATATGGTGGTGGTGTCTGCAAGACACCGCCGTCCATATTATGATGATGGCGGTAAGCAGCCCTTCGCCATGGAAGGGCATGTGGTCTTCACTGTTGGGGGCCCGTAGCGGGCTCCCAGGATGTTGGGGGGTGCAGGGTGCACATGGGGGGTACCTATGGTACTCCCCTGCATTGGCATGGACAAAGTGGCAGGCACCGCGCGGTGCCTGTCACCTTGTGCATGTGAATGCCCAACGTGCATTCCCAGCATTGTGGAGGGCGGTGCTGTGAGCACCGCCCGCCACAATGCTGGGAATAGGGGATGCCACCGCCACCGTGGCATCCTAATACCCACGGCGGGACCGCCGCTCCTATGGCGGACGGTCCCATTCACTGTTACGGTGACGGGCGGACTTTGTCCGCCCGCCATCGTAATGTCCCCCTAGGTTCTAACGCCAGTAGGTAATATATATATATATATATATATATATATATATATATATATATATATATATATATATATATATATATATATATAAACCAACAAATGCCCTGAAGCTTTTCGAAGACGCACACGACAGGAGACACCCATTCCAGAAAGGCAACCAGCAGTTACATTCCGGTATTGGATTTCTTTTATTTCGCCTCTTCTTCATAGGCAGTTCAGGATGTGCACAGCGGGCTCCCATTACTCATTATATATGCGCTGCCCTAAGTGGGTCTACGTTCAGTACGTCAGTTCTTAAAGGCATGATGGGACTTGTAGTCCTAATGTGGAGCAATATCATCCTTAAGTAGGTTCCGGCACATCCTTATTATTAAAATCATAATTTCCCTTAGTGGGCCCACCGGAATCCTTGCTGGTTCATTCCGCCGTCTCCTGTGCTGTTGCTCGGGCGTGGACGCAGTTCCCACCACACAGCCTCGCATTTCATTAGTGGTGATGGTGCAGTCTTCCACGGCACAGGCAGCCGTGCAATTATGTTAACCAACAAATGCCCTGAAGCTTTTCGAAGACGCACACGACAGGAGACACCCATTCCACAAAGGCAACCAGCAGTTACATTCCAGTTTTGGATTTCTTTTATTTCGCCGACGCGTTTCGAGGCAAAGAGCCTCTTCTTCATATGCAGTTCAGGATGTGCACAGCGGGCTCCCATTACTCATTATATATGCGCTGCCCTAAGTGGGTCTACGTTCAGTACGTCAGTTCTTAAAGGCATGATGGGAGTTGTAGTCCTAATGTGGAGCAACATCATCCTTAAGTAGGTTCCGGCACATCCTTATTATTAAAACCATAATTTCCCTTAGTGGGCCCAGCGGAATCCTTGCTGGTTCATTTCGCCTTGTCAATGAATAACCAAAAGGTGGGCTGCTGCTGAGTGTATCCTGTGAAAGCTTCAGGGCATTTGGTGAATAAACTATTTGCACGGCGGCCCCCGTCTTGACAGGACTGCACCATCTTTAGAAACTAAGAGGCTGTGGTTGAAACTGTTTGTGACCGATATAGCACAGCAAGCCAGGCATAATGAACTTTCCTGTGCATTCAACATCCTACTAAAGGAAAAAATGTGCTTTTATTTTACAAGTGAGTACGGACCCACTTGGGGAGATGTAATATTGCTTTTCTGAACTGCGTGTTCCATCATGCCTAATGTTTTTGCCACAAATTGAGTGCAGCCCACTGAGGGCGAACAACCAATGAGAAAGTAAGAAAGATTTAAATAAAAGGAGAGCAAATCGTACTCATTTGCAAGCTGCCTATGATGAAGGGACGGAGAGTCTTGAAACGCGTCAGGCAAATCAATTAAGCTTAGATGAAAAGGAGAGTTGTCAATGAATAACCGAAAGGTGGGCTTGCTGCTGAGTGCGTCCTGTGAAAGCTTCAGGGCATTTGGTGAATAAACTATTTGCACGGCGGCCCCCGTCGTGACAGGACTGCACCATCTTTAGAAACTAAGAGTCTGTGGTTGAAACTGTTTCTGACCGATATAGCACAGCAAGCCAGGCATAATGAACTTTCCTGTGCATTCAGCATCCTACTAAAGGAAAAAATGTGCTTTTATTTTACAAGTGAGTACGGAACCACTTGGGGAGATGTAATGTTGCTTTTCTGAACTACGTGTTCCATCATGCCTAATGTTTTTGCCACAAATTGAGTGCAGCCCACTGAGGGCGAACAACCAATGAGAAAGTAAGAAAGATTTAAATAAAAGGAGAGCAAATCGTACTCATTTGCAAGCTGCCTATGATGAAGGGACGGAGAGTCTTGAAACGCGTCAGGCAAATCAATTAAGCTTGGATGAAAAGGAGAGTTGTCAATGAATAACTGAAAGGTGGGCTTGCTGCTGAGTGCGTCCTGTGAAAGCTTCAGGGCATTTGGTGAATAAACTATTTGCACGGCGGCCCCTGTCGTGACAGGACTGCACCATCTTTAGAAACTAAGAGGCTGTGGTTGAAACTGTTTCTGACCGATATAGCACAGCAAGCCAGGCATAATGAACTTTCCTGTGCATTCAGCATCCTACTAAAGGAAAAAATGTGCTTTTATTTTACAAGTGAGTACGGACCCACTTGGGGAGATGTAATGTTGCTTTTCTGAACTACGTGTTCCATCATGCCTAATGTTTTTGGCACGAATTGAGTGCAGCCCACTGAGGGCGAACAACCAATGAGAAAGTAAGATAGATTTAAATAAAAGGAGAGCAAATCGTACTCATTTGCAAGCTGCCTATGATGAAGGGACGGAGAGTCTTGAAACGCGTCAGGCAAATTAATTAAGCTTGGATGAAAAGGAGAGTTGTCAATGAATAACCGAAAGGTGGGCTTGCTGCTGAGTGCGTCCTGTGAAAGCTTCAGGGCATTTGGTGAATAAACTATTTGCACGGCGGCCCCCGTCGTGACAGGACTGCACCATCTTTAGAAATTAAGAGGCTGTGGTTGAAACTGTTTCTGACCGATATAGCACAGCAAGCCAGGCATAATGAACTTTCCTGTGCATTCAGCATCCTACTAAAGGAAAGAATTTGCTTTTATTTTACAAGTGAGTACGGACCCACTTGGGGAGATGTAATGTTGCTTTTCTGAACTACGTGTTCCATCATGCCTAATGTTTTTGCCACAAATTGAGTGCAGCCCACTGAGGGCGAACAACCAATGAGAAAGTAAGAAAGATTTAAATAAAAGGAAAGCAAATCGTACTCATTTGCAAGCTGCCTATGATGAAGGGACGGAGAGTCTTGAAACACGTCAGGCAAATCAATTAAGCTTGGATGAAAAGGAGAGTTGTCAATAAATAACCGAAAGGTGGGCTTGCTGCTGAGTGCGTCCTGTGAAAGCTTCAGGGCATTTGGTGAATAAAATATATATATATTCACTGGAAAAAACGTAGGTTTTACAGACGTTATAGTTAGAAATTAGCATTTAAAAAACCTTTGAAATTCACTGAAAAAACCATAGGTTTCAGGGGCGTTATAGTTAGCTGGACATTTCACTCGTACAAAACCATAGAAATTCCACTGTTATAGTTAGTTCAGCTAACTATAACTCGCGCCCCGCAATGCACTGCTCATGACGTCACATATTACATCATTCATGGCATGGTCAGTGACATCACTG
Source organism: Calotriton arnoldi (assembly GCA_963921515.1). NCBI lineage: Eukaryota > Metazoa > Chordata > Amphibia > Caudata > Salamandridae > Calotriton > Calotriton arnoldi. The sequence goes on along the minus strand of CAWUFW010006730.1, from coordinate 822,308 downwards.
ATGACATCACTGATGACATCTCAAATGACATCACTGATGACATCATCCAGTGACTGTGTGTTTCTGTAATTTTTAAATATGTGTTACATATATTCTTAGGTGTATTGAAGAATAAGTGGGGGTATAAGTGTCAGGATGGGGGATTTTACAGGTGTGTGACTGATTGTATAAGTGAGTGATTAAACGTGTCTTACTGAATGCATGGGTTAGTGACTAAACTGTGTGAATGTGTGTATCAGTCTGTCTGTTGTTGTGTAAGCTGCTACATGGGTTGGTCAGTAGCTCCATGAGTGTTTATTTGGGTTATTGATTGTTTGCCTGAGTATTTGTATGGGAGACTGAGTGTGTGTGTGGGTGGGTTGGAGGTGTGTGACTCTGTGCATTGATGTGTGAGTGCTTGATTCACTGGGTGTATGGGTTCAAGAGTGCATGTGGAAACAGCTGTATGGGTGGGTGAGTGTGTGTATGGGTGTGTTGGTGAGTGAATGGATGTCTGAGTGGTACATGTGTGAGTAACTACATATGTAAAAGGCAGTATATGTGAGTGATGCTGTATATAAATGAGTATATGTGAGTGAGTGATTGTGAGAGTGGCTGTATGGATGAGTGTGTACTTGTATCAGTGATTATATAAGAGAGTAATTATGCGTTAGTATCTGTATGAATTAGTGAGGTGGTGTGTGTATAACTGTATAGGTGAGTAAATGGGAGTGTGATTGATTCTTTGCATGACTGACTAGGTGTGTGAGTAACTCCATGGATGAGTGGCGGTGTGTGAGTGTCTGAATAGGTGTATGAGTGCATATGATAGTGTTGTATTGATGAGTGACTGCATGTATAAGTGAATGTATGGGTGAATGAGTGGATGTGTGTGTAGACCTAGGAATCAAAGAGTGCGTATGTAGTAACTGGTATTGGTGTCTCGATGGTTTCGAAAATGGTAGTCTGTATTTTACAGTGGGTGTATTAAAGGTTATATTAGACTGTGAGGAGGTGCATCAGATTTTCACGTGGTTGATGTCATCAGTGATGTTATCAGTGATGTCATTTGAGATGTCATCAGTGATGTCATCAGTGATGTCACTGACCATGCCATGAATTATGTAATATGTGACGTCATGAGCAGTGCATTGCGGGGGCGCGAGTTATAGTTAGCTGAACTAACTATAACAGTGGAATTTCTATGGTTTTGTACGAGTGAAATGTCCAGCTAACTATTACGCCCCTGAAACCTATGTTTTTTTTCAGTGAATTTCAAAGGTTTTTTAAATGCTAATTTCTAACTACAACGTCTGTAAAACCTATGGTTTTTTCAGTGAATTTCAAAGGTTTTATAAATGCTAATTTCTAACTACAATGTCCCTGAAACCTATATTGTTTTTAACTAAATTTAAAAAAGACGTGCATACTTTTTGTAGTGAATAACTAACTGTAACAGTACTCTGTTATAAGTTATAATTTAACAATGTTTAAATCTTAATTAGCACTAATTAACATATAAGTGTGGAAAAAGTGTGACGGAGCAGCTATGATTCCTGACTTCGAACAACAGCATTCACAGTTCGATTCCCGGCTCCAGCGGCACGTTAGCCCACCACTATGTCACTGTGGGCAACACCTTGCTTAATCTTTACGATGCCCCCGAGCGCTGGCACACCTTTCCAGGGGTAGCTGTATGCTTTACAAATGCTCGCATTTTTTTAATTTCGAACCATAGTGATGAGAAATATTATCACGTTTTTTTTTTTCATCTATTCTGATAGATCTTTTTTTTATGTCTTCTATTTAGAATTACGGCAATTAATAAATATATTTACTCATGAGAATGGAAATGACACGGTTTTCCGGGTAACAGTTTTTAAGCTCTCCAACGTATGTACATATTAAGGACCTTATACGTGTTAGGTTCGAAATCGAAACTTTTTCCGCTTCACATTTTGTAACTTTTCCCAACACGTGCTCAAGTTAAACAGTTAAAACATGAGCACATGTCAACTGTAAAACGGGACATCTAAATGGGCGGAGCCGCATCTTCCTTCCGTAGACTACTCAATAACCAAAAAGTATATAAACCACACCCGTTGATTGATTAGTTTCGTTTTTGCGAGTTCTTTACGCGTCTCCATTCAGTGATGAAGGTGCTCTTTTCTACAGTCGGATTCTTCTTTTGCGGCCACAAAACATAATCCTGAGTTGTAAGTTGTTTGATTATGGCATACTAGATATTTATAATACGTAGCTATTTGTCAATATTTAAACACTTGTATTTAGAAAAAAGTGTTATTGGTTGTTTTTGCCATTTATATGTAACGTCATCAGCTTGTTTTCAGAAACAGACAGAATACAGCAAACATTGTTCCTGTTCTGGCTCCTTTGAGCTCATATAGTGTGACTTTGTATATTATAATATTGACACTGTACTTGACCTCAGAAGTGTTGGTGACCCGTCGGCGCGAAGACTAAAGATTTATATGTAACGTCAGCAGCTTCTAGTTTGTAGTCTATTTCCCCCTTGAGATCATATAGTGTGAGTATGTATATTATAATAACCACACATTATGATCTCAGAGGAGTTTGTGACCTGTTGGCACGAAGACTAAAGATTTATATGTAACGTCAGCAGCTTCTGGGTTTTAGTCTATTTCTCTCTTGAGATCATATAGTGCGAGTATGTATATTGTAATATTAACATTTATACTCACCTAAGTGGAGTTTATGACCCGTCGACGCGAAGACTAAAGATTTATATTTAACGTCAGCACCTTCTTGTTCTTACTCTGTTTGTTCCTTGGGATCATATACTGTGAATATGTATATTATAATATTAACAGTCATTGTGATCTCAGAGCACTTTATGACCCGTTGGCGCGAAGATGAAAGATTTCGAAGTCCCGGAGAAAAGAAGCTCTCAGCATACTCATCGCTGGAAAGTATTTCGTTATTGATCTTCTTTTGAATTGATGACTTCATTTTCCTTTTTCTGTGCCATCAGTGACACTGTGTATATTGTAAGAGTGTGATATTTCCACACAACAGGAATTGGAGATTTGTCGCCGCCAGGAGTAAACCATCTGAAATACAGTTTACTGACCTTTATAACTTACTTGATCAGATATTTTTACAGTGACAATATTTTTGGAAATTGCAGTTTAAAAAAAAATAGTTTCCATAGATACTTTCTTAGTGAATACCTTTGATAAACCCTACATTTCTGAATGTTTTTTTACTATTTCTATTTTTGTCTGTTGCGGTTCCTATTCACCTTCTCCCTATAGAATATATACGACCAGTAGTGTATATTATTATACTACTATCCTATATATTCTTAAAGGAGTACGTGATTTCTTAGCGGAGCAGTGAGCGACCTCTAAGCACTACGACCGAACTTTCCCGAATTCTACAGAATAGAAATTATAAATAATGATAAAGCGTACATTTCTATGTAATATAAAGTGATTTGTGTTTAACTGTTTTTTACTTGTTATTGTTCTTGTGACCTGAGATGATGTAGTGCGGGAGTGTTTCTTGTAGCACTTCTTTTCTACTTTATCTAAAAGTAACTCATGCCCTCTTATATTATCAAGAATATGGGGCAACACTTTTACAAACTCTAGCAGAAAAAAAAAGGGAGGGTGTGCCCACGCATAAGGGATATTTTATTAATTGCGTTTTTATTTGTCACCCCTTTGATATATACAGCTTCAGTTTCCGAAGAAAGTATATTTGTAATTGCTTAATAAAAACTATTTCAAACCTAGACTGAAATTTCTGCTGCACAACCAGAGCTCCCCGTCAGAAAAGTAAACACCACATTATAACTAAACAGTGCACCTGGGAAGTATCCCACCCGCAAACTTAATAAAAAGAAGACCGCAGTACACTTTGTTATTTTCCCGCCGTGATTTGTACACCCCACGCCAATTATATAAATGGCCCTTAAAATATATAAAAAACTATTTTTACCTTCACAATCCCTCTCCACCACCTTGTGACCACTGTACAGAGTTAATAGTGTTCCTACCCTCCCCGCTACTACTTTCTTTTCCCTTACTCCATTGAAGTGCGTCACAAAATGGTTCACAACAGTGAACCGTTCCCAGCCAATAATGAGCAAACTTGTACTAGGAACACTTTAGCCAATAAAATGTCCATGGTGTTCCGCAGAGGGGAAGGGAATCGCTGCCAACACTTCTACTTTCAATGGTTTACAGCCAATCAACATTAAGCTTGGGAAGGTCCTGCTTGGAACACGTTACCCAATCAGATGTCCCTGCTACTCCGCGGACAGGGAGGAAATGGCTGGAAACACTTGTACTTTCAATGGTTCGCAGCCAATGAACATTAAGCTTGGGAAGGTCCTGCTTGGAACACGTCAGCCAATCAGATGTCCCTGCAACTCCGCGGACGGGTAGGAAATGGCTGGCAACACTTCTACTTTCAATGGTTCGCAGCCAATGAACATTGAGCTCGTTGTTGGAACACCTCAGCCAATTAAACATAAATTTTGTTCCAGACACACGAACAGAACACGCCCTCCCACATAATATTAAATTTCGTCTAAGAAAGTGACACTGTCCGTGATAAAAGTGAACACCGCATTATAAGTAAACATTACTGCGCATTATAATAAGTAAACATTACTGCGCATTATATTAAAGGAAGGCTGCAATACGGCGCATTGTTATTTTCCCTGCTTGCCGCAATACGGCGCATTGTTTTCCCGATGGGATTCCCAGAGCCTACGCAACCTTGCCGCAATACCGCGCACTGTTGTTCTGCGGACGTGATTTCCACAGCCTACGCAACATTCAAACTCCCTGCCTCTGCACCGTACAGACTGCTTAAACTAAGACCACAGTGTTCCTACTATACCCTCTTATACAATTTTTCTCTTTTGTTTCACCCTACGCCTTTCAACTCAGTCACAAAATGGCTGCCAACACTTCCTAGTTTCAACAGTTCGCAACCAATGAGCCGCACGCTCGTGCTCGTAACGCCTCAGCCAATCAGATGTCAGAATTCTCAAATATCGATATCTGTAAATTTTGATATTTCTCTAAAACTACTGAACGGACTTACCCCATTTAAACAAAAGCGTGCTTTCTGGACCAAGACCTTTCTCCCTGCCAAATTTGGCGTAATTCCGTTCAGCAGTTTGACCTGTAGCCTTGTCTAAAGTTTCCTATGGAAATTGCATGGAGAAAACATGTTTTGGGACACCCCTTTTTTCTCAGCCCCCCCTTCACGAATCACCCCCAAACTTTCAGGATAGGAGCTCACCTCAAAAGAGGAACTTTTTGGAAAATTTCGTAAAGATTCGGCAAACGACGCCTAAAGTTATAAGCACATCAAAAATGCTTTTCCTATGGAAACGTGGTCCTAACTATAACTACCTACTGGCGACCGCCAGTAGGTAATATATATATATTTATTTGTTATATTTTTAGTTTAATAACTGTTTTTAAGTAGATATATGTAAATATATATATTAATGATTATATATGTGTGTTTAGCTTTTTTAAATTAATTGTATTTGTTATATTTGTTAAGATATATATTAAATCTTTTTTATTTTTACATTAATGTTACTATTTAATATATGTAATATTTATTATTTTATTTTATAAGGATTTTAAAATGATATTTAATACAACTATATTAATGACCAATATTATTTTTCCGATATTTTTGTACTTAACATTATAAGTATAGGATGATGATATTTTTGACATTGATATGTTGGTCAAGATATTTTGGTATGGGGATATTTTGGGGGCCAATATTTTGTCAGTGAACCCATTATGTAGTAGTGGATGACAATTGTCCCAACAAGGACAGTACTGTCCATTGTGTCTGGGATGATGCTCACTCAGTACTGGGTCTCATTTGATGTTGGACCTCAATCATGTGTGATAGCATATAGTGCACTTATGATTCAATTGTGTGTGTAGGCCAATCTGTAGTAGCAACTATGCTAGTGTACATATTGCATAAACATGGCAGTATGACTTGTCCATCATTCCATCAATATGTCGTATTTAGGTATATGACCATTTCATTGCTGCAGAGACTTGTACGGAATCAGTATTACTAAGTTTCACTTTGAAGACCTAATTGAAGAAAGCAGGTAACTAAGGTATACAACAAATCCCAAAATGTACAAAGTGTTAAGGTATCCTACTAGTTACATGAGGATGGAGATCCTACAACTTCAGTAATGCAATTGTAGATGTCTGGTGGTATGACTTCATTGTGAGGAAGTGTTGAAATTTGGGGTAGCATGCATGCATGTCCTCATGCTAATTTATCCACAAACAAACCGGTACTTGTAGGTTGAGTCTTCTGAACACTTAATAAATGTTCTATGATCAAAACTGTTAGTCGTGTGTGTCCTGGAACATGCAATAAACCTATTTTGTTTTGCATTTCAGCATCATCCCAGGAAGGCAGAGGAGACATGGCTGAAATCCATGGGGTAGCAGCTGGCCACGGTGCTTCTTGTCAAAAAATATCAGAGACCGATGGTACCAGTGGCCCAGAGGGTGATGGGGTATCATGGAAGATGCAACCTCGATTACGTCATCTCCGTCTCAGTCATCGTCCAGTGGATACTCCCTAGCAGTGGCGGACCCAGCAGGACAAGTACCACTATCTTCCTTGTCCGCCACCCCACAGTTAATCTCCACCCATCCCTGTTGCTCCCCAACCAGTTGTCCACCCAATTCAATTTGTTTATTTTGTTTTGGAACTCCAACGGAGGTCCACAAAAACACATCAATAGATTAAAAAGACAAACTTTACATACAATACAAAATTCTTCCCTTATACATCGCTACCTCCCAAGGGTAATTCTTATATCGAGCGTGCTGTATAATACAATAAATACATAAGACAATCAAGTATCCAACCAGCTCACATATTATAACATAGAAATAAAATTACTATTAAAAATGTCCTAATAAATAGACAGAAAGGTTTAAAAAATTGATATATCTCATGACAAACCATTTCATTCGGGGGAGACAGAACCAGAGATCGCGCTTCCTGGGCAGAGTGAATATTAAATTTGATAAAAAATGGCTTTAAGAACACACTCCTAGCACTTTGCAACTTTGTACATACAAATAAAACATGATTTAGATCTTGAATTTGTAATTGGCACATTTCGCAAATTCTTTTCTCTCTTAGTTATTTTATCCCAGATACCAGTGACTTCTCTTAGTGGCAGCAAGTTGTCCAGCCGCTCCCCTCATAGGGAAGCAGTCTCCTTCGCAACAAGCACCTCCGCCCCAGTTCCCATCCACTGCCCTGAGTGAGGAAACTATTGGCCTCCTGAGGACCATCTCTGTAGGTCAGACGGTAGTACTGAGTGCCATCCAGGGGCTATGCATCCATCTGTAGCACATGGTGGGCTACCTAGAAGACATCCATGGTGCTCAGTCTGCCCTACAGAGATACTTTCTGGCTCTGGCCTCCTCCCTCACAGCAGCCTTCTACCCATCCCAGTCTTCCGCACCCCCTCCTTCCTCTGCCCCATTCCCAGCCACATACCCTATTCCACATCCTACCCCAAGTACACTCACACCTTTGCATGCATCCACACACAAAAATAAACACCACAAGGGACACAGGCATGCATCCACACATCACACACTCACTACCCTCACCACTCTACCACCCCAGCATTCCCACGGGCTCCACACCTGCACCAACAGACCCATCCACCACATCCAGCATTCCCCCAAACACCATACCTGCACACACAGACCCATCCACCACACCCAGCAGTCCCCTAAACACCACACCCGCACACACAGGCCCATCCACAAAACCCACCATAACCTGCCCATCCACCTCACACACCAGATGAGAATGCATACCCACACACCTGCACCAACAACACTACCACCCACACCTGGCACTTCCACTCCCTCTACCTCCCAAGCCCAATACATTTACGATTATCCTAAACCAAGTTCACGCCTTGAACACTTCTTTGCCCTTAGGCTTATGCCTGTAAGCCACAAAACCCTCCCTACCAAAACCAAGGAACAGACTCCCACACCCCAACCTATCCCTTCCACTTCCCAAACCAACACTCCCAAGAAAAAAGCCACACTTCCCACAAAAAAACAACCCAGCCAAAATCCCAATCCACCACTCCCAAGAAAAAATCGACCCCTCCTAAATATCAAACCACGACTCTCATGAAAAAATCGACCCCTCCTAAATCCAAGCCCACAACTCCCAAGGAAAGATTGACCCCTCCTAAATCCCAAACTCACCACTTCCAAGAAAATAACAACACCTCCAAAATCCCAACCCACCACTCCTGCTCCCCAATACACTCCCTACCCCAAATCCCACCTAGCCAAACCAAGCCCCCCCCACTCCCAAGTGACATCTTTGACGTGCCTGGACAGCCCACTCGATGCCCCTTCCTGGGAAGGTTCCCCTGGCAGTGTTTTGGTAGGCAAGCTATGTGGCACTGCACTGTACTGGTCCATAAAGGACAGATTTGGACAGGCCATAGACCTTTTTTGCTAGCATTCCCTCAGTTATGGGACAATAAAAACGTGTTTGTTTTGGAAGACAGTTGTCCTATCTTCACTTCTTTTGCTATTTAATGTTCATGTATATTTGGGAATGTGTGACTATAGTTGTGCTTCTTTAACCCTGATTGCTGTGCAATTTGGAGAGGATTGCATATTCTGGCCTTGCAAACAATGTTGGAGTCACACAGGACAAGGGGACAGGTTCAATGGATGGATATGTGAGATGGATTAAAATTGGGCCTGACATTGAATTGTATGGGATATCATGTTGTTAGAAATGGGGGTCTCTAGTTGGCAAGGGTTTGCACCTTTGTCCAAGTAGGGACCCTTTCTTCTAGTCATTATAAGGGAGTTACACTCCTAAAATAACCCCTGCTCACCCCCTTGGTAGCTTGGCACAAGCAGTCAGGCTTATCCTTGAGGTAGTGTGTAAAGCATTTGCACATAACCAACAGTAATACAGGGAAAACACTACAAAAGGACACCACACCAGTTTTAGAAAAATATCCAATATTTTATATACTTAAAACAAGACCAAAACAGTAAAAATCCATACTACAGTACTTAAAAAGGTATACTTTGCAAGAATACTTGAAAAACACAGTTCGTATGAGTCGGTAGCTCCGTCCAGGGCTACCGCGATGCTGAAAACAACAGCGTCTAACAGTTCCAGCCGACCACATCGGTACGGGCCAGCGAAAGTGTAAACAGACTTGGTAACCGTACCTTTCTCGTTGCGGCTGACACGTTGGTGCCAGCCGGTCGTGGCAACCGTCGCAGTTGTGTTGCAAAATGGAAGCGTGCAGGGTGCGGTGTCCTCTCGATGCGGTGCAGGCAGCGGCTCGGTCACGATCATCCAGACGGCGTCGGTGAGACCAAGGCTTACGGTGCAGGGCAAGACGGTGATCGATGCGGTGCTGGCAGGTTGCGGTGCAGGGGACAGAGCCGGTTAGCGGGAGTTGGCGTCGGCCGGCCCAGACGGCTGTGTGGGATGAGGCGGTGCATCGTGAAACTTAAGAACGGTTCCCCCAGCCACGATGTAGTCACGGGTGTCGAAGTCAGCAGCAGCGACGGCGTTGGTGAGACCAGGATGGCGAAGTGAAGCGAGGCGGTGCGGTGCGGTGCGGAGTGCGGTTCCCACAGGTCACGGTGCAAGCAGCGGCTCGGTGGCATCGGTCGTCGTCGGTGAGACCAGGGTTGCGGTGCGAGATGCGGACGGTGCGGTCTGCGATGCCGTCAGGACACAGAGCCAGCGACGGAGTCGGTGACGGAGTCGGTTGCGTTTCCCTTCTCTGTGGCAACTGAAACAGCGGTTCCAGAAGCGGTACCCAGAGGTTGATGAAGTCTTTGCAGTCCCTGAGACTTCAGAACAGGAGGCAAGCTCTATTTCAGGCCCTTGGAGATACTCAATAAAGAAGTTGCAGAAAGTTCAGTCCAGTCCTTTCACTGCCCAAGACAGAAGCAGCCACTGTAGGCCAACACAGCAAAGCACTCAGCAAAGTGGTAGTCCCTCCTCACAGATTCTCCAGCTCTTCTTCTTGGTCCAAAATAGTTCTAAAGTTTAGGGGTTTGGGCCCCACTTTTTATAGCCCAAAATCCTTTGTTCTCTGGGGGCAGAGAGTGTCTGTGCCCAGCCAGAACCAGTTCTGTCCTCTCTGGTGCAGTTTCCTGGCAGGAGGTGGAGACAGCATTGTCAGAGGTTGACCAGGCCCATTCAGGTGAAAGGAAATCTCCTACCCCTACTCTAAATGCAGCCCAGGTCTATTCAACTCATCCCTGACCCATCTAGGCTCTCTGGAGCCACTAATCCTCCCCAGCCCCTGTCATCCTAAAGCCAGACAGTCAATCCACAAACCCAGCAGAGGCACACTGGATGGGCAGGCAAGAAAATACCTACTTTCTAAAAGTGGTATTTTCAAACACAGAATGTAAGACTCACCTTTACTAAAATAGACATCTTTAGATTCAGAGTTCAGGCATACTAAACTTTATTTTTCTACCTTGTTCCCAGGGGTAGTTATGTTTATAAGATGTTATAAACAAACTCCCCATTCTGTCCTATGGGGACAGGTAGCCTTGCAATAGTGAAAAACAAAATTGGCAGTAATTCACTATCTGCCACACACACCAGGGCATGTCCTACCTTTCACATACACTGCACCCTACCCACAGGGGTACCTTGGGCCTACCTTGGGGGTGCCTGATATGTAAGGAAAGGGAAGTTTAGGGCCTGGCAAGTGGGTACACTTGCCAAGTCGACATGGCAGTACCAGACTGCACACAGGCTCTGCAATGGCAGGCCAGAGTTACATTTACAGGCTGCTTGTGTGGGTGGCACAATCAGTGCTGCAAGCCCACTAGCAGAATTTGATTTACAGGCCCTGGGCACACACGGTGCACTGTACTAGGGACTGACTAGTAAATCAAATCACCCAAATCATGGAAACACCAATCCATAGCAACAATTTACAACAGGAGCACTTGCACTTTAACACTGAACAGCAGTGAGAAAGTGCGCAGAGACACTAAACCAGCAAAAACAGGGTCAAAACCGGGAGGTCAGAAAGCAAAAAGACAGAGGAAACACGCCAAAAGATTCCAAGTCTAACACGTCATAAGTATTTCTAGCTGTTTTTGTCAATGTGTCCATCATTTAGGTTGAAGTTCTCCCAATGATGTATATTGTATATGTGTTTGATGTGTGCAAGCTAGTTATTAGTTTCACTACATCTGGGGGGTTTTTTGTGTTGGTATTTTGGAATTACTTTTTGGAGATTGTTCATTAGTGTGTGTGTGCCTTACACGTAGTTGATATTTCAGCAAAAAATGCAGTTACTGCTGTGTTTAGTTTTATACTTTGACATTACACATTATGCATATCTGCGTGACAGTTGGCTATGCTATTGGTTGTCCCTAATGTGCTTCATTCCACAGGTACTGGGAGCATGGAATTTCGAGGCATGTGCAAAGTGGAATTTAACCCAGGCACTCAGGCTTTCAGGATTCCCCCTAGTAGTAGCATTGCTATTCTGCAGGGATTCTTCAAATTGTGAACTTTGCATACTTCTCACCCTGCTCAATTTATAAATCCTATTTAACTGACATTGCTTTTTGGGGTGGGTGCTGTGTGAGAGTGCATCACAGTGGTTTGGCAAGGCATGTATATTTTGAGGTTCTTAACACATCCTTGCAGATCCATGTTTGATATCACACTTGTACCTGCCATATGGAAAATCGGAGGGTGTCACAGAAAATGATAAGTGTGATATTCATGAGTTACTGCTGCTGTGTTATGGTAACTGACTGCCGACATCACAATATTCGATTATTATTTGTGAACACATTGCAACTTTTGTGGTGCGTGCCTGTGCAGTGTTAGTGACCTGGCCAAGGAGGACATCATGTAATTGGAATGTACATTGTGAACATTTCCGACGGGGGGAGCCACAAAATATGTTTGGCACAGGGAACCCATACCTCTTGCCAGGGTGCATGGCGGGACATCTATTTGCTATGTAATCAATAGATTTAGGTACGTGTATAGCTTACTGTCAATTGCGTCCATGGCGGCCTCTGTTTTGGACGTCGTTCATCAGGTACAGCAGCAGCAGAATGTGTAAGATCGGCTCCATGGTGGCACAGCTCCTGTGTAGCTGTGCACAGGTCAGTTTCAGCCCTTTACCCCTCCCTTTCTGCCAGCTCGGATGTAGTGGTTGGACCACCACAGGAACGCCAGCGGTCAAGCACATCGTGATTGGGCGGGCAGTCTGACTGATGGTCCACCCTCCAACAGACACTTTAAATTTGACCGCCACAGTCGGGACTTACTGGCGGTGGTGACGGTGCAGCAGCGGGATATCGTATATGTAACCACCTGCATCGTAATCGGGTGGTTGGACCACTGCCGCCGATGGCACTGCAGTACGTGGACCGCCAAACTCGTAATCAGCCCCCTAGACTGTGCGGGTGCCTCTTCATTACCCTTGGATAGGCCACAAACACAGGCACCATGCTGCCTCTGGTTTTCACCATTCTTGCAGTTCCCAGGTCAGAGACAGTGCTTAATTTGATTAAAAAAAATTGGGCCCGGATTTATCAGGTTTTTGTTTCATCCTTGCACCATGCAAGGCGACACAGGGGGACCCAAAACATAGGATTAGGTTTACTATGCCACACAGCAACACCCTGCATGGCCCTGTGTAGCTTGGTGTAACACAAGGCTGTGCAAGTTGCTGCTTTGCGTTACACTGCGCCGGGAAGGCATTACATAGGTGTTCCCATGCATCCACCCATGTATTCTGATACATTCCCAGATTTATCAGCACTGGTAGACCTGAGAATGCAAAAGAATGGTATGCCTTCCGATAGAGGTGCAACGAGCGAAAATATCTTTCTTTCTCCTTGTTGTTTCATCTTTCTAAGTGTACTGCATACTGCAGCACACTTAAAAAGATGAAAAAGCCTCTAAGGGTTGGTTTCATGCAGGAAGGTATCCCTTCCTGCACAAAAACAATCCTGCCTGCAACGCAGGCACCCTTGCACCATGGTGCAAGAGTGCCTCTGTTGGCAGATTGTGCACCAGCACAGGCAGAGAGCAGGAATGTGCCATATCTTGACAAATATTGAGCATTCCTTCCCTTTCTCGCAGTGCAATGCAGCAAGTTTTCTTGCTGCATTGCGTTGCATGAAAGAATGCTAAATCTGGCCCTAAGTGTAGGTGCACCTAATTTTTTTGTTAGGAAGCCACCTCCCACTTTTGCCACTGGCTTTGCCCATTTTCCTTAATACTGATGTACACTTTTGCAGTGGTGCTGCCCACTGCCTCCATGTACAATGCTCAAAGTGGAGTGGAGCAAGCAAACAAAGGTTGTGAGTCTTTCTGAAAGGCGGATTCGTTGGTGTTGTCCTACCAAGAAAATTTGGAAGAAATGAGGTCAAATAGTGCATTTTGCAGCCTAAAATTCACTTACGTTTGCTTTGAAAGAGCACCCTGAAAGGCCTATTCACGAAATATTGCAGTACTTTCATGGTCTGGTTCGTGGGAGGGTGGAAGCGTTTGGGTATGTGAATAGGTGCCATGTCCTTAGTGCCACTAGTTCAAATAAAACAATAAACCTATGTGTGCATTATCTGGAAAAAACAAAAATGTAAAAACAATCTCAACAATTAAACGGAGCAAAATAAAGTACTGCGCAAATACAGATGATTCCTCCCTGATGCATGGCGAGTCCTGTTCCTTGCCCCATCCAGTAACCATCAAAGAGGGCATACTTGAAGTGGCTGAGCACTAGGCTGCAGTACGCGTTCATTCCTGTTGCACACAATAATTGTTCTGCAACAGTACTCCTCCAAAACAAATCATCATGTTTATTTACATGGCAGTATTGTTACAGAGCATTTATTTTGCAGTAGTGCAACTGAATTGAATGCATGGTCGTCTTTCTTTCTACAATGTTTCTTTCGGCAATTGCGATCATTTCGAGTATTTTTTTCTTCATACATTCCTGGCCATAATTAGATGGTTAAAACGCGGTAGGATTTTAAAATGACTAATAAGCCTAATGATATCTTAAGAACTCATTGAAAAAAACTAAAACGTTACTACTTTGTGACCTTCCGGTTACAGAGGTGCGCTACAGCAGGCGTATTATCTGTAAAAGCTATTTCTACTGTTTGAAACGTGTGGATTGCTCCCACTTCTTTTGATTCAAGTACATTAGTCAATTCTATACACATAGGTTGGATGAGAGGCAATATATAGACACAAAACACAGTGTAATACACACGAGCACATCAATAAAAGACAGTTTGCAATTATTCGTTTCTGGTCTTTTTTATTCTCTGATGTGCTTCTTAAAAATAGAACCAGCCAACGCGTTTCACCCAAACACGGGCTTCTTCAGGGCAATAGGGTAGAGGAATGATATGTATCCTCAGATGCTGAATCAGGAAAGATAAAAACGAGTCCTAGGGCGCATAGGTGAAGCTCATGGTAAAGCGATGTCCTATGAGTATAAATAGTATGAAGTATCCGAGCCGAACGGTGCAAATCCCCACACTGTGTGTGTGGCCGTCACGTAGCTGTCACGTTATTAATGCCAATGACTCGTTTTTATCTTTCCTGATTCAGCATCTGAGGATACATATCATTTTATTGATGTGCTCGTGTGTATTACACTGTGTTTTGTGTCTATATATTGCCTCTCATCCAACCTATGTATATAGCTATATTTATGGTCTACAAGCAGCAAACCATTTGAGGTGGGCAATATTTCTTACAATTTGTGACTAGATCTGGTGGTGCAGTCATCTATGACCCAGCTGCTTGTTCTTCCTTTTTTCTGTACATTAGTCAATTCAGCTATTTTACTGGGGTTATGCCGAAAAATGTACTTGATGTAGCTCGCCACATCCGGTGCATTTAACTCGTAATTCTATGTGTGCTTGGCCGGAAGATTATTAATGTATCGCAATAGAAGAAATATACAAGGAACAGCAACATCAACTCTCTCTGAAATTAACACGATACTCTCAGTTTTTCAATCAAAAGTATCTTGTCCTTTGCTTCTTCGCTGCTTAGCTTATATGGCTGGCCTGGCTCTGTTCTCCACCTTAACCATCTCTATCCTCTAGCTGCACTGTTTAGGCGCTAATCTCTGTTTTCCCTACTTACCTCTCTCATCTTCTTTTAAGATTCCCTGTTTCCACTCCCTCCTATCCCTGTTAGCCTTTCCTTCTCTGTTCCTCCATCACCTCTTTTCCTCCCTGCTCTCTCTGTAAAATGTCTCCCTGATCCTCCCATTCTCTCTGTCTGTGCAGGCGCCGTTTCAGGAGCGAGTGCAAGTCATGCAGACTTTATTACTGCAAGACAGGCTTTATTTACTATCTTAACAGCTTGAAACACATATTCATTTAACCTCTTTAAATGCACCTGAAGTACTCCTTGCGAGCTTCTGGTTGTGATGCCATTGAATCGTACCAGGCTGTGGGCTGGCATCAGCGTGCTGGAGTGGATGAGGGCGAGGCGGCCACAATCATAGTGCAGGCAGGCACAGTGGGTGGCTTGGTTTCTTTCTGATCATGCCCCCCCTACTGATAGAGTTTGACGTGAGTAGACATCCTCCACTAATTCCGCTGTGGCAAGGGCCGGACTGGCCCTAGCGGGCACCGGGCGTTTCCCCCGCCAGGGCGGGGGCCGGTTTTGAGCCCCTGGAGGCCATTTTTGTTACCAGGGGCCGGCAATATCGGCCCCCTGTAACAAAATCGACCGAAACTGGCACTTGCAAACAGCTCGGCCGCACCCCCTACCACTCCCCCAGGGGGGCCTGCCGAGCAGTTTGCCAAGGCCGGTTTTGGTTCCCAGTCCGGCCCTGGGCCTGTGGCGGCTCCGCTCAGAATCGATGTGAGACCCAGAGTTTCGCGTTGACATGCAGCAGGTCCTACAGATTTTTTTTTAACTGAATTGGAATACTACGGAGGGTTGGGGGTACTGAATGGGGTGCCGGCAAGGTGGTAATCCACGGGGAACGCCTGTGTAAGTTATATGGGACAAAAAGGAAGCTTGAAGAGGAGGTACAGGAGGGTGAGGCCCGACTTGCTCAGATACAACAGGGTTTCAGAGGAGGGGAGGAAGCTATGGAAGACCTTGCAGCTGCGCACAGACTGGTGGAACAGGTATGGGACATACTTGACCACCACGTGTGACACAACTATAAGTAGAGACCCCACAGGGAAGGGGACCCCTCGGGTCGCGTGTTGGGCTGGTTATTGAGGCGGGAGCGACACCCACCTGTGATACTTTCATTGCCCTTAAGGGATGGACAGGTAGTCACGAGCCAATCTGCTATTAATCGGGTACTGAGGGATTATTTAACTGAGGTTTACAGAGCACCCTTGTGAGATGGGACTTCGGACTCGATTGAGTTCTTAAGAGATATTGCTGTCCCACTGTTGGCAGCTTCAGAATGGAGGAGGGCATCCAGCTTGAGGAGCTGAAGGTCTCACTCTGGGATATGTTAAGGGGGAAGGCTCCTGGACCGGATGGTCTTCAGGTGGAGTTCTACCAGCAGTATTCCGCAGACCTGTTACCAAAACTCATGGAGACGTTCCAGAAGGCAATGTCAGTGGGTACCCTACCGGAGCATATGAGGGAAGGCCTTATAATAATGTTACTAAAACCCGGTAGGGACACAAAAGACTCGAGATCCTACAGACTGCTTTCCATGATAAATGTTGATGTCAAGAATTTGCCGATAGTCCTGGCTACGCAATTATGGCAGGTGGGTTCACGCTCGGTACACACTGATTAGTGTGGCTTTATGTCTGGTAGGGGCACTCACATGAACCTTAGAAGGCTTTCACACATTATGCATGCCATCAGTGATATGAAGGTGGAGGCAGCAGTGGTCGCCTTAGATACAGAAGGTATTTCATACCTTACCTGGTCTTACCTCTGGGAAATACTCAAGTGCATGGGATTTGGCCCACGATATATGGCATTGGTCTGCTTATTGTACGAGACACCTAGAGCAAGGGTGCAAACAGACAGGTGGTCTCGGATGCCTTTAATATTGGGCGTGATATTGGTCAGGGTTTCCCACTGCCCCCGCTCCTCTTTGCTCTGGCCATGGAACACCTGGTGATCAAAGTCAAAGTTTATTATTATGATTTGGAACTCAAAGAGTTCCACATAAAATACACACAAAATATTATGAAAACAGTTAACATGATATACAATATACAGAAACATTCAGCGCACAAACACTCTGCTTTGATAAAGTGCCCCAGAGACAAATAAAGTGCAAATGCGCAATTAAATCAAGGAAAAACTATTCTTCGAGAATACAGGAAACTATCCAAGCATAAAAAGGAATATGACAAATAAATAGTGCAAAAATATTTTGCAGTGCAACACTAATACAGTACTTCTATTTGATACAGTGCAATCAGGTTTACAGAACACATACTGTAAATCTATTTATGCTGTGCAAAATGCTGTGACATTAAAAACTATCTTCCACAAGTGCGGAGCCAAAGACAGCTAATATAGAATTACAACATACAGACGTAACTAAAAACAATTTAAGAATTGTTTAAAAAATGTAAACATTTTAAAACAGACGATTTCCGAAGGTGGTGCAAAAAAACATTTCTGGGCCACCGGAAATGAAATAATATTATATTTTAGAAGTAATGGTCTCAACAATTGACATCGTAATGAATGTAGGAGAGGACAAACAAATAACACGTGCTTTAAATCTTGGACATAGTTCCCACAAAGGTCACAAAGCCTCTCGTCCCTACGTAATCCTTCCCATGCTCCAGTAATAATTCGTAGTGGAAACAAATTCAGCCTTAATAGCAAAATAGTTCTGCGCACACCATGAGGAAGGTTACATAGAACATACGGGTGGGGTTTTTTACAAATACTACTCCACTACTGTGTCATTCCTGACGTGCTTAGTACATAATGTAATATCTCTTTTCCAACTAACTTCGTAAATTGATTTCTTAATCATATTTTTCAAAATAGGCTTTGGGAGGAGTGCTGCCTCACTCTGACCACTTCCAAACATATCCAAAGCTTTCATATAATTTGAGAAGACAGCACTTCTTCCCTTCAAACAATGAAAAATTTCATATTTTAATGCTGCCTGTATAAACCCTGAGTCACTATTCAGTATGTTATTCCCCCACCTTAGAACTGCTGTCATCGCAAACACGTTCGTAGAAAGGAGTAAGCCTGGTCGGAGTTCGTGGAAAACTCAACCGCGCTACGCGGAGTTCCACAAGCGGCGTAGTGCGCTTGGTAATGACTGTTCGCGTTGATTTTCAGCGCCGGGTGTTTGTCCTGCACTGGAAAATCAGCACGAACAGCATCATGCGCAAGAGGGTGCTGCTTCTTTTCTGCCGCTCAATTAGATTTTCTACCCGAGCAGCAACTTTCTCAACGTAAACAGAATGCTTCTCAATGCAAGCAGTCACGACTACCCGCGACCGCCCGCATTGAGAAATACGACCGCCTGCGTTGAGAAATCTCACCAGGAGGTGGATTTTTCTTGCTTGCAATCACCAACTTGGCGTTGGGGAGCGCGAGCGAGCAAAAATCTTGCTGGCAGGTGGATTTTCCTCGCTCGCCAACTTGATGTTGGGGAGTGCGAGTGAGGAAAAAAACTCCCCTCCACTATGCGGAGGGGAGTTTTTCGGAACTCCGCATGCTCCACGGAGTGCGGAGTGTGGAAAACTGCACAAACTCCGCGAGCGGAACGGAGTTCACCGCTTGGGCTTAGAAAGGAGCCCAAATTCAAGTCGGAGGGCTGCGGGAACAACTGAAGAATTCAAATTACATATTTGGTGCCAGATGCGCCCTTTAACCTTCTCAGAAAAAGGCCAAAACTGCTCTTCAATTGCTTCACAGGAATAACTCAATGAAGGCGGAATTTTTATCTTGTATACGGCCAAAACATGGGCAAAATGCCTTTGCCCACAACACTTATAAAGCCTGCGAATGGCCGAGGCCTGAGATAATGGCCTACTTCTACACTGACTGATATGACATTATTTAAACAATTACTAGAAAATATTCTACCTAGATATGGGTACTGCCTCACCACTTCAAACTTGTCTTTCCCCAAAAACCAGTGCAACCTCTTCCTAACTCCACACCCTGAAAACTAAAAACCATAACTTTGCTCTTGGAGATATTTATTTTTAGGATATGTTCATCAGCATAGTTTCCTAACTCTGGAGGACGCCGCTGTAGTCCTATCGGAGGTAAATCTAGCAAAACAATGTCATCAGCGTAGAGAAGAGAACCAACATTCATTGCTTCTAATTTAGGTGGGTCTCCCTTATGTTGTCTGACTCTGCTAGGCAAATCAGGAATATAAAGGCAAAAAAAGGGGGCGCAAGTAAATATCCCTGCTTCAACCCATTATGTGTCTCTACTTTACTGGGCAGGCCCTGGTTCCCTCCCACCAGGACCTGAGTCCAAGTTGAAGAATGCAAAGCAACAATTAGCCTCAGTAAATACACCAGAATCCTCAATACAACCAATTTCCTCCACAGCATCCCACGATCAACCCTGTTGAACACTGTGGAGAAATCTAGAAAGGCAAAATATAAAGCCATGCCCTTACCCACAGGATACTTTTCCATCTAAGTTTGGAGGTCTGTGATGTTATCTAGGGTACCACAGTGCTTACGAAAAACAGCCTGCTCCACAGGAACGAGGTTATTACCAAATGCCCAATCCTGAATCCTGAAGGTGAAGAAGAATACTCTTTGCAAACAATTTCCCAATCGCATCCAATAATGCAATCTGCCTAAAGCTGGTGGTAGAGGTTTTAGGACCTTTTTATTATAGAGGGGCCACTACACTTCCTTTCTAAGAAGACAGTATAGTCGCATACAAGTAACAATATTGAAACACCGGGTGCAAAAAAAGAGCCCATGCAGATACTCTCACAGGAAGGAGGGCCATATACATTCAATAAAGGAGACTCATTATTCGACTCCAACTGAAACTGAAACCCGCAACTGAAATTAGATGCATATAGCTGCAAGATATATTGGGTCCACTCAGCATCAGAAATTAAGATGGCCTCACTCTTGGTTCTAGAATCATAGTATTCAGCTATGAAGGACCAGTATTTACGCGTGTCATCGGAAAATGCAACTTCTCTCAGTTGAATCAATTTCTTGCCCTCCTTCCTCCTATGTTCAGAGACCTTGAGTCTTGTTCTCACCCGCTTCAACTGATCGATTTCCCTTTGCCTCAGTAGCGATGGCTGCTTAAATTGCTCCCTTACTAGGGAATTTAAATCACGATTTACATTTTTTACCTCACAGGGAGTAACCACCAATGGTATAACGCTGGTACCACATTTCTTACTCCCACAAGATTGAAACAAAGACAGCTGCTTTTCCAACCAGGCAATGGGGTTCTCTTGTGAAGGGCCTAACTCACTGTTTTAACAAGTACGGGCAGATTCAGCATATTATTGTTTGATCAAAAGTACGCTCATTTAGCTTAATGTAGACAATAGTATCATTTCTAAGATCCAGAAATCAAGCGCCTTAAGTTCTAAATCAATGGCCACTGAGAGAATACTATGATCACTCAAATCCGTCCTCAATACCTCAAACTGTGTATAAGCACCAAACATTTGGTAGGATACCACCAAATAGTCAATTAGTGATTGCCTTCGAGTGGAGTGAAAAGTGAAGAAGGCTGGAGAGTCCCCTGAGAACCTGCCATTTAGAGCAAAGTTCATAGGTTCTTAGGCAATCCAAAAAACATAAACCCTGTCTATCTGATCTAATATTACCAGGTAAAATTGCCTCTGGGATACTCCACACCTCATCCAACTCTAAATTTCCAAATTTCAAATTCAATATTTTAGCATTAAAATCTCCCACCATAATTATCAGTGTACATTCTTTCGAGGCGTTAATGTTATGTACAAAAGAAAACATGGACTCAACTAAGGAGTCAGGCGACCTCCCGGGTGGAGTATAAACATTTACCAGAAGGAAAGATGTATACGATCCTCGTATTACATTGCACAGGGCTGACTTTACACAAATGCAAAGATTTGAAGGATAGACAAACAGTAGGATTCTAATTTATACTACCACTAAGTAAAATAGCTATACCTTGACTGACATAACCTTTTGCCATAGGTTTTGCTGCACAAGGAAAAACTAAATAATTCTTATATTTAAAATCAGAGCAAATTCAAGTTTCCTGTAAGCAAATTAGCATTGGAAAAAAACGCATTAAAACGTTTAGCTTGGAATTAGAATGCCCCAAGCCCGCAATATTCCAAGAAAGAATTTTACCCAAAGGACTACCTCTGCAACACTGGAAGTTTTGTGGTTTTTGTTTTAACATTCAATGCACCGGCTACCCAACTCCAGGGAGCTAGGTCGGCTCACTTTCTGGACTACCTAACCATCTGATTCTCCTGTCCCACAATATTTTTCACTCTCCTCCCCATGTCTCTACCAAAAGAGATTGTAATATCCTTTGGATTTAATGACCCCCCCTACTGCTGCTTACATCTCTAATGGACACCTGGATGCCCACTCTATGACTATCTAAGTTAGAATCCCTGGTCACTTCAAACGGGAAGACATCAATACCTTTTTCCAAAAGTGGTCCACATTAGCCAGGATTAACATTACAACAATCCTAGAACTGAATGTGACCCTATAACTCAAAATGGGCCTAGGGGCTCCAAGAACACCCGATCAATATCACTACTTGACACCAGGCACAAATCCTCAATTTCTAATAAGAGCTTCTGGATGAAACTTCTATTCAGTGGGCCTAATTCTCTGTCAAACAGGAAAGCAAAATTAAAGGTATTAGATTAGAAACATGGCCAGAACCAAGTCCCTCGACTAGATTATTAACCTGCCTTGATCCAGCCCTTGATTTAATAGGCTGTGTTGGTGGAAAAAATGAAGGGGTCTCCACATTAAGAGTCCTCAAAAATTTGGGAGCAGTACGTAAATATGGAGAAACCCCACCAAAGGAAACTGGGGGAAATCTTTCAGAGATCCACCCAGTCTCTTGGGGAACTCCTTGACCCTCCACATCTATGCTCACTGATTCAACAATCCCATCCCCAGCATCGTTCTTCACCATACCTGTGCTCGAACCACTCCAGTTATTATGGACGGTTACCCCCATATTCGTGAGCCCCTTCTCTGGCCGATCACAACCTATAATTGGTACTTGTGATATATTAGGAAACAGGGCATACTAATTACTTCTTGGGACTCAAACTCTCGAGCTATATGGAGGACGGCGTTCATCGGCTCTTCTACTTTTTGTGACTGAGTAATGGGAGCGGCCTCTTCAAGAGCTCTACGAAGCCTATGTTTTTTAGACTTACACTTCATAATGCGCTGCGTCCTTTTCTTTTTTCCCTTCTGGCGTTTTATCCTTTTACAACCCGGAGGTTAAGTCCCCTTCACGGGAGAAACACCATCTTGTTAATGCCTTAATAGTTTAGCACTTGGAGGATCATCCTGCAAGACTACATTCCCAGGGTTAAAGGGAACCCCTCTTTTAAAAATCGGAAAGATAGGAAGAGGATTCTCATATACAGACACGTTTGCCCTTTGGGCTACATGACAGTGATCTCCTGATAGATGGTTTGAGAAGGAAGAACAGGGCATGTTGACAATCTACTTAGTAGCCTCTAAAATACTGTTAGGTTGCCCAAGGGAAGTGGCCCCAAGTCCATCAGTCACCTGCCTAAATTCCAACTTCTGTCACCCCATTCATTGTCACTATATTAGTCTGGGAGGCCTGAGATTTCATTTCAATGCCCCTTTCTTCCTTCTTTGAACATTAGCCAAGAAAAGAGAGGTGCTGCACCCCCAATACAATTGGGGACAACACATCCAGCACATGAGCAGAGTTGGCAACTGATCTATACAACAAGGCCAAAATTGAGGATAGGACCTTCTCCACAGAGAATAAAATATCAAAGCGGACCTTCCCGCACCTGCCCCCTTCCTTTCCAAGACCAATGACTGCTTGAGGACTTGAGCCCCTGTGGATAGAGATAGATCACAATTCAGCGAGTCCATTAAACACAGTAGCGAGACCCTCGACGATGGCTTACTGTTATGCAAAGTCAGTAATGGGGAACAGCGAGGTAAGCAGTCCAGAGACAGGCTCAAGACAATGTCCGAGGCAGTAGGTGATTTTAAGTTGGACTCCCTAATTTGATTTTTTTTTCTATAAAGGTGGAAATTTCCAGAAGAGAATAGTCCTCCAAAGCACCAGGGACACTGGAACATGCATCATCACAGAGATCAACATGAATCACTCGAGAAGTCTCTTTACACAGTGACATACCTTCTTTTGTAATGTCTTTGTGGTGTCTTGCATCTGGTGAGGAGCACGCTGGGGGACCGAACCCCACCCCAGCAAGATAACCGCAGCCAGGCAGGGTTTAATACAGCCTAATGTGGTCCTCAATAGCCCAGTTTTAAACACAAATCTCCTGGCACATTTTATGGAGCAGGGCTATTCACTATTCACTGCTCACTGTTTGCCCCTCCTCCTCTATCCTCAGTGGAAGGATATGCAGGCGGACAAAGCAAGGCAAACTGGGAGGTAAGCAGGTAAGCAGGCTGGCGAGGCTAGTTTAACAAGTTCTGAACTAGGACTGCTACGACTGCTAAACAACTAAGGGAGCAGGAGAACACCGCATACAGGGCACGGCGCACCGCTCTGACTGAGTCATGCCCCTGCCCTGCCCTGCATCACCGTGCTCCAGGGGCCCAATGCCCGGTGCCGAAAGACAGGGCTACGGGAAGTACAGGACCCGCTGCTGAGGCCTCACTCACTGCCTCACGCAGCCGCAGCCTAATGGAGCTCCCTGTTCCCCCTCGTCACTTCCTGTTTTGTATCCGGAATACCCAAAGAGCAACTGGCAATCTATCTGTGAGATAACCTCAGCGATAAGGAGATATGGGTTGGTGACGCAATACATATAGTGTCAATGTACGCGGATGATACATTATTTTATGTAACAGACCCGATTTGTGCAAACCTGAGACTATTAAATGCTCTGACTAGTTTTGGAAGGGTATCAGGTCTTTGTGTAAACTGTCAAAAAACAGAGCTGTTTCCACTGGCCGCATTGGCTTCAGGTCCGGTACAAGCCCTTCCAGTGCTAGAGCTCACCTGGGAGACTAGAAACTTTAGATGCTTAGGAATCTAGATAGCCCACGATTACACTATTCATTATGACCTGAATATGGGCCTTGTGTTGACGAATATCACACAATCCATAGAGTTTTGGAAGACTTTGCCGTTGTCGGTTATTGGCCGTGTAGCATTGGGTAAAATGGTTTGGCTACCTAGATGCTTATATGTGATGCAGAATTCTTTCTGCATGCTCTCTCCGGCCTTCTTTGGAAATTGGATGGGCTCCTAGTGTCATTGGTCTGGGTGGGTAAGCACAGTAGGGTTCAACTGGGGACCCTGAAACTGGATCAGGAGTGGAGTGGGTTGGGACTTCCGGGCGTCCAAATGTACTATTTTGCAGGGCTACTTCAAAACGCAGCATTGTGGTGTGAGTAGGAATTTATTTGGGACAAACGACTCTTGGAGGGATTAGTGCCCTGGGCTGATCTCCCCCAACTCCTGATGGGAGGGCGATGAACCCCGACGAGCACACCATTTATAGTTGCTCAGGTGGCTACAATTTGGGAAAGGACTGTGACATATGTATATATATATATACTAAAAAATGCTCGACTCTTTTGGCTTGAGCCTTTTTTACGTTTAAAAGGCACCATGCACATGCGAACCTGAATTGAAGGGAATTGCCGAACCGCGGGTGATCTATATTTTAATGGCGCCTCCATCACCTTGATGGAAGTGGGCAAACTGTTCAGGATCAGCCCGGGGCAATTTCTACAATATGCCGCACTACGGTGCACGGCCCTTGAAGTATGGACCGGTTACCCAGTCAAACCAGTGGAATCATACACATTGGGGGTCCTGTTGGACCCACGTTTACAGAGGGGTTTGGGCTACCGTTTGTACGCAGCCATGAAAGAAGATAGACCAACGGATATAGTTAAGTCCCGGCGTAACTGGGACTCCGATCTGGAATCCTCCATGACTGATGCGGAATGGCACAGGGCAAGGGCACAGGTGCGCAAGACAGCAAATAATGTGAGATTTAAACTTACATGGTTCTATTACCTCCACAGAGCGTATTAAACAATTCAGCGGCTGAGTCGCATTTACCCTTCCAGAGAAGCAGACATTGTGTGATGTGGGGGTCTCACTGGCCGGATTTGCCCATGTTACATGGGATTGTGAAAAATTAAAACCATATTGGGTAGAGGTAAGCTCCATGGCAATTCATGGGACCGGGGTTTGCTTGGCACTCACCATTAAACACTGCTTACTGTTTCTCCTGCCTCTCCCCAAAGAGAGGGGTAAGATGGGATATAAATTCGTGCTTTTGGCCCTGGCCCTTGCCATGCACCGAATAGCTATTTACAGGGAATGGACAGCATCCCCAGCACACGATAAATGGAAATCAGACCTATTGGGGTGGGCAATGGCAGAAGGGGTACGTCTTCGCAGGGTCTGCACAGATGAAAATGCGGAGAGGGATCTGGACCTGTGGGGCATTATGATTGATCGCATGGGGGAATCTGCGGTGGAGTATTACCAGCTCCTGATGCAGGCTGTTCCCAGGACTCGGTGGGGTCTGACCACCCTACCGCTTCCTCCAAACAAGTGATTGGAGAGACGGAGAGCATGTGAGTGTTCCTCCTTTTTTGCCCTGCTGTGGAAAAAGGTATACCTTGCTGTGGCTGTGGAGGATGATGGAGTGACATGTACCGTCGGGGGTGGCGTTGGACCACTGAGGTTCCCCGAAGAGGGCCTTTTATGGGTTGCTAACTGGGTTTCCCCATCCACCCCAAGACTAATGGATAATATGTCATTGAGTATCCTGGCTTTTGTATCCCTTCCTTTCCCCCCTCCGATTTCGCTCCTGTACAGACATGACCCCTTTCCTTGGGACTGGAGTATAAGTTATTGTATCCATGACAATGAGCATTGGAGAACTCTGCTTTCTTCGTCTTATGTGTTGTATTGTTATATTATGATTAAAAATGCCAATAAAGACATAAGGGAAAAGTTGATGTGAATCCAGCAATAAATTTCAATGAAAAACTATTATAAAACCAATACATGCAACAAATTGTGTTTTTCAACATTTTTCAGTGTCTCAATTACGTACATGCGATTATATCACAGAATTGAGTGATGTTTATTTAAAGTCATATTTTTTTAAACATAAAACACTCAAGAATACCCCCATGCCCTGATGGCATTGGCACAAGTCACCCAAAACTTGTCACTTCATCTTATTCTGTATTTATATAGCATATATTGTTATTAAATGTGAGGCAAAATTATTATTTATCAACCATATATAAGTGACGATGGGTCACGGATCACACAATTTGGTCAAGTGGGGAAGCCAGGATTTGAGTCCAGGATTGCATATTGTGCAGTTGGGAGACTGTAGGGTTACTGCCTTCTCTCTTCATTTTAATACTAGGGGCTGTATTACGCATTAGCATTGTTTGCGCCCGGCACACCTTTCAAAAGGTGCGCCGGGCGCAAACAATGCCAATGCGCCCTATTATGATCTATGCCCTGCCCCCAGGGCGGCCGCAAACTCGTGATGCCCTGAGGGCCCGCCTGCACTTTCAAAGGGGTTTAGAGATCCCGTTGCAGGCGGGTGCAGTCAGTGACTGCACCTGCCTGCAATGGGATGTCTGGGAGGTCCATGGGACCCCCTTTACCCCCTGCAGAGGGCTGCTCTCAGTAGGCGCTCTGAGAGTGCACCACCTTTTAAATGGCGCACTGTCAGTGCGCCTCCTAAGGGTTGCTTTGACTCTGCGCCCGCATCTGTAATATGGCACGGGCGCAGAGTCAAACGAATTCCCTCATTTACATAGGGCATGCCCCTATGCAAATGAGGGAACACCCTCTGAAGGTAGCGCTGGCGCATTAAGTGCGCCAGTGCTATCGGTATTATAGAAGGGGATGCACAAGCATCTGCGAACCCTTCTATACTACCAAAGTGCCCCAGGAGCGCGCAAAGCGGGCACAAACACCCGTTGCGCCCCCGGAGCACCCTCTGTAATACGGCCCCTGAGGTCAATGTTTTGTGTACAGTTATTGAATTACTGTTATTTAATTAGTGTTAGTATTCAGGGTTCAATAAATATATTTAGCACACCTTAACTCAAGCTGACAATGTATATACACATGCCAGTAGTCATAAAATTTAAAGGTGCGCTTTTCGGTTTGGAATGTCGCCAACGCTCTTGAAATGTTTTCCTATAACTGATGTAACTTGTAACTGATGTAATCTGTGTTGGATCCTTATGTAAAGCGCTCTGATACCTCCGGGTCTAGCCAGCGCTATATAAAACTCAAATAAAGTAAAGTAAAGTAAAGATATTGAAGATCAAACACAATGACAGAGCATGTCTGTCGGAAATCATGCTGCTTTTAGCACTGGTGTCCTTGAGCAGCTGTAACTTAAGAAGCAAACTATTTGGGGACTCTGAAACCTCTTTATTTTGCTAAATATTTTATTGTGGTGATCGAGGTGTTGAGCTTCTCCTATAATCTCCTGCAATTCCTTGCTCTTGGCTCGCCTGTCATGACAAAACAATTGTAGGAAAGATTGAACACCTCACTGACCACAATTAAAGAATTAACAAAACAAAGAGCTCATAGAGACCCCACAGAGTTTTCTCGTTAGGTTACAGCAATTCAAAGAGACTTGGGCATGTGCAGCATCGCTTCAGATGGTCGTGCTCTGTCTGCTACTATATAATCTTCAGTTTCCTCTATAAAATCTGAAGGCGATATTATTCCCTGCGTACCCCCAACTCCAAAATCTTGGGGGAATAAATACCCCTGCCCTTCACTGTTCTCTCGCTGGCTGCAGGTAAGGTAGCAGCTAAATAGCAAAGTATTTTTGGCGCAATTACATATAACTTTTTAGGTTTCGCCTGCACAGCGCTTGAGGTGTGCTTGAGAAATCTATTGTTTTTAATATAAACTTAAAAGGGACTTACATCCCGCCTCCTCTCTTTCATAGTTTATCATTGGTTCCTGTGCGTGCCACTTACCTTTCCTCCATTCCTAATGGCTGTAGCACATTTTCCTGCATTTACCAATGCTTGTTCCTCCTCTGCTTCTCTTATCAGTTTTCAGCAGCGGAAATACTGTTAGCATCCGCTTTGGTGGAACTATATTTTCATAAAGCTTTGCCTTTTACTCTTGCAGCATATTTATATAACAATTTATCACCCGAAGAGATTAAGGGGCACATGCATCAAGGTATTTTGCGATCGCAAAATGGCCGTCCCTAATGCATGAAAGTTATTTGGATTCGCAATTCAGGTAATCACAATTTATTGCGATTACCTAAATTGCGAATGCAAATAGGGAATCGCAATTTGCTATTCCCTAAAGCATATGCAAGAAGCCTTTCCTAAATGCGAACTGTGCATTTAGGAAACGCTAATTGATGCTAATGTGTGCATACTTTGAAAAATGCACAAAACTGCATTTTCAAAGTGCCATGTGGTGCCTTACATGTGCACCTGTTTTGTGTTAGGGGGGCCTCAGGGGGGCCTTAGGCCCCTGGGCACCCTTGACTTTGCATTACCTAATTTGCAATTACCAATTAGGTAAACGCAATTTAGGCAATGCAAGACCATTCCCACCTATAGGCCTGGAGGCCCATAGGAAAGAATGGAGTCGCAAAAGCAAATAGCGATTTCCTAATTGCGGTTGCGATTCTTAAGGAATCGCAATTAGAGAATTGCTATTTGCATCCTTTTTTGATGCATTACATTTTGCGATTACCAAATAGCGATTTCTTAAAAATCGCTATTTGGTCATCGCAAAAACAAACTTTGATGCATGTGCCCCTAAGGGATTGGCACAGAATTGCAGGATGTTGTGCGGTGCCACCGGGATCCCCAGCTCTGGAGTCAGCAGCTCTGGCCGCCGTGACATCCTCTCCACTCCTGTGTTAATTGTGGGGGACCTCTTTCATTCTTCCGGACGATGATTTATGAAAACAGCTCTTTATTCTTTACATAGGCGAAACCGATGCGTTACCAATGCTTGTTACTCTGGCTTGCACTCAAAGAGTGATTGCTGTTGGGCTCAGAAGAGCTCATTAAATTGCGTGACGAAATGATCCAGAGCGGGAATGAGGAAATTATTTGCAATAGTTTGACCCTTGATGCGGAGCAGTTCTAAAGTCTGCATCGAGATGAGGACTACATTCCTGAAGAAAGGGATAGCGTGCATTTATTGTATATTACACATTTTTCCCTGTAAATGAAGAAATCTATTTTTTTAAAAACGAGTATTTTCGAAAATCTTTTCAGTTGCGAACGGATCATTTCTGTTTAGCTTTCAGAAATGAAGGCAACCTATCTGTGTACTTAATGAATATAAAGTGAATATATAGAGATCATATCTATTCAAGAAGCTATCATACTATAGTACTATGCATTATTCTCAACCGGATCCCTAGTGGGATATTAGGACTGACTTTGAATTCTGTCTACAATTTAGTTTACACCCAGTACATCAGAGGGATGATGCACTCAGTGGGATTTTCTTTAAAGGTGCATTCAGATTTCCATCTTCATTAAACACAAATACCAAGAAATTACTGAACCACAAACAATAAGCAACCCAGTTTCATATTGAAAACACAGCGTAGTCGCACGATATGCGACCTCCTAATGTTTACACAGGACAGGTTAGGTAATACGGTTGAGTGTAGGCAGAATCACATGTTTGTAAATTTTTGAGAGATGGAATCTTAGTGGAAAAAACACATTTGAAGTTCGATATACATAAACCGCCAGATGTCATACCGAAAGGAAAGTTTGCTTTGCTTGTCAGGGGTCATCCAATACTGATGCCTCATCTTGTTATCTGTCTCAATCTGGGCAGAGAGTGAATTAATTATCGCTGTCCACCAAGTTATGACTTCATCTGCTTTTTCGTCTTTTCTCACCTCTCTCAGCACCACTCCTCCGCAAGCACCTGTCCAGTCATATCTGTCTACCATGCAGTTTCCGTGGGTGCCCTCGGGGACAACCAGTGTATTCTTCGTTTGCCTAACACCATCCCTATTTTGGCAATTGTATTTGACATTTTACCCCTTTTTGTTTTGGAATAAGTCCCAATACACATTGTTTCAGTGTAATAGTGATGTCAATAGATGTTGCCCTTTGTAATGATGTGGTCACATCTTCCAAATAATTAGTGCAAACCTGCATCCCCATATCATGTGCAAAAATGTAGTGTCATTCCCCCCACATCCAGGGCATGCAAGGGGTCTATTTTAGAATATTCTGTGGAGTCTCACCAGAGTAAGATAAGAACGATGTAGAATGTGGAAGTGCAATAATTTGAATCTAGCATTGCTAGCTATTGATGGAGCAGGGGAAACAAAATATTTTTTTGTACCCCTTGAAAGTTAATGACCCCATAACGATTAATGATACTAGCCGTTTGAAACGCATGAACTAATCAACAAATGCACCTTTTATTAAACATTATACGTGGGCAACTTGCTGGCATTGCAAAATCTAATTTATTTACAAATGTGAAGCAAAATAACATTAGTATTGTGATTTGCGAAGTAAATAGAGTAAATTGTATGATTTTTTGTTGCGTAGTAAAATTGCACTGTGGCAAAGAATGCAGATGGTAAGTAAAATGGCTTTAAATGTCGCTTCTGCTAGGTAATACCTAACACAGGTCTTTAGAATGGCAGGTGGTAAACAGAAAGGCTTATTTTCCATGTTTTAATTTCTGTTGTGTTTGTTCTTATATTAGTTTCGTTCGGGCCTGCTAGGCCATGCTTCGAAAATGGCCGCTGGAAAGGACGAGATGGCGTGCGCTGAATAAAATGGCGCCCGCGCATGAACAGTGTGAATGCTCCAGTCACGTGTATGCGGCCTGTGCCCGGAGTGAGAGATGTCAAGGCCAATCTGACCTGCAACGAGGATCGTGCCAAGAGTTCAGCATATATGCATGGGAACGGATGAGAAAATCGAGCCACAGGGGATGAACTAATATGTGACCATCAGAGTTTGTTGCAAAATGGATTAACAAATTGGACTACTTTTGGGATATTGTTGATCATGAGACTTAATGTGTGCGTTATTGTCCCCAAACCAGTTCGAACAAGGAGGGCGATGAGGTGACCATCACCACCCCTCCAATGGACCAATTAGCGTGATTTCTGCCCCTAAAGATTGCAACTTTAAGTGTAGCGAGTCAGAGAATAGGGTATAAGAGAGTCTGCTCTTACGTTGTCCAGGGTTAGCTGCTTCACTTCTTCTATCCTGATGCTGCGAGAGACTCTGTCGTTTTGGACTTCGAACTTTGACTGGGGAAGGAACGAGACCGTTGCGGGAGTTTGCCCGGGAGGAGATTGCGTCCGAGGAGGTTAGCGGGACAGTCAGTCAGTTTTGGGAGTCCATCCTGTGATCTGCGGTTCATTTTTCTTTCCTGATGAACCATTCTTGTCATCGCCCTATGGCTAAGGGTAATGAGTATTTCCCATCTTTATTCTTAATCTTTTACTTAAATGCTTACTGATATAATAAATGTAATTGCCTAAATATGAACTTTATTCATTTTGCTCAAAGAATTGAGATAAAATTATATGCTAACTCTAAACGAGTCTGTGGTTCTTTAAATAAAATTGTGATTAATAAATGTCAAAGGTTTTAATTGTGATTGAGCTGGACTTAATCGCCATCAACTGATTCTACTAGTTGGTCCATCGACCGAATAGCGGAATACCTTGATGTTTAGAACCGACAGGATCCGAAGTTAATGTATATAATGTATAGGTTATAATTCTGTCATTTTAATAAGGTATCCCGCTTGTCCAGCAACTCATTTTTCCTTAGCGCTTGATCCAGAAAATTGAATGAATGTATGTATGCGGTGTTATGGGCCCCACCGACATAAGGTTCAAGTGATCAAAGTTGTGTAGGTGTTTTTCTGGATTAGTGTCATAAGGAAAAATGTATATTAGCCACGCTGGATCACTATCAATTGAACTTTGGAACAGGATGCTTCCTATTCTGTACCCAATAAGTGTTCTCGCAGGCTTGCCTCCCAATGCTGCCTAACTTTCAAAGGGGGCTTCACCCTGTCCTTCTTAAGGGCCTTGTACAAGCTTGATACCAGTTTATGATTCCACTCTGCTTCCAATGATGATGAATCGAATTTATAAAGGCCATAGCTACGTCATAGTGTCCCGTTGCTAAGACTCACAGGTAAAGGCATTCAGCTTTGAGAAAAGAGCCATATTTTCAACCTCTTTTTCAAGATTTGTTCAGATTCAGCTCGGCGGAGGTCTAGG
Organism: Calotriton arnoldi; assembly: GCA_963921515.1. Taxonomy (NCBI): domain Eukaryota; kingdom Metazoa; phylum Chordata; class Amphibia; order Caudata; family Salamandridae; genus Calotriton; species Calotriton arnoldi. Next base: position 789,757 of record CAWUFW010006730.1, on the reverse strand, counting down.
GGGAGTTTGTTCCAGGCAGAGGGACCCCAATTTGAGAAGGAGCGGCCACCTGCTCTAGAGCAGCCTATCATGGGTAGCTTGGCTAACACACTATTAGAGGAATGCAGCTTCCTAGCAGGGAGATAGACAAGAATTCTGGGTGCAAGATATCTGGGACCAGCTAGGTGTAGGGCTCTATAGGTGAGTACAAGTGCTTTGAATAAGATGTGTTTCCTCACCAGGAGCCAATGCAGAGAGTGAAGATGAAAGAAAACCAGGGTTCTCAACAGAAGATTGAGGCGCAAGTGGGCTGCTGTGTTTTGCACCACCTGGAGCCTGTTGATTAAGTAATCGGGGAGGTCGAGGTATAGTGCATTTGCATAATCCAGCTTAGATGTGATGAGTGCTTCAATAACGGCTTTCTTGACTAGTACCGAAAGGTAATGATGAATCTTTTTCAATATGGGGAGAAGGCCAAAGCAGGTCCCTACCACAGCTTTGACTTGGTACTGAAAGGACAGTAGGTTGTCAAACTTGACCCCTAGGTTTCTGACCACTTCAGATTGTGGGTCTAAAGAGGGAGTGCCAACAGGCCAAAAAGCCTACCAGACTGAAGGTGAGTTGTGGCTGAAGAAGAGAAGTTCGGTCTTATCCACATTGCACTTCAGTTGGTTAAGGAGCATCCAGTTGAAGACGGCAGCTCAGCAAGGTTTGATTAAGCCTGGTGCAATAGCTAGGAGAAGAGGAGCTGTCTGTCGTACTCATAAGAGATTATTTTGGCACCAAAAGATTCCTACAAGTGTGTCAGCTGAGTAAGGTAGATGTTAAACAGTGTAGGGCCGAGCCCCGGGGACCCCAACTGTTAAGTCTTTGATACCTGAAGAGAATGGGTGGGGGATCAAGACCTCCTGTCTTCTATTTCCTAAGAAAGAGTCCAGCCATTTCAATGCTAGGTCAATAGTCTGCAGGCAGGAGAGGAGCTTGAGGTCAGGTACTGTATCAAATGCTGCTGATAGATCGCCATCAACTGATTCTACTAGTTGGTCCATCGACCGAATAGCGGAATACCTTGATGTTTAGAACCGACAGGATCCGAAGTTAATGTATATAATGTATAGGTTATAATTCTGTCATTTTAATAAGGTATCCCGCTTGTCCAGCAACTCATTTTTCCTTAGCGTTTGATCCAGAAAATTGAATGAATGTATGTATGCGGTGTTATGGGCCCCACCGACATGAGTACCAAGTGATCAAGGTTGTGTAGGTGTTTTTCTGGATTAGTGCCATAAGGAAAAATGTATATTAGCCGTGCTGGATCAGATTTCTTGGTAGCAGAGTTATGGTTACTATAGATTAGTTTGGTGATTATTGATTATCGATTTTTTTTTTCATGTCTAACACTCTATGTTGAGTTTGTATTACGTTATGTGTAAGTCAGAATTTTGAAGCTTCCGGGAAGTAGGATGTGGACACGTGTGGCAAGAGAAGTCACACGGAATTGTGCATTGTCTGATTTCAAATTTGGTGATAACTTAGGACTGTGTTATGTTAGGAAAATTTCATGTATGAATTGCATATTGAGTGAAATAGCAACAGGTTTTCATGTGAAACTTTGGCCTTAATTCTCAGGAGCAGTGTAGTCTCCACATGTATTTTATCCCCAGAGAAACGGGTTTACCTCTTGCTTGAGAGAAGGGCAAGGTAGAGAGAAGTGCTACACTTATCGAACGAAACAGTATTCTTGTAAGATTGGAATAAACTATGGGGCATATTAGCAAGACCCACGTTAAAATTATCGCCGTTTTAGCGGCAGGAAACTGCCGCTAAAGCGGCGATAATGGGCTTGCTAATATGCGTTATGGAATTCCAATAGAAGCCCAGGTTAGATGTCCTGCACATCTAACCTGGGCTTCTATTGGAATTCTATAACGCATATTAGCAAGCCCATTATCGCCGTTTTAGCGGCAGTTTCCTGCCGCTAAAACGGCGATAATTTTAACGTGGGTCTTGCTAATATGCCCCTATCTCTTTTGTTTAGAGAAACAGACAATGGTAATGTATTTTACGTTGAAAATAATCGATTTAGTTGAAAAGAAAAGTTACAAAAAGTGCCGATAATTTTTGTAAAGGAGGGGTCAGTAGAAGCAGGAGTAGAGCTGACGTCAATAAAAACCGTGCTGGTATTGGCCAGTTGTGGAAGAACGAAGAGTTTCCTGATTGGTGCGTTAGTGTGAGACGTGCTGGAATAGGTTAGTGTGAGAGTGACGTAGAGCTTTCTGATTGGTGCATTGGTGTGAGACGCGCTGGGATAGGTCAGAATAGCCAAGCGATAGAAAGAACCGATTGGTGAAGAATTGCGTGAATTAGCTTCGGCAAAGCAACAGTGAAATATGGCTTATTACAATGAACGTGAAAGAGAGAAACCGTCATGGTTTGCGAAGCTTAACATTTTTTTCCAGAAAGATAAAAAGGTTGTGACTAGGGAAGGAGAAGTACTTCCTCCGCCGAAAACACCAGCATCTTATATGATGGTGAAATATGGCTATCATACTTGTATTTGGTTGGAAAATTGGGCGAAATATACCAAAGACGATGGAGTATTGGCGTTTCCAGAAAATGGTTCGTTTAGCACAGCTGTACTTCGAAACTTGAGAGAAAAAATTATGAGACTTGAACCGAGACCTAGACCGACACAGTTTGAAGTCTTAGGTGAATGGGAAGATGAGATGTATGAAAGGGAGAAATACAGAGGTGCAAAGAATTATAATTTTATTCATGGAAGAGTATGGGGTGTGTGTCATAAAGACAGGATGAGACGATGGCGGTATGCTAATATGACGTGTGGTATGTTTCCTACCAGAACTGTTGAAGAATTTACAGGGAGAAAGTGTACAGAGAAAAAGAAGCATGCAGTACCAGAGAAATATGGGTATGGAGTTAGCGACACAGAGGATAAGTTGCTGGAGGACATTTTAAATAAAAGACCCACTCCATATCAACAGGATTCTGTGGTGGTGACACCAAATGCACCGCCAATGAGAACTGTAATAAATCAAAGCCCTGAACAAATTTCTGAAATAAATAGTCCATTTAATAGACCAGAAACACCACTGACTGTAAGACAGGATAATGGTAATGCAGCCAAACTAGCCAGAACCACAAGAGAGTTGACTGAAAAGATAAGAGAATTGACAAAGAATATGGAAGCTGTGACTGTGCCAGTAACTATAGGGCCAGTAATCCCAGTATTTGAAAATCAAAAGATAGACGAACATTCCTTAATAATTCCATTAAACTCGAGTATGCAAAAAGTAAGAGAAGGGACAATTCCAGAAAACAGAGAGACCAAAGATTCTGTTGGTCCATTTAGGTCAAGTCCACCTGTAAATTTGACAATTAATGAGAGTCCGATAAATAAGATTCCTATGGGAGCCGAGTCAGCAACTGAAACCCCGGAGAGAAGTGTAAACAGGGTAGAATTAACACAGACCCCTAAGGGTCCGACTGCAGAGGAATTAAATGATTGGGTGAGGAGCTTGCAGAAAAAGGATGCCGAACCACAACCTTTGGATGTGGTCAGATTAAAGATAGATATGGAGGAATTCGTTCTAGGGACTATTGGTACAGATCGATTGAAGTCCTATCAAGATGATGAATTAATATTTATGTGTAAAAGCATCATTGGAGAGCTAGGAACTTGCATGAAAAATTGGAAGAAACAGCGAACGAACTAGGAGTAGAGTTTGCAAAAATCAGGGTATTGCAGAAACCGTACAAGGTAGATTTTTGTGAAAAGGACATCGAAAATCTGAATACTTCAGGACGACTAACACAGATAAAAGAACTAATTGTTTTACTGAGAAAATGGGGAGATGTAGAAAAATGGAGAAGTAGGTGGATAAGGAGAAAAGAGGGAACAACTGATAAAGCATCATTGGCTTTTCCAGTAAAAGAAAAGGAACCAACGGTAATAGAATGTCCAATGAGAGAAATTCCAGGAGGAGGTTATGTACATGTTCCATGGTCCAGACAAGATATATTGTCATTTACAAATGATTTTCCAAGATTGAGAGAAAAGCCTGTACAATGGTATAGACAGGTAGAAAGGTTTGTAAAGGTTTCAAAAGTATTGTGGGAAGATCTGGATGGATTGTTTGAGATTGTTGTTCCTGCGGACTTATGGACAGAGTGTAAAATTACAATTGACTGGCCGAAGGAAGAATATCCTAGAGATGCAAAAACATGAGCCCCAAGTTCAGAAGTAATGAGAAAATATGAACATGCAATTACATTCCTGAAAAATAAGATTCCATCAAAAGAAACGGACTGGGTAAAGATTGATAGAACAACTCAGGAGAATAAGGAATCTGTACATGCTTATTATGAAACGTTGCTTTTGGCTTTTAAACAGTATAGTGGATACGAGAATTTGAGTGAAAAAGACATGAGTCATTTTGTGTATCGATTTGTGTATGGTTTGAGACCTGAGATAAGTGAAATGATTAAGCAGCATATGTTATGTTGGCAGACTAGCACAGTAGATGAGGTACTACGGTATGCAAAATATTGCAGTGACAGTATTGAGTGCAGACAGCGTAAACTCAAGGAAAAGGCAATGTGGGCACAAGTAAAGGTTACAGAGAAGCAAGAAGCTCAGATGAATAATCAGTCTAGTGATGCAGGACAGACCAAGTCCAAACCGAATATTGGTAAGGGAAAAGGTCAGATGAGTATAGAAGTAGCTAAAAAGAAATGGCCATGTCATAATTGCGGAAAATTAGGGCACTGGAGAAACGAGTGTAAATTAACTCAGAGAGTTAATACCGAGAATCAACCATTAAATCCACAGGTGCAGAATGAGGTGAGTTACCAACAGCTGCAACAGCTGCAGGTAGTTACTCAACAGTGTCAGGTGCCGCAACCACCTCTTCCAAAGAGTGTAAATCCTCAAAGATACAGTACAGAGGCAGGATTCTACGGAGGAGCGTGCAGCTGCTGTTTCACAATATTGGTTACGGCAAGATGGAGATGAATCGGATGAAAGCTTATGACGGTGCCTAGGAGAGGAAGAGGAGTGCGTGCTTGGCGCAACTCTAGAGGTAGATCAGTCAGGTCCATTTGTGGATGGAAAAGTGAATGGTGTAAATGTTACATTCCCTGTGGACACTGGTGCTACCCGTTCTACTGTTAGATCAGTGGAAATTCCTAAGCTTCCTCTCTCAGGAGAATACATCCAAGTTGTAGGTGTTTCAAACAGGCAAATTAAAACCCCTCTTACAAAACCAGTAGAGGTGGAAATTGGTCCATTCAAAGAGATGCATCGCTTTGTGGTGTGTGATTGCAGTGCTGTAAATTTATTAGGACGCAAACTGCTTTGCAAAATGAATTGTACCATTTATTGTACTCCAGATGGTATTGCTTTCCAGACACCAGATGATGATGTTCTGTATAAAATGACAATGGCAGCACTAGAACCAGGAATGTATGATATGTTTCCTGTGTTCGATGCAGAGAAAATCCCTACTGAATTGAAAGGAACAGTCAGGTCTGATGTATGGGATTTCACGGGTGAAGATATTGGACTAATGAGAGAAGTTGATCCCATAAAAATTACTGTAAAAGAAGAAACGAATTACCCAAACGCCCGCAGTACAAACTGACGCCAGAAATTATTGAAGGAATAACACCTGTAATTAATAAGATGATTGAACAAGGAATTTTGAGAGAAATAATGAGCAGCCCGTGTAATTCTCCTATAATGGGATTGAAAAAGCCAAATGGAACATATAGAATAGTACAGGATTTGAGAAAAGTGAACAAAATTGTTATTCCTTGCTGCCCAATTGTGCCAAACCCTGCTGTAATACTGTATCAAATCCCTCATGATGCAGAATGGTACACAGTTATTGATTTGTGCCATGCATTTTTCTCTATTCCATTGCACCCTGACAGCCAGCCATTATTTGCATTTCGGTTTGGAGAGCGTATTTTGGCATGGTGCCGAATTCCTCAAGGGTATACTGAAACTCCTTCTATTTTTAATCAAATTCTGAAGAAATCTTTAGAAGATTTGAAAATGCCTGAAAAATCTGTGATGGTCCAATATATCGATGACCTATTGGTGGCATCAAAGACCAGAGAAGCATGTGTTACGGACACAATTGCTTTACTGAATCATTTGGCAGAAGGAGGACACAAGGTGTCCCCATCAAAACTGCAATTCTGTCAACAGGAAGTACAGTACTTAGGTCGTAAGATTGAGAAAGGGGTAAGAAAAGTGACAACAGAGAGAATAAGGATTATTAAAGGAATGAGGGCCCCAATGACACAAAGAGAAGTGAGAATGTTCCTTGGAATGGTTGGTTATTGCCGACAGTGGATAAGTGGATTTTCATTTATTGCAAAACCTTTACAGCGATTGACAAAGAGGGATGTCAAAGATCCGATTGCATTGGATGAGGAAGAAATGAAGGCTTTCGAGGAACTGAGAACAAGTTTGTGTGAGGCACCAGCATTGGGAATACCTGATTATGAGAAAAATTTGAGCTGTATTGTAGTGAGAGAGATGGATGTGCACTTTCAGTATTAGTGCAAAGGCATGGAAGAATGAAACGACCAATACCTTATTTTTCATCTGTTTTAGATCCGGTAGCAAAAGCGTAGCCTGGATGTCTGAAAGCAGTAGCTGCTACTTGTGTGAGTCTGGAACAGAGTGAAGGCATTGTGATGGGATATCCTTTGAGAGTATATGTCCCACATTCAGTTGAAATCCTCCTGACCAGAACAAAAACACAATTTATGACACATAGTCGGCTGACTAGGTATGAAAAAGTGATCTTAGGTGCAGACAATGTAACCATTGTAAGATGCACGAGTGTGAATCCTTCCACCTTACTGCCAGATGCAGTAAAGGCAGAAGTCAAAGATGAGGTTGATCATAATTGTTTGGATGTGCTTGAATTTTGCACAAAGCCAAGGCCTGATATTAGAGATGAACCTTTAAAAGAGTCAGATTATGTGATGTTTGTGGACGGGTCATGCCTGAGGACAAATGAAGGAGTTCTAAGTGCTGCGTATGCTGTATGTACGGTGGCAACCACGTTGCTGAGCTGATTGCTCTGATTCAAGCTTGCAAACTGGGAAGGAATTTCCGAATTACTGTGATCACGGATAGCCAGTATGGCTTCGGAGTGGTCCATGATTTTGGACAGATCTGGTCCCAGAGGGGATTCCTGACTTCCTCAGGGTCTCCCATTAGGAATGGTGAGTTTGTGAAGAAGTTGCTTGAGGCGATACAGCTGCCTAAACAGATTACGGTGGTAAAATGCACTGCTCACAAAAATGGAACTGATTACATTGCAGTGGGTAACAATTTTGCTGATGAATTAGCTCAATATTGTGCCAGAAATATGACCTCAATAAATCGGAGAAGGAAAAAAGAAAATGTTCCATGTCCCTTGCTGTTTACTAACCCAGTTGAAACATGGGAAGAGGTAAAACAATTGCAGGAAGAGGCAAGTGATGAGGAGAAAGACGTTTAGATAAAATCAGGTTGCAGACGGAGAGAGGAAGATGAAGTTTAGGTTTACAGGGATGAAAGGCCAGTTATGCCTGATAGCATGATCTCTAACATGGCACGGATGTACCTTGGACAGGCACACATAGGTAGGCATGCCATGATCAGACTTTTCAAACAGACCTGGTACAACCCAAAGTTTAGGGCGATAGCTGAAAGCCTTTGCCAAAGATGCCCTATATGCCAACAGATAAATCCTGGAAGGAAGACAGTAGTGAGTTTGGGAACAATAGGACGTGAAGGAGGTCCTTTTACCAGAATGCAATTGGATTTTATTGAAATGCCCCCGAGTAACTGATTGAGGTATGTCCTGGTGGTCGTCTGTTTGTTTTCTCGTTGGGTGGAGGCCTATCCGACAAGAAGGAATGATGGAGTTACTGTAGCTAAGCTCCTACTGAGAGAATTAATTCCTAGAAATGGCTTTCCAGTAACGATAGAAACAGATCGAGGAACGCATTTTCAGAATGAAATTATCCAACTAATATGTGAAGCACTAGACATTCAACAAAAGCTGCATTGTGCCTACAGACCAGAGGCTTCTGGAGTGGCAGAGCAAGTAAATGGCACAATAACGAATAGGTTAGGGAAAATGTGTCAAGCCACAGGACTCAAATGGCCCGATGCCTTACCACTGGTGCTGATGAGCATAAGAAGCATACCTGACAGAAAAACAGGTCTGAGTCCTCATGAGATTATAATGGGACGAGCAATGAGACAAGCATACGTACCTGTCAACAAATTGCTGACTATAACTGATGATCTCATAATGGACTATTGCAAAGGATTGCCTGATGTGGTGCATTCTGTGTTTCATCAGGTTGGGCCGGATGCGACCACTCTTGAGAGAAAACCAGCTCATGATCTGAGTCCAGGAGACTGGGTCCGCATAAAGGTTCACCGAAGAAGAAATTGCTTGGTTCCACGCTGGGACAAGCCACGTCAAGTGATTCTGGTGAGAACAACTGCAGTAAAGTGTGCAGGTGTGAAAAATTGGATTCATGCCAGCCATACTATCAGAGTTCCAGATCCTGAAGCTCGACCTGTAAGTCGACATCTGGAAATATCAGACACCAGCTCAGCATCTGAAGCAGAAATTGAAACGATCAGAGTTCCAGATCCTGAAGCTCGACCTGTAAGTCGACATCTGGAAATATCAGGTACCAGTTCGGCATCTGAAGAAGAAACTGAAACAACCAGAGTTCCAGATCCTGAAGATCGACCTGTAAGTCGACATCTGGAACTATCAGAACCCAGTTTGGCATCTGAAGCAGACCAACCTGAATCCAGTGAAAGACAAACAGAAGAATCTGAAAAACAAAGAACTGATATTGAAACAGGAGAAACTGAACCAATAGACATTGATGGTAAACAGCCAAGTACAAGCTTTGGGGAAATTCCTCCAGAAATTATAGAAATAACTCAAGAAAATTCAAATTCAGACAGAGAGATAGAGGAAATTGCGGAAGAAACACGAGGAGAATTAGACTCAGAATTACAAGCAGAAGAAACCCAAGGAGATTCAGATTCAGACAAAGAGACAGAGATCATAAAGTTCAAAGTTAAAGGAAGTGAAGTGAGATCTGAGACAGAATCTGACGAAAGTGAAGAAGAAAGAAGGCAAAGAATAGGACCAAGAAAGAGAACTTGGAGAGCGGAACGAGGAGAAAAGGAAAGTGAACTGAAAAGGCCGAGGAAAGGAGACAATTGGCTCAACGAAATTAAAAGACTGAAATATAAGCTAATAAATTTGAACAAAGACAATGCAGAACAAGTAAATGAAATAACAAGTCAGAAAAAACAAAGAAAATCGAATGAAAGACAGTTGCAGAGACCAAAAAGAGTGAAAAGACCTAACCTGAAATACAAGTCACCTGACTGGGTATACATAGCCCTGCATGACATTGAAGAAGTGGATAGCAGTCACGAAAACCCAGACAAAGACTGTGAACAAGTGGGTGAGAGTGAACTGCGCCCTTCCTGAAGAGGAGAAAAGAAAACCGGATTAGACAAACGAACTGATAAAGTCAAAGAAATTTTCTGAAAGACCGAAAGGTGCGCCAAAAAGTAGTTGGCTCCAGTCAACACTTAAAGAAAGGGTAAAACGGCAAAAAGCCATTTGAGGTGTGGAAACACATTTTCTGTACATAAATTTAGATAATTTTTCAACATGGTAGACACTGAGAATAGAAGATCTAGATGTGAGTTTTTCCGTAGATGGTGTAAGATGTGTTTCTATTGTACAGGTTTACTAATGCTTATTTGGTTCATTTTAGCAATAATAATTCCACTTAGATTAGTTGGAGAAAATGCATCTGCAATCATGAATGACACAAATAGTGACAAGAAATCTAACATAAAGAACACTGCGACACTGATAGTACTGAATTTCATAGGGATAAGTCAATAACTGATTTCTTCAAGAATGTCTTCACAAAGCTTTTATATGAATATGTAGAGACAATGGATGTTAGAGATTGTTATGTATGTATGCAGTTACTCATGCGTCTGTAACAGAAGGTGTGACGTATCATCACCTTCCTTTGACGTATGGAATAACTTGTAGTGTTTTAGCTAGTTTATTTTACAAAACAGGTAAATTAGAATATTTCTACACTGACACAGATGCTATTTTTGCTAAAGTTCCCGTAGTCCCTGAACTAAATAAGGTGAAACTTGCAAGGATTTTTGGAGAATTTTTCTTAGAAACGAAAGAATTAACATTAGATTATGCATTTAGACATTTATGCTTGTAGGTTAAGAAAGGAAGAAAAGGTTTTCTTAGACATGGTAGAAGACAGAAGGGTTAAGTTTCAAAGAAAGGCAACAGGAGAAAAGACAAAAACCCCACCTTGGGCGTTTGAAGAGGGAAATTATGACAAAGGCGAAACGAATGCAGCTATGGTTTTAGATTGGCCTCAACAGGGAAAATTGTATATTAGTAGAGATAACACTAAGTATGATAACTATTTCATGGGTTCTAGTGAGTGCCGAGATACATACAAAATTTTAGGTGGATGGGGATTCAAAGGAGGAAAGGATCCAGTATTCCCAGGGATCTATTATATTTGCGGAAACCGAGCCTAGTATAGGTTGCCGGACCATTGGGATGGAACATGCTATCTAGGCCTGGTCTTTCCAAAGATTTTTCATGTGGAAAGAGGAACTAAAGGAATTCACGAGATAGGTAAACCATTAACCCGTAAGAGAAGGGAAAGCTTCTCAGAGATAATAGGTGACATTTTTGGAGCATTGATACAAGCAGTGGGTATATCTTTGAAGATTCGGAAATTGTCTACAGTAGTAGATCGTTTATCAACGAATACTGCTGGAGGGTTCTTGATGGTAAATACCGAAATGGTTGCCATGAGAGCTATGGTAATGCAAAATCGACTTGCCCTTGACATTCTTTTGGCGAAAGAGGTTGGAGTCTGTGGAATGTTGAAGGTACAACATTGTTGCACTTACATTCCAGACAAAAGTCAGAATATACAGAAGTATATAAAGAACATTACTGATTTGCATAAAGAAATTGCCCCACTGGAGGTTGAAGGTGCTTGGGAGAAACTTGGTAAGGGTTTTTCCTCAATAAGGAAATGGTTCACCGAAATAGGTAGTTCTCTAATTGGGAAAATACTAATTCCAGTGACCATAGTAGTAGTGATAATATTGATGCTGAGATTAGCATATGTGTGTATTAAAAGGAGAAAAAGACAAAATAAAGCAAAAAGAGAAAATGAGAAAAATAAGGAAAGAGAACTGGAGATGGGAGAGATCGAGTTGGAAGAATTTAAAGAGAACATGTACAAAAGGTCTAAAAGACAAGATGAAAAGAACACAATTGTTTAAAATAACAAATGCAAGTGGACAAGAAACATTTTTCTGATAAATATTGTAGGGATAGGTTTTAGTGGTGATGTTAAAAATCACCAAAGGGGGAATTGATGGAGCAAGGTACACAAAATATTTTTTTGTACCCCTGAAAGTTAATGACCCCATAACGATTAATGATACTAACCGTTTGAAATGCATGAACTAATCAATAAATGCACCTTTTATTAACATTATACGTGGGCAACTTGCTGGCATTGCAAAATCTAATTTATTTACAAATGTGAATTAAAATAACATTAGTAATGTGATTTGCGTAGTAAATAGAGTAAATTGCATGATTTTTTGTTGCGCAGTAATATTGTACTGTGGCAAAGAATGCAGATGGTAAGTAAAATGACTTTAAATGTCGCTTCTGCTAGGTAATACCTAACAGGGGTCTTTAGAATGGCGGGTGGTAAACAGAAAGGCTTATTTTCCATGTTTTAATTTCTGTTGTGTTTGTTCTTATATTAGTTTCGTTCGGGCCTGCTAGGCCATGCTTCGAAAATGGCAGCTGGAAAGGACGAGATGGCGTGCGCTGAATAAAATGGCCCCCACGCATGAACAGTGTGAATGCTCCAGTCACGTGTATGCGGCCTGTGCCCGGAGTGAGAGATGTCAAGGCCAATCTGACCTGCAACGAGGATCGTGCCAAGAGTTCAGCATATATGCATGGGAACGGATGAGAAAATCGAGCGACAGAGGATGAACTAATATGTGACCATCAGAGTTTGTTGCAAAATGGATTAATAAATTGGACTACTTTTGGGATATCGTTGATCATGAGACTTAATGTGTGCATTATTGTCCCCAAACCAGTTCGAACAAGGAGGGCGATGAGGTGACCATCACCACCCCTCCAATGGACCAATTAGCGTGATTTCTGCCCCTAAAGATTGCAACTTTAAGTGTAGCGAGTCAGAGAATAGGGTATAAGAGAGTCTGCTCTTACGTTGTCCAGGGTTAGCTGCTTCGCTTCTTCTATCCTGATGCTGCGAGAGGCTCTGTCGTTTTGGACTTCGAACTTTGACTGGGGAAAGAACGAGACCATTGCGGGAGTTTGCCCGGGAGGAGATTGCATCTGAGGAGGTTAGCGGGACAGTCAGTCAGTTTTGGGAGTCCATCCTGTGATCTGCGGTTCATTTTTCTTTCCTGATGAACCATTCTTGTCATCGCCCTATGGCCAAGGGTAATGAGTATTTCCCATCTTTATTCTTAATCTTTTACTTAAATGCTTACTGATATAATATATGTATTTGCCTAAATATGAACTTTATTCATTTTGCTCAAAGAATTTCGATAAAATTATATGCTAACTCTAAACGAGTCTGTGGTTCTTTAAATAAAATTGTGATTAATAAATATCAAAGGTTTTAATTGTGATTGAGCTGGACTTAATCGCCATCAACTGATTCTACTAGTTGGTCCATCGACCGAATAGCGGAACACCTTGATGTTTAGAACCGACAGGATCCGAAGTTAATGTATATAATGTATAGGTTATAATTCTGTCATTTTAATAAGGTATCCCGCTTGTCCAGCAACTCATTTTTCCTTAGTGTTTGATCCAGAAAATTGAATGAATGTATGTATGCGGTGTTATGGGCCCCACCGACATGAGTACCAAGTGATCAAGGTTGTGTAGGTGTTTTTCTGGATTAGTATCATAAGGAAAAATTTAGATTAGCCGCGCTGGATCACTATCAATTGAACTTTGGCACAGGATGCTTCCTATTCTGTACCCAATAAGTGTTCTCACAGGCTTGCCTCCCAATGCTGCCTAACTTTCAAAGGGGGCTTCACCCTGTCCTTCTTAAGGGCCTTGTACAAGCTTTATACCAGTTTATGATTCCACTCTGCTTCCAATGATGATGAATCGAATTTATAAAGGCCATAGCTACGTCATAGTGTCCCGTTGCTAAGACTCACAGGTAAAGGCATTCAGCTTTGAGAAAAGAGCCATATTTTCAACCTCTTTTTCAAGATTTGTTCAGATTCAGCTCGGCGGAGGTCTAGGGGGAGTTTGTTCCAGGCAGAGGGACCCAAATTTGAGAAGGAGCGGCCACCTGCTCTAGAGCAGCCTATCATGGGTTGCTTGGCTAACACACTATTAGAGGAATGCAGCTTCCTACCAGGGAGATAGACAAGAATTCTGGGTGAAAGATATCTGGGACCAGCTAGGTGTAGGGCTCTATAGGTGAGTACAAGTGCTTTGAACAAGATGTGTTTCCTCACCAGGAGCCAATGCAGAGAGTGAAGATGAAAGAAAACCAGGGTTCTCAACAGAAGATTGAGGCGCAAGTGGCCTGCTATGTTTTGCACCACCTGGAGCCTGTTGATTAAGTAATCGGGTAGGTCGAGGTATAGTGCATTTGCATAATCCAGCTTAGATGTGATGAGTGCTTCAATAACGGCTTTCTTGCCTAGTACCGAAAGGTAATGATGAATCTTTTTCAATATGGGGAGAAGGCCAAAGCAGGTCCCTACCACAGCTTTGACTTGGTACTGAAAGGACAGCAGGTTGTCAAACTTGACCCCTAGGTTTCTGACCACTTCAGATTGTGGGTCTAAAGAGGGAGTGCCAACAGGCCAAAAAGCCTACCAGACTGAAGGTGAGTTGTGGCTGAAGAAGAGAAGTTCGGTCTTATCCGCATTGCACTTCAGTTGGTTAAGGAGCATCCAGTGGAAGACGGCAGCTCAGCAAGGTTTGATTAAGCCTGGTGCAATAGCTAGGAAAAGAGGAGCTGTCTGTCGTATTCATAAGAGATTATTTTGGCACCAAAAGATTCCTACAAGTGTGTCAGCTGAGTAAGGTAGATGTTAAACAGTGTAGGGCTTAGGGCCGAGCCCTGGGGACCCCAACTGTTAAGTCTTTGGTACCTGAAGAGAATGGGTGGGGGATCAAGACCTCCTGTCTTCTATTTCCTAAGAAAGAGTCCAGCCATTTCAATGCTAGGTCAATAGTCTGCAGGCAGGAGAGGAGCTTGAGGTCAGGTACCGTATCAAATGCTGCTGATAGGTCTAGCAATATCAGCAAAGCCTTACCACCTGAGTCTAAAATATCTCTAATCTACTCTGTTACCTCGAGCAGGGCAGTTTCAGTACTAAAGTTAGGCCTGAAACCAGATTGACTCGGTGCAGGAGATCATTAGACTCCAGGTAGTGTAAAAGTTGCTGGTTGATAAACTTTTCTAGCAGATTAGACAGAGTGGAAAGCAGAGAGATTGGCCTATAATTCGCCAGTAAATTGGGGTCTGCTGACGATTTTTTCAACAGGTGGATTTTAGCCTGTTTACATGCTGACGGAACTACCACAGTGATAAGAGAATCACTGAGCAATTTGTTGACTATTGGGTTACTCGCCTTTGACCTCATAGATAGAAGATTGGGGGGGCAGGGATCAGATAGCGATCCTGACTTAAAACCCCGGATGCCTGTCATGCTGTCCTCCAAGGAAATGGTGTTGAAGGATAGCAAAGAGCATTCCACTTCTTCAGTTGCTTCCTCAGCGATGGTAAGTCTCGCATCATGCAGAGGAACTATGTTTAGAATAGACTGAATGTTAAGAAGGAGGCTCATTGTTCACACCATTCGGCAGAAGGTTGCAGACATCTGACACAAGCCAAAGGGGAAATTGAGTTTTTCACCACCTTAAAAATAATACCTTGAGTGTCGCAGACACAGCTGGAGTGTTAGGAAACTTATTGTATATCTCTCTGGCAGTATTTGTCAATTTGGGAGATTGCAAGAATTGCCCACGAGTAACCCAAATGTATCACAAGCATCTCTAAAGGTGATGAATGTAATGTATGGGTACACATTATCCAGTATAAGACATCTCCCATCTTTCCATTGTGTCATGGACATGTTTAGAGTTATGTTACAGAATGGTTGTAGCCACCAAATCTGCAGTGATCTAGAAATGGCAGGTTGTTCCAGGATTTTTTGCACTGCGAGTTCCCGTGCCAGTGCCACTGACTGCACTTTCTGGGGGTGTCCACAGGTTGATTTTTTCCTTGCATTAAATGCACCAGGAGCAGTGTCTAACCATTGGTGCCTCGTAGGTGATCTTTCTCCCAGTTTATTGCTCATGCTACTCCACAGGGTGGCCTGTTGAAGCTGGATTTCAAGGCAATCTAATATAATTCAGTGTTGGATAGACCTCAACTGCCCTCCAATCTATCCCTTTTTAAATGAATTAACTGGACCCTACTCCTCTTGCACACCCAAACCAATAAAATGATCAAACTGTCTAGTTCCTTATATATCTTTTGAAGAATCAGGCTCCTGAATCCTGCAGGGTATATAAGCACCCAGGGAGAAACACTATTTTTTCCAGCACTACTCTACCTAAGTTCTCAGCCCATTTAGACACCTCGCAATATTGTATTAATATTGTTTTTCCCCTGAGTGGGTGATCTGTATACCTAGGGTACTGAAATTACTTGGTTTCCCACTTCATATCCAAATAGTAGATAATGGGGCTGCAATCTTGCATAAGTGGCCAGAGTGTTTATTATTCAATTTCTTCATAAGGTGTATCTATCTGCCCTTGTTCTATCGTTGCCAAGTCAGGCTGCTGATCTAGGTCTAATGTGCCATCTGGCTTACCTCCACTGTTTTTCCACTTCACTGTGACTAAGGACTCCTTCCATCATCTCTATGTTGTATATTGTTCCATTGGAATCCTCTCTGCGAGCTTGTGATTCTGCTGGAGCCAGGTCGCAACCCAGCTCTGTTGTCGACCTCCAACCAGTTCTGAACATCTCCAGAGCTCGTAAAGAAGTGAGAGCGCTCTCCATGAATTATTCTCAATTTTGCCGGGTATAATAGCATGCATTGTAAGTTTGTGGCCCTCATTTCTGCTTCACACAGACCAAAATGTCCTCATATTCTGAACTTTCTTAGTGCAGTCAGATAAAATTCTGATGGTCTGGTCTTCGTACTTCAGTTTTCCCATTTTCTTTGCACATTGTAGGATAATGTCTCTGTCCCAGTAATTTAGGATCTTAGCAATAAGAGCTGTTGGGAGGGCTCCAGGTGGTGGGGGCGGCACCAGGGTCCTCTTGATAATAAATACAGGCAACAGACTTATTGGTTTCAGGGCACCTTAGATCCAGAGCTCCAGAACATTTTCTGGGGTATTACTTTCAGCTCATTCAGGGAGCCCCATAAATTAAAGGTTGCTGCGTCAAGAGCTGCTCTCTGCATATGCCACTTGGGAAACGGGTTCTAGAGACTTGTTTATTTTTCGTACAGCCAATGCATATTCTAGCTACTTCGGTATAAAGAGCAATAGGGTAGGAAATAACTTATTTATAAATGATTGATTTTTTATTAACTTTTTTAATTGGTAATTATGTCAATTATTCAATTGTTCTTTTAATTATGTTTTTGTTTCTGAATTAATTTTTAATTCGCTGATAAGTTTATTTAATAATAAACTCATTTATAATTAATAGTATATTTTGTGTTTATTCTCATTTGTTTTACATCATTACAAATGTAGTGTTATAAATGTTTTTACAATGTTTTGTTTGGTGTTTATAGTGTAGTAGGGAGGGATGAGTATTTATTTAAAATTAATCAATTTTGTTTTATATTTGTTAAATTATTTTGGTATTATTACATTTTATTTTTTTTCTACTACATTTAATTTTATGCATTTATAATGTATATATTTTTTATTTTAAATATGTTTTATTATATGTATTTTGTTAGTTATTTATATGCATTTTACAAATTATTAGAAATTGGAATGGTAAATCTAACCTATCCAAAGTCCAACATTTTTCCTGCTTTTGGTTACTTTGAAGTGGAATAATAATAAATCTAACCCCCACCAAAGTACAATACTTTCCGGGATTTTGCTTACATTGGGAATAGTACATTATACCCTTCCAAACTCCAACCCTTTCTCTACTATTGCTTAGATTGGAGTGTGAATAGTAAATGTGGCCACTCGAAAGTCACACGCTTTTCCTAATTTAGCTTATATTGGAGTGGGAATAGAAAACTTAACCGCTGCAAAATCCAACACTTTCCCTAATTTTTCTTAAATTAGAGTTAGAATAGGAAATCGGACCCATTTGAAGTCTACCACTTTTGCTAGTGTTTATTTTCAATTGCTGTTATTTTGTATTAATTTTATTTTTCTTTAATGTTTATATTATTGATTACATTTTTTTATTTATTTTTATTTAAATTGTATTTTTGTTTTTTTCTTCATTTTATTTTTTACTTAAGTGTGATTTATAATTTTGTTAAGATATGTCAGTGAATTTAAATTTTTAAGTTCTTGTTAATATTTTCAATTTTTTTTTCTTTAATTGTTTAAATATTGTTTATATATTTGAAAGAATTCAGTTATAAGTATTCAGTGAAAAAAAACATAGGTTACAAGGACGTTATGGTTAGGCTCAGATTTTACACGTACAAAACCAGTGAAATTGAGCCCACAATGCACTGCTTATGGCCTCCCAAATTACATCACTCATGACATGGTCAGTGACATCACTGATGACATCTCAAATGACATCACTGATGACATCATCCAGTGATTTGAGTTGTTTCTAAACGTTTCTGAGTGTTGAACATATATACTAAGGTACTACAAAATTGTAAATTAGTATACTTTGTGTACTACTGAATGATTACATTTTTTAACATATATAATGTGAGTGGCTGTGTGACTGTGTGTATCTGTGTGTGAGTGGGTGTCTAAGTGGCTGAATGAGTGTGTGAGTGGATGTGTGAGTATATTGGTGAATAAGTGGGTGTGTGAGTGGCTCTATGGGTGAGTGACTGGGTGTGTGAGTGGTTGTATAAGTAAGCGAGTGGCTGTTTGAGTGGGTATTTGATGAACTGAGTGGAAGTGGCTGTTTTGGAGAGTGATTGTATGAGTGGCTGTATGGGTGAGTGAGTAGATGTGTGGGTGTTTGCATGGGTGTGTGAATGGATAAGTAAATGGTTGTGTGGGTGTGTGAGTAGCTATATCGGTGAGGGAGTGGATGTATGAGTGGCTGTATGGAGGAGTGAGTAGCTGTGTGAGTGACTGTATGGGTGAGTGAGTGGCTGTTTGAGTAGATGTATAGGTAAGTGATTGGCTTTGTGTGTGAATGAGTGGGTGTGTGAGTGGCTCTGTGGATGAGTAAGAAGGTGTGTGAGTGGTTGTATGGGTGTGTCAGTGGGTGTGTGTTGCAAAGTCATCCTGTGCCCTGGGCACCCCCCAACTTTTTGCTGACTGGTACTGGTGGTAACTGACTCTGACTGACCCTGGGCTCTGCCTAACCAGGCCCAGGGCCAGTGCCAAGCTGGACGGAACACATTAGAATACAGTTAAAACACCCAACATACACTAGGGTACACTATGGTATGGTGGGGTACCCCTGTAATTGGCATGACCTACCCCATAAGCCCCTAGTATATAATAGGGCAGGGGATTGAAACTACCTAGAAGTCCCCAGTACCCTGGGGCATGGCAGTTTAGAGGCTAGCAGCTCTTTTTGCACTTGCATGTGTGCACTGCTGAAGCCTGAGGTCAGTTTAAAAGCAGCCCTGGGTGCCAGGACTGCTTTCAAAAAGTAAATTGTGCCCAAACTCGACTTTGGTGTTTGGGGCACTTAAAATGGATAATCTACAATGTTTTGGCATATTAGGGACCCCCAGGGTCTCCCCTAGGTATCCCAGGGGTGGGGTTCAGATATGTATAAGGTACACCCTTATAAAATGAGTTTTTATATGACTGGGTAAAGTGAAATTTCACATTTCACTCCCACATTGGGGTAAAGTGCTGCCCAAATTCGACTTTGATGCCAGGAGCAGTGTGAAGTGAGGATCTGCAATATTTTTGCAGATTCAGAACCCCTAAAGTCTCCCCTAGTTGCACATGGGGTGGGGTTCCTGTAGATATAAGGCAAGTACTTATAAAATGTGTTTTTGTAAGTCCTGGTGCTGGAAAAATGGCCCAAGTCATTTTTCCCATTGCAAATCCCCAGTTACATAGGTTAACATTGCAGGAAGTTATTAAATAATAACTCCTGATAGGAAGGAGATAGAGCTACCGTTCAAAAACTTCTCAGAATAGTAATGCTAAATCCAACAATATCATATTGTTGAATTTCTCCTAAAGTGTACATACAAGAAGTTATAAGACTTTCTTGTTTGTAAGTCCAAATCCAGCCTTCCAGTGGTCTGCCCTGATTGGTCAGAGTTAAGTGGATTCGCCAGCCTGCCTGGAGAGGTGATAAAGAGCCCCTGGGGTTATGCAACTGGGCTGGGAGGGCAGTGTGCTGGTCCACAGGAATGTCAGGCCAGGGGGAGGGGTCGTAAACCATGGGCTTCAAAGGGAAAAGCAGAACCCAGTGTCAGTTTACAACTCTGAATTTTATCCCTCAGGCAGATGGGGGGATTAAGGAAGGTATGAGCAGATGCATGGGGGAGAGTCTAAGTAAATTAGCCATCCTAGGGGTGTGTTTAGCCAGCTCTTGCCTCCTTGCTGGAAATTCTGCCATTATGGATTTGGAAGATTTGATGCACTCTGGGACAAAATAATGCCACACTCTACAGGAAGTGGTCATATGTTTGAGGAGTTACCCTGCTCCCATTGGTCAGGAGGGACCTCCTGTCTGTCCCAGAGAACAAGGAATAAGTATCTGAGAGGGGCAGAGCCCTCCAGATCTGCTGCTTGAAACTTACTGAAGCAAGACATTGCCAAGCTGAGAAGATTTTGCTGTGCAAAGATTTCTAAGGCCTGACCTCTGAAAACTGCACCATCTGACACTACAGCCCTGTGGATTATTTTGCTGAAAAAGAACTAAAGAGTGGACTCCCTGAAAGCTACAGGTTAAAAGAGCTCATCTGGAACATCACCAACTAAATCTGCACCTTGGGGAACTACCAGTGGATTTGTAAGGGTGACGTCCCAGTGAATTGTGGGAACTGAAGTCCTCAACCTTCAAGGACCATCTTGGAGCTTCCAGACCCTTGGAGTGAGTTTGAGACACTTTGGGACCCTTTGAGGAACTTCAGGAAGAAGTTCAAGAAGTTTGGAGAACTTTGGAGGAACTTTGAAAAAAAGCTCCATAGAGGGACCGACTCAACCTGGTCAGCCAAGCCGCCTGCCTTCAACTGCGAGTCAGCCAAGCCCTCCAGGTTCGTCTTCGCTAAAAGCTCCGTCGGTCCGACTTCCAGAGTTTGACCGGGAGTAGAAGAAATATGAAGCCGGCGAACCCTCACCGGATCCGGCTACATGAAGAGCATCGAGGGACCCAGCGAGAAAAAGCTCCAGAAAAGCTTCTAAGTCCGATCGTAGAAAAGGTGACCGGGAGCAACCGCGAGAGCCAAGCTCCTGTCGGCCTGGGCTCCTGGTTGCCCCGCTGAAGCGCTAAAGAAAAAGTTTCTAAGTCCGCTCCAGGGAAGTTGACCGGGAGTTCGTCGAAAGGCAAGCCGGCGAACCCTCACCGGATCCGGACTGGCTGGGAGCTTCGAGGGGCCTCGCGAGAAAAAGCTCCAGAAAAGTTTCTAAGTGTGAAGGTAGAAACTGAGACCGGGACCTGCCTCAAGCTGTAGCCGCCCAGGGCTCCATCGCGGTCGGCCTGAAACTTTGACTTTGCCCCGGTCTATCGCGAGCAGGTATCCCAATATGGTGCTATAAACTTCTAAGTGCTATATTTTATTAAATTTTTGAAAATTCATATCTCCGGTTCCCTACATTGAATTTTTGTCGTTTTGGTGTCATTTTAAAGATAAAAATATTTCCTATTTTTATAAATTGGTGTTGGATTTTTATTATGTGTTGTGTCTTAATTATTCACTGAATTGGTGTTTTTAAATGCTTTACATACCTGTCTTTGAAGTTAAGCCTGTCTGCTCGCAGCCACGTTACCAAGGGTTGAGCATAGGAATAATTTTCTAAGACCTATGCTGAGTCCTATCATGTGTTAGTGGCCTTATTGCCAGTGGCAGACCTACATTTGCCCCTACCAATAACCCACTTTCCAACATTTGGTGCTCAGCGGTGTGGATGAGGACTTGTGCTTAAAAAGTACACCTTTCAGTGAATGATTTAAGATTATAAAAATCCTCTAAATTGCCTTAGAACAAAGCTTTTGAGTTTGATTTTTGGAATTTGGACTCAAATGTTTTTAATCCATTGTTTTGATTTTTCCAAATCGTTCTAAGTCTGTTGTGCCTAGTTTTTTGTGACCCAAAACTAGGGAACCATGGAGCTGGACCTGGCTAAACTGTCCCAGTTTAAGATGGCTGATCTTAGGGAACAGTGTAGGCTTAGGGGGCTGCCTGCTTGCAGGAAGCTTAGGAAGGTAGGGTTGCTTGAGTCCCTAAAAGCCTGGGCTAGGGCAGCTGAGGAGAGTCAAGGGGGGCTAGAGGGTGTCCCCCCCAACCTCTTCCAAGAGGGGGAGGAGGTTGAGGATGATGCCTCTTCCATTTTAACTAGTGTTAGCCAAGTGAATCAAGGTGGTGGTGGGAGTGGGGAAGGGTCCCTTACTCAGGAACCACTACTGTCCCTTGCAGAGAGACAGCTTCAGGCTCAATTAGAGTTGATTGCCTTGGAGAAGGAGAAATTCGAATTGGCTAAGAGAAGATGGGAGAGGGAGGAGAAGAGAAATGGTGGCAGCGAAAGTGAAGAAGATGTTGAGATGTCCAGGGGTGGTAGATTTGAACCTAAACTTCCCAAGGGCATAGTGCCCAAGTACACTGAGGGGGATGACATTGACAAGTGGCTAGCAGCTTTTGAGAGGGCCCCTTAAAATGAGTAGGGTCCACTCTAGGTATTGGGGTGCACTCCTGTGGGAGTTGATTCCAGTAGCTGGGAGGGATATGCTCCTGACCCTGAAGGGAGAGGATGCAGAATCATACCAGCAGATGAAGGCATGCTTAGTCAAGAGATTTGGTCTGTCTCCAGAACAGTACAGGGTGAAGTTTAGAGGCACCCAGAAATTGAGTTCAAAATCTTGGGTAGACTTTGTGGACGTTTCAGTGAAGGCACTGGAAGGCTGGATTGTTGGTAACAAAGTTGACACATATGAGGGATTGTATAATTTGTTTTTGAAGGAACATATTTTGACTCATTGTGCAGAAGAAAAGTTACACCAGTATCTAGTGGACTCTAAGCTGACAGACCCCAGACAGTTGGGGGAATCAGCTGATGAGTGGGTGAGAACCCGGGTTTCCATTCAGCACCAGGGGGGTGACCAGAAGAAAGGAGGACAGGTCCCTCCCCAGGGGAAAGCCCAGGGAAAGGAAGGTCAAAACCAGAAGGAGTCTTCCAAAGACCCACAAAAACCTGCACAAGGAGGGGGGGCCCCGAGCCAACCCAAATCCAAAGGGAGGTGGAATCAGGGAAAGAATGGTAGGTTCTTTGATCCCTCAAAAGTGGGTAAGTGCTTTGACTGTAACCAGCCAGGTCACAAGTAGGGAGATGCTGTCTGCGCCAAGAAGCTCCCCCCCTAAGGGGCCATCCACGGGGATTGCCAGTGTCAGTTGAGGGGTGGAGAGTGGTGCCCCAGTGAGGAGTAGTCAGGTGGTGGAAGCAACCTTAGTGTCCCTGGGTGGGGTAAATATTGCAACCCTTGCTGCCTTATCTCCAAACATGGACAAGTACAGGCAGAGGCCTAAAGTGAATGGGACTGAGGTTGAGGCTATCAGAGACACTGGGGCTAGTGTAACTATGGGCCTGGATGAGCTGGTGCCTCCAGAGAGGTTGTTACCTGGTGAGTTTCACCAGGTGACTTATGCAGACAGCACTACCAAACTCCATCCTATGGCTGTGGTGGATTTGGAATGGAGAGGTGTGACAGGCCCTATGAAGGTAGCTGTGTCAAAGGTGCTCCCAGTCCAGTGTTTACTGGGCAATGATCTTGAAGCCTCTGTGTGGTCAGAGGTGGAGAGAGGACTCCATATGAAAATATTGGAGCTCCCTGAGTGGGTATGTGCTGTGACTAGGTCACAGACTAGCCAGCAGGGAGGGGCTGGACACTTGGACCCTGGAACAAAGGGCCAAGCATCCAAGGACAAGGGTACTGGGCCTGGTGAACCAGCCCAGGGAACTCCAGAGGTGCAGGAAGAATTTAACCCTGGTGGGGAGGATCTGGCCTCTGAGGGAGGGACTCCATCCCTGCCAGAGCTGTCAGATTTGGCAGAACTAAGCGATACCAAAGGGGATGATGGACGGAGCGTTAGAGCAAATCAAACATTCACCCCCAGTCAACTGATCTGGTTTAATCCATCATCATTCTTAGCTCACTCCACCACCCCAGTTCAGACATGGCCATATGCAAATCAGTCTGACACTGTGCCTCATGGGAACAGTCCAGCCCGAACTGCCAAGCCATGTGTTCTTGGACCGGAAACAAGCATCCTGGGATCGGTTTCGGTTCAAAACCCTCATCAGCCAGGCTATCTTGAATCCAGTGGCAAAGTGAGCAAGGGACCCACGCCTGGGCATACCCTCCAACTTAGGGCTGAACAAGCTGATACCAAAGGGGATGATGGACGGAGCATTAGAGCAAATCAAACACTCGCCCCCTGTCAACTGATCTGGGTTTAATCCATCATCATTCTTTAGCTCACTTCCACCACCCCAGTTCAGACATGGCCATATGCAAATCAGTCTGACCCTGTGCTCATGGGAACAGTCCAGCCCTAACTGCCAAGCCATGTCTTCCTGACCGGAAACAAGCATCCTGGGACCGGCTTCGGTTCAAAACCTCATCAGCCAGGCTATCTTGAATCCAGTGGCAAAGTGAGCAAGGGTATCGCTTTGTTCGCGCTAAGTTGGCAGGGTATGCCCAGACGTGGGTCCCTTGCTCACTTTGCCACTGGATTCAAGATAGCCTGGCTGATGAGGGTTTTGAACCCGAAACCGGTCCCAGGTTGCGTGTTTCCGGTCCAGGGAAGACATGGCTTGGCAGTTCAAGCTGGACTGTTCCCATGAGGCACAGGGTCAGACTGATTTGCATATGGCCATGTCTGAACTGGGGTGGTGGAGTGAGCTAAAGAATGATGATGGATTAAACCCAGATCAGTTGACTGAGGGTGAGTGTTTGATTTGCTCTAACGCTCCGTCCATCATCCCCTTTGGTATCACTTTGTTCGCCCTAAGTTGGCAGGGTATGCCCAGACGTGGGTCCCTTGCTCACTTTGCCACTGGATTCAAGATAGCCTGGCTGATGAGGGTTTTGAACCCGAAACCGGTCCCAGGATGCTTGTTTCCGGTCTAGGGAAGACATGGCTTGGCAGTTCGGGCTGGACTGTTCCCATGAGGCACAGGGTCAGACTGATTTGCATATGGCCATGTCTGAACTGGGGTGGTGGAGTGAGCTAAAGAATGATGATGGATTAAACCCAGATCAGTTGACTGTGGGTGAGTGTTTGATTTGCTCTAACGCTCCGTCCATCATCCCCTTTGGTATAGATTTGGCAGAACTGACAGGAGCAGGTGGACCCTCCAGAGAGGAGTTCAGTCAGGGACAGCGTGACTGTCCCACCCTTGAGAGCTTGAGGCGGATTGCTTCCAAGCAAGAGGAAGGGGGTGACAGTGGGTTTCATAGAATCTACTGGGAAGATGGACTGCTTTATACTGAGGCCAGAAACCTCAAGGAGGGAGCCACCAGGAGGTTGGTGGTGAAGTACAGAGAGTTCATCCTGACTTTGGGTCATGATATCTCCTTGGCAGGACATTTGGGACAGACAAAGACATGGAACCGGTTGGTGAACCATTTCTACTGGCCCCATATGTCTGAAAAGGTAAAGGAGTTTTGCAGCTCATGTGTCACCTGTCAGGCCAGTGGCAAGACAGGGGGCAAAACAAAGGCTCCCCTAATACCAATGCCAGTGGTTGGGGTTCCTTTTGAAAGGGTGGGGATGGACATTGTTGGTCCCCTGGACCCACCCACTGCATCAGGGAATAGGTATATCTTAGTGGTAGTTGACCATGCCACTAGATACCCTGAAGCCACACCTCTGAGAACCATTGATGCTCCTGCAGTGGCTAGAGCACTGCTTGGTGTGTTCACCAGAGTGGGGTTTCCAAAAGAGGTGGTGTCAGATAGGGGCACGAACTTCCTGTCCAGCTATCTGACTGCTAAGTGGGATGAGAGTGGTGTCAACTACAAGTTCACCACCCCCTATCACCCACAAGCAAATGGTCTTGTTGAGAGATTCAACAAAACCCTGAAGGGCATGATAAATGGGTTGTCAGAGAAACTCAGGAGGAGATGGGATGTTCTCCTCCCATGCTTACTGTTTGCCTACAGGGAGGTGCCACAGAAATGGGTTGGTTTCAGTCCCTTTGAGTTGTTGTTTGGACACCCTGTGAGGGGGCCATTGAGCCTGCAGAGAGAGTCTCTAGAGAAGCCTCTTAAAGAAGCAAAGGACAATGTGCTTGACTATGTGCTAGGCCTGAGATCTAGAATGGCAGAGTACATGTTCAAGGCAAACAGGAAACTGGAGGCCAGCCAGGAGCTCATGAAGCACTGGTATGATCAAAAGGCTACTATGCCTGAGTATACTCCAGGACAATTGGTGTGGGTGTTGGAGCCTGTGGCTCCCAGGGCCCTCCATGACAGGTGGAGTGGGCTCTATGCAATCTTAGAAAAGAAGGGTGAGGTTACCTATTTGGTTGACCTTGGCACCCTCAGGAACCCTCATAGGGTCCTGAATGTGAATAGATTGAAACCCCACCATCACAGGGCAGACATGACCATGTTACTGGTCACTGGTCTAGGGTTTTTAAGAGCATTCTTGAGTGCGATAGCTGGAAGGCCCATGCATAATATTGCAAATCATGGAGCACAAGGCCCCCCCTTCTCCCTCCTATGCCTCAACTTGTACCAGGCAATCCTTGTGGCCCTATACGCCCAAACAAACACATTTATTGCCTGCTGAAGCTTGGCTATGGCTGCTGTTTCAAAATGTAGAGGGATAGTGTTAAATAGGAAGGGAATTTTTGGTAGGACTACAATCTTAACCAGGTTAATCCTCCCCAAGATAGTCAAAGGGAGATGAGCCCAAGTATTCATTTGTTTCTGACACTCCCTAGAAACGTTTGCCAAGTTGGTCCCTGAGATCTTTTCAATGTCCTGCACTATTCTCACCCCCAAGTATCTCATGTCACGTTTGGTCTGATATTGACAATCCGCCATGTTCCAGGTCATAACCTCAGTTTTCTCTGCGTTAATTTCGTACCCGGATACTCGCCCGAAGTCCTGTGCCAAGCTAATGACAAGGGGAAAGGTGGTCGCGAGATCGGCAGAGAAAATCAAAACATCATCAGCATACAGGACTACCTTCCTCTCCCAGCCCCCATACTTGAATGGCACAATGTTGGGTTCTTCTCTTAAACGCTGAGCAAAAGGCTCGATATATAGATCGAAAAGGAGAGGGGTCAGGGGGGCAGCCCTGCCTCGTGCCCCTTGTGATCTTAAGAGATTTAGTCAATTTACCATTGACCAAGAGTCTCGCCGATGGGTCCCGATAAATGAGCTGGATAGCTCTGCAAAACTTCTCGCCCAAATAAAATTTTCCCAAGTCTGCCGAAAGGTATGCCCAGTTGACCCTGTCAAAAGCCTTAGTGGCGTCCAAAGTCATGGCTGCGAGGGGGAGTGAGACCCCCCCTCAGCTTTTCGTTGATTAATGATTTTGTAACTGAACTGGCTTCAGATGGGGATTCCCAGAGAGTATGAAGGTCTAATTTGAATAACATGCCTTTGATATAGGCTAACTGTAGGAGAGTAGGATCTGCCTCTTATGTTGCCCCCACTTTTTTTCTGATGTTTACACTGGTTTCTGGCTATAGTCTGGCTGGGACCCTGCCAATCAGGGCCCCAGCCTCTCTGTTCTCTCTAAACGACTTGGAGTGCACTCTAGGTGCACTAGTGATTGGATACTGTGGTACCTTATGAGTCCCTAGTATATGGTACCTTAGGTGCCAAGGGCATAGGTACTTCACAGGCCTACCAGGGGCTGAAGCATGTATTATGCCACCCCTGGGAAGCAGACTAAATCTGACACCACAGGTCTGCTACTGCAGCCTGGGTAAGGTGGTGCATTCACCCCTTACTGTGATATAGGCTACCTATATCACTACATAGATACACACATATAAACCTATAAGTCACTCCTATGGCAGGCCTTATCAATCCTGAAGGCAGAGTGCTTGGTTCCTATGTGAGAGGGTGCCCCTGCACGAGCAGAGCCCCTCTGCAGCATTCGGAGACCCTTCTCTGATGCTGTTTGTAGTGCAGCCTGACCATATACTCTTAAGCGCATTATAACCCCGCGTTAAATGCTAACTTTGGGATGGCTGCACGGAAACATGTCGTGTTTGGTGTCAAACATCTTGGAATACTACCGCCCCCGCCAGTTCTGGCGGCGGGGGTAGCATTCCACCCTTCTAGAGGGATAGACATGTACCTACTTTGGAAACGCGGTAGAATCCTGAAGAGCCCTGGCATCACAAAATGGATGCCACCAGTCACAGACACTGGGCTGCCCTCCTGCTGATGACCGAAACTCACAGTGGAGGAAGCCCAACAATAGGTATCCTGTCCCAGGGAGGTGTGACCACCTCCCAGACGGTTTAGTGTATTGGGGCTGGGTGGGTGCACTCCTAGAGTGCTCTGAAGTCCTGCACTGGGGGAGCAGAAGGCTCCTCTGTGCATACACCAGTTCAAACCGGCTCAGGGGCTACCTGCCCCTGCTCTGGCGCGAAACTGGACAAAGGGAAGTGGGTGTAGCCACCCACTCCCCTGACCCTCCCATAGGTGGGGTCTTAGAGCTAGTCCCTCCCTTCCTTTTCAGTATAAGGTAGGGAACCCTTGAACTTGCAAACTAGATACCCCTGGACGACGCTCTGAAGAAGAATCCTGGACCTTCGACATTCCACTACCTCTGGAAGGCTGAAGAATCTCCCTTGGAGTCAAGGAGTGACTCCCCTGCTTGGCAGGCACCAAAAACTGAAATGACGGTCGCAAACTATGCTGCTCCCGCCGGAGCTCGAGGTCCCTGCAGCCCAAGACAAGGATTTCCTGACTTCTCCAAGACCATCATGAGCCCCCAGCAAAGCTGAGGCAAGTGGACCCCACGAGTGACGAGAAACCACAGTCCCTGGGTACTGTGCACTATTGTCTAGTGCAACCCCTTCACGATGTTCTACGAACCTGTGCTTTAAACCACGTGTGGTCCCAGCCTCTAGCAGGAGTCCCTCTGAAGATCAGAGGCCTACCCCATCCTGAGTGACCGTGGGCCCCTGTTGAAGGAATCCTCCTGAGGCATCTTTGCGATCCCTTGCCAGCCAGCTTGTGGGTCCCCTAAAGACTTTTCTAAAGAACCAAAGGGCTCCCCTGGTTGCGCCAGGCCTGCCCTGACTTACCTTCACTGGGTGAGTTCCCTAGACCTTGCTGGTCTGCACCATTGACTTTTTACGCTTTCCACAAGACTTGCTGCTACCAAGACTTGTTGGCTCCAATCGGGTCGCCAATAACGCAGTCAGCTGCAAATTTTGTGGGACACACTGAATCCAGCTCCTGGTTGTCCTCGACGCCTCCTGGACCTCGTGGCCGAAGAGTCAAGACACCCGTGAACGACCTGAATCTGTCGACGACGGTGGGCATTCATCTTCCTTGCCCCGGGTCACTGCCCAGTGACTTTGAACACTGTTCCCTCTGCTTTCAGGTCTTCCTTCTTCCGAATCCAGGCTTGGATTCCACCGGACACTTCTTCTGGCTTCACAAGCAGCAAGTCTTCATTGGCTCCCATTGAAAATGACGCCGCGACCCGACACCAAAGGACACCTATGTACCCGGCTTCCCTGGGTGAGGTAACTCCAGCACTATGGTGCTCCTGTGGGTGTTGGCCCTAGAACTACTTACCCTGTAAGTGACTTGCTTGTAGCTACTCCCGAAGTGCCCTTAAACTCTTAATTTCCAACTGCGACTTGCCCCATTGAAGTCTACGGCGATCCGCGCCTGTGTTCACGCACTGCACGCGTCCCCTGTGGGTCCTTTACTTACCTGCCTTGGGTGGTTTCGTGAGGCCCCAGCACTTCTGAAGGCCCTGGGCCTTGTCTCTTTGCAAGTCGTTGTTCTTAAGTCTCTTTTTTAGTATATGGTCTGGTACGCCCCTAGGGCCCCAGCCATATTTGTGCTTAATTTATTGTGAAACGTTGATTTATGCATATGTTCCTGTCTTCTAATCTCACAAGAGATTAGTAGAGAGTTGTTTAGTAATAAATACATATATATTTGATATATATACCTGTGTGGTGTCTTTTCATTTGGTGATTCAAGAGATTGTGTGGTAAAACAAGCTGCTTTACATTCCTCCAAGACTTAGCCTGAAGGCTGCTCTCCACAGCTACCACTAGGATAGCTTTCTATAAAGGTTGTCTTAAACCTACTTACCATAAGAGTCGAATTGTACTGGTGCAAGGTGTCCACTTTAACTAGTGAACAGCATATACCAGGCCAACTTCTCAGATTGGTGGCAGCGTGTGGGATTCCAGCTTGCTATTGTTTTACCAGAAAATCTCTATTTGAATTACTAACTGAAAACCACTATAGGAACTCAAGGTACATATAAAGTCAAGCTTAGTATCAATAAGTTCTACTGAACCTAGAGCTGTGTGCCAAGGGATAGCACACCCTTTCTACAGCTCAAGCTAGTATCAGTAGGCCACAAACTAGTGTAGGTAGTACAACACTGCACAACACTAGAATGTCCTTAAAGGGTGGACCCAGTGGATCCACTCAGCCTCAGTATATGGACATGGCTTTCTCTGACTTGAGAGCCATGTGTACTGCAAGGCACCTGAAGCTAGGACAGAGTCCCTCCACACTACACCTGATAGATCTGCTGACAACAGATGATCTTAGAGCTAATGGGTCTGAATCAGTGAGTGGGTCAATTACAGTGTCTGGGTCAGATGATGAACATCTGGATCACCAAGACGCTGTGATTGTAGGGCCAGGTCCCAAGGGGTCTGAACAGGACAGAGGAATTCTCCCTAAGAGAACTGACATAGTGGAGGAGAGGCCTAGGTCCCTTTCTAGGGAATCTGAACAATCCTATCACTCTGGCAGAGAATCTGTCTACCACAGGAACTCCTACTTCTCAAGAAGAGAGACCTCCTCTGACAGAATGTACAAACTGCTGCAGTATGAGGAAGCAAGGTTTGCCCTCAAAACCAAGCAGTTGGCATTAGATAAGGAAGCCCTGGAGCTCCAGAGAGCTTCTAGAAAAGAGGGGTTAGAACCCCCTGGTGGCAGCAACAGTGTCCCTAGAGGCAGAGAATATATTCCAGACCATAGGAACCTGAGCAAGGTTGTTCCTCCCTACCAGAGTGGGGATGATATCCATAAGTGGGTAACTGCTATGGAAAGGGCCTATTGAGTACAACAGGTCCCCCAAAAGCAGTGGGCAGCAATCTTGTGACTCTCCTTTTCAGATAAAGGTAGAGACAAGCTCCTCACTGTTAGAGAAGAGGATGCTGATGACTATGAAGTCCTGAAGAGTGCACTGATAGATGGGTTTGGCTTAACCACTGAGCAGTACAGGTTGAAGTTCAGAGACACCCAGAAGGCACAGACTCAGGACTGGACTGACTTTGTAGATTGTGCAACCAAGGCTCTGGAGGGTTGGCTGGTTGGCAGTAGGGTTACTGATTTCAAGGGATTGTATAATCTAATGATGAGAGAACAGATCCTTAATAATTGCCAGAACCAGTTGTTGCATCAATACCTGGTGGACTCAGATCTGACCTCTCCCCAAGAATTGGGAAAGAAGGCAGACAAGTGTGTCAGAACCAGGGTGAGGCAGAAAACCCAGAACCAAGGGGGTGACACAAAGAAGCAGGATTCTAAGGGCTCTGAGAAAAGTGGGGATAAGTCAAAAGACCAGAAGTCTTCACAAGGGCCCCAAAAATCTGCATCTGGTGGGGAGTCACAATCCAACAAGGGAAAAGGCCAAAAGAAGCCCTGGTGCAAATTCTGTAAACAGAAAGGGCACTGGACTTCTGATTGTAACAAGTCCAAAGACCAAACCACCACCACTCCTGCCCCTAAGGCAACTGTTCCCCCTAGTTCAGCTACTGGTGGAGGTGGTACTCAGAATAAGGGTGTAGTAGGGTTGACCCTGGGTTCTGAAGTGGACTCTGGCCTAGTCAGAGTACCCACACAGGCAATGTTGATTTGTGATGGAGACATTGACATGTCCTTCCTGGTGAGCCCCAGTAATCTGGGCAAATACAAACAGCAGCCTGTAATAAATGGCAAACAGGCTTTGGCATTTAGGGACACAGGTGCTAGTGTCACCATGGTGGCAGAGGATCTTGTGGACCCTGGACAGATCATCCTGGGCGAAATGTACCAGGTGACCAATGCAAGCAATGTCAGGACCAACCATAGTCTGGCAGTTGTGAATTTCTCCTGGGGAGGGGTAACTGGCCTCAAGAAGGTTGTAGTCAGTGCAGACCTCCCTGTAGAATGTCTATTGGGCAATGATCTATAAACTTCAGCCTGGTCTGAAGTAGAGTTATGGACTCATGCTGAGATGTTGGGCATCCCTGCAAAGGTATTTGCTGTGACCAGGTCACAGGCCAAAAACCATGGACCAGATGCTTCCCAAGAAGAGGAGCAGTAGGGGTAAGGCAGTGCCTTCCCCTCTGTCTCAGATCACTGATTCCCCTCTTGAGGGAGGAGGAGCAGATCCTGAAGAAGGAACTGCCCCAGAGGAACTTGAGCCTGATCAGGTTGAGTTCTTGGGGGCAGGGGGCCCTTCTAGGGAAGATCTGAGTAAGGAGCAACAGTGCTGCCCCTCTCTTGAACCCCTCAGACAGCAGGCTGCTGCTGAGGCTGCTGGGAGTGCTAGTGGGTCCCATAAAGTTTATTGGGATGAGGGACTCCTATATTCTGAGGGTAGAGATCCAGCCCCTGGAGCCACCAGGAGGTTGGTAATACCTCAGACGTTTAGGGGTTCCTCTTGACCCTAGCACATGATATCCCTTTAGCAGGTCACTTGGGCCAAAACAAGACCTGGGACAGGCTTGTTCCACATTTTCATTGGCCACATATGTCAGAGGACACAAAGGAGTTTTGTTGCTCCTGTGTCACATGCCAAGCCAGTGGCAAGGCAGGTGGCACCACAAAGGCCCCTTGATACCACTACCTGTGGTGGGGGTACCCTTTGAAAGGGTAGGGATTGACATTGTTGGTCCCCTTGACCCTCAAACTGCATCTGGGCACAGATTTATCCTGGTGGTAGTGGATCATGCCACCAGGTACCCAGAGGCAATTCCCCTGAGGACCACCACAGCCCCTGTTGTGGCAAGAGCCCTCATTGGAGTTTTCTCCAGAGTGGGTTTCCTAAAGGAGGTCATCTCTGACAGAGATACAAACTTCATGTCAGGATATTTGAAGGCAATGTGGAAGGAGTATGGTGTAACTTATAAGTTCACCACCCCCTATCACCCACAATGCAATGGGTTGGTTGAACGTTTCAACAAAACCCTGAAGGGAATGATTAAAGGACTCCCAGAGAAGCTTAGGCGGAAATGGGACCTTCTTCTTCCCTGCCTGTCGTTTGCATACAGAGAGGTTCCACAGAAGGGGGTTGGTTACAGCCCATTTGAGCTTCTGTTTGGGCATCCTGTAAGAGGTCCATTATGTTTGGTAAAAGAGGGCTTGGAGTTACCTCTCAAACCCCCAAACAGGATGTGATGGACTATGTAAATGGTCTCCGCTCCAGGATGGCCGAATACATGAAGAAGGCAACCAAAACCTGGAGGCCAGCCAAGAATTACAAAAAGCTTGGCATGACCAAAGGCTGTGCTGACTGTGTACCAGCCAGGACAGAAAGTGTGGGTGCTGGAGCCTGTGGCCCCAGCAGCCCTCCAAGACAAATGGAGTGGCCCCGATACAATAGGTGAGCAAAAGGGAGAAGTCACCTATCTGGTGAATCTTGGAACTCCCAGGAGCCCCCTGAGGGTGCTCCATGTCAACAGATTGAAGCCATATGTTGACAGGGCTGACATGGGCTTGCTCATGGCAACTGATGAGGAACAGGAGGAGGAGAGTGACCCTCTCCCTGACCTGCTCTCACAGA
This sequence comes from Calotriton arnoldi, assembly GCA_963921515.1. Taxonomy (NCBI): domain Eukaryota; kingdom Metazoa; phylum Chordata; class Amphibia; order Caudata; family Salamandridae; genus Calotriton; species Calotriton arnoldi. The sequence continues at coordinate 756,213 of CAWUFW010006730.1, read as the reverse complement.
ACCCTGATGATGGGTCAGTAGATGGTGTTGCTTTGGCAAGCAGCCTCACTGACCATCAGCAAACTGAGTGCAGACAAGTTCTGCAGCAGTACAGACATATGTTTAGCCTGACCCCTAGTCAGACTACCTGCTGCACCCATGAGGTGGACACTGGGGACAGTCTGCCTGTCAAGAGTAAAATCTACAGGCAACCTGACCATGTCAGGGACTGTATCAGGACTGAAGTCCAGAAAATGTTGGAGTTAGGTGTGATTGAGCCTTCAGATAGCTCCTTGGGCTAGCCCAGTAGTCCTAGTACCCAAGCCTCATACCCAGGGTGGTAAGAAAGAAATGAGGTTTTGTGTAGACTACAGAGGCCTCAATGCAGTCACCAGGACTGATGCCTATCCCATACCAAGGGCAGATGAGCTGATCGATACTTTGGCCTCAGCCAAGTATCTGAGTACATTTGACCTAACAGCTGGCTACTGGCAGATCAGGTTAGCTGATGATGCAAAAGCCAAAACAGCATTTTCGACCCCTGGTGGGCACTACCACTTTGTGGTGATGCCCTTTGGATTGAAAAATGCACCTGCCACTTTTCAGAGGTTGGTGAACAAAGTTCTGGCAGGGATGGAAACTTATTACTCAGCTTATCTAGGTGATATTGTTGTCTTTAGTTCCTCCTGGCAGGATTACCTGGTCCACCTCAGAAATGTTTTGGAGGCTCTGCAGAAAGCAGGCCTCACTATCAAGGCCACTAAGTGCCAGATAGGGCAGAGTCAGGTTGTATACCTGGGCCACCTTGTGGGTGGAGGCCAGGTTCAGCCTTTACAGAGCAAAATCCAAACCATAATGGAATGGGTTGCTCCAACCACCCAGACACAGGTGAGAGCCTTCTTAGGCCTGACTGGGTACTATAGGAGGTTTGTGAAGGGATATGGATCTATAGTGACCCCCTTGAATGATCTGACCTCAAAGAAAATGCCAAAAAAGGTTCAGTGGACAGCTTGCTGTCAGAAGGCATTTGAAGACCTAAAGCATGCCATGTGCACTGTCCCCATCTTACAGAGTCCAGACTACACCAAAAAGTTCATTGTCCAAACAGATGCTTCTGAGCTGGGTGTGGGAGCTGTACTGTCTCAACTGAATGATGAAGGTCAAGACCAGCCAGTAGCTTTTATTAGCAGGAGGCTGACCCCTAGAGAGAAACGTTGGTCAGCTATAGAGAGGGAGGCCTTTGCTGTGGTGTGGGCCCTGAAGAAGCTGAGGCCATACTTGTTTGGCACTCACTTCATAGTTCAGACTGACCACAAGCCCCTCCTATGGCTTAAACAGATGAAAGGTGAAAACCCAAAACTTTTGATGTGGTCCATTTCCCTACAGGGGATGGACTATACAGTGGAACATAGGCCTGGGACCCAACATGCCAATGCAGATGGACTCTCAAGGTATTTCCACTTAGAGCACGAAGACTCAACTGGTCAAGGTTAGTTTAGTGTCCCTGCGTTTGGGGGGTTGTGTAGGAGAGTAGGATCTGCCTCTTATGTTGCCCCCACTTTTTTCTGATGTTTACACTGGTTTCTGGCTAAAGTCTGGCTGGGACCCTGCCAATCAGGGCCCCAGCCTCTCTGTTCTCTCTAAACGACTTGGAGTGCACTCTAGGTGCACTAGTGATTGGATACTGTGGTACCTTATGAGTCCCTAGTATATGGTACCTTAGGTGCCAAGGGCATAGGTACTTCACAGGCCTACCAGGGGCTGAAGCATGTATTATGCCACCCCTGGGAAGCAGACTAAATCTGACACCACAGGTCTGCTACTGCAGCCTGGGTAAGGTGGTGCATGCACTCCTTACTGTGATATAGGCTACCTATATCACTACATAGATACACACATATAAACCTATAAGTCACTCCTATGGCAGGCCTTATCAATCCTGAAGGCAGAGTGCTTGGTTCCTATGTGAGAGGGTGCCCCTGCATGAGCAGAGCCCCTCTGCAGCATTCGGAGACCCTTCTCTGATGCTGTTTGTAGTGCAGCCTGACCATATACTCTTAAGCGCATTATAACCCCGTGTTAAATACTAACTTTGGGATGGCTGCACGGAAACATGTCGTGTTTGGTGTCAAACATCTTGGAATACTACCCGCCGCCAGTTCTGGCGGCGGGGGTAGCATTCCATCCTTCTAGAGGGATAGACATGTACCTACTGTGGAAACGCGGTAGAATCCTGAAGAGCCCTGGCATCACAAAATGGATGCCACCAGTCACAGACACTGGGCTGCCCTTCTGCTGATGACCGAAACTCGCAGTGGAGGAAGCCCAACAATAGGTATCCTGTCCCAGGGAGGTGTGACCACCTCCCAGACAGGGTTTAGTGTATTGGGGCTGGGTAGGTGCACTCCTAGAGTGCTTTGAAGTCCTGCACTGGGGGAGCAGAAGGCTCCTCTGTGCATACACCAGTTCAAACCGGCTCAGGGGCTACCTGCCCCTGCTCTGGCGCGAAACTGGACAAAGGGAAGTGGGTGTAGCCACCCACTCCCCTGACCCTCCCATAGGTGGGGTCTTAGAGCTAGTCCCTCCCTTCCTTTTTAGTATAAGGTAGGGAACCCTTGAACTTGCAAACTAGATACCCCTGGACGACGCTCTGGAGAAGAATCCTGGACCTTCGACGTTCCACTACCTCTGGAAGACTGAAGAATCTCCCTTGGAGTCAAGGAGTGACTCCCCTGCTTGGCAGGCACCAAAAACTGAAATGACGGTCGCAAACTATGCCGATCCCGCCAGAGCCCGAGGTCCCTGCAGCCCAAGATGAGGATTTCCTGACTTCTCCAAGGCCATCGTGAGCCCCCAGCAAAGCTGAGGCAAGTGGACCCCACGAGTGACAAGAAACCGCAGTCCCTGGGTACCGTGCACTATTGTCAAGTGCAACCCCTTCTCGACGTTCTACGAACCTGTGCTTTGGACCACTTGTGGTCCCAGCCTCTAGCAGGAATCCCTCCGAAGATCAGAGGCCTACCCCATCCTGAGTGACCGTGGGCCCCTGTTGAATGAATCCTCCCGAGGCGTCTTTGCGATCCCTTGCCAGCCAGCTTGTGGGTCCTCTGAAGACTTTTCTACAGAACCAAAGAGCTCCCCTGGTTGCTCCAGGCCTGCCCTGACTTACCCTTGCTGGGTGAGTTCCCCAAACCTTGCTGGTCTGCACCATTGACTTTTTACGCTTTCCACAAGACTTGCTGCTACCAAGGCTTGTTGGCTCCAATCGGGTCGCCAATACCGCAGTCAGCTGCAGACTTTGTGGGGCACACTGAATCCAGCTCCTTGCCCCGGGTCACTGCCCAGTGACTTTGAACACTGTCCCCTCTGCTTTCAGGTCTTCCTTCTTCCAAATCCAGGCTTGGATTCCACCGGACACTTCTTCTGGCTTCACAAGCAGCAAGTCTTCATTGGCTCCCATTGAAAACGACGCCGCGACCCAACACCAAAGGACACCTATGCACCCGGCTTCCTGGGTGAGGTAACTCCAGCACTACGGTGCTCCTGTGGGTGTTGGCCCTAGAACTACTTACCCTGTAAGTGACTTGCTTGTAGCTACTCCCAAAGTGCCCTTAAACTCTTAATTTCCAACCGCGACTTGCCCCATTGAAGTCTACGGCGATCCGCGCCTGTGTTCACGCACTGCACGCGTCCCCCGTGGGTCCTTTACTTACCTGCCTTGGGTGGTTTCGTGAGGCCCCAGCACTTCTGAAGGTCCTGGGCCTTGTCTCTTTGCAAGTCGTCGTTCTTAAGTCTCTTTTTTAGTATATGGTCTGGTATGCCCCTAGGGCCCCAGCCATATTTGTGCTTAATTTATTGTGAAACGTTGATTTATGCATATGTTCCTGTCTTCTAATCTCACAAGAGATTAGTAGAGAGTTGTTTAGTAATAAATACATATATATTTGATATATATACCTGTGTGGTGTCTTTTCATTTGGTGATTCAAGAGATTGTGTGGTAAAACAAGCTGCTTTACATTCCTCCAAGACTTAGCCTGAAGGCTGCTCTCCACAGCTACCACTAGGATAGCTTTATATAAAGGTTGTCTTAAACCTACCTACCATAAGAGTCGAATTGTACTGGTGCAAGGTGTCCACATTAACTAGTGAACAGCATATACCAGGCCAACTTCTCACACTAACCAAGGGATGTTTATATGTCCTTTTGAACTTAATAATTCCCTTAATGGTAGCCTATAGACCTCTAATTAATTGGAAGACCATAATCTGTGCCAGTACAGCAATGGTCTTAACTTCAGAGCGGAAGTGATCAGATACACAACAAAATTCAATAACAGGGAAAGGCGAGGGGCACTGCGGGAGGTTTAGTAGGGTCCTGAAAAACTTGTTTTCAACCACAGTGATTCCATTATCTTTCACAAGGCCCCACAGCTCTGAGCCATAAAAGGGCGATCCTTTAGCTCTAACATTATACATTTCTACTGTTGGGAAAATAACTTTATAATTGGTTTTCTTTGCTAGCTTAATGGCTGTCCCTGATTCCTGTTGTAGCTTTAAGATGCTATTACTGATTTGTAGCGTCTAATTTAATTTATTGGCCAATCTCACTCCTAAGTAGAGGAAAGTCTTATACTTCTTCTAGAGGTTCATTTTGTACTGTAATGCGAGTTCTTACGGCTTTGTAGGGGTTGAATGCCACGTGCTTGGTCTTACTAATATTTCATTCAAGCCCCCTTTCAGTACAGACGACTAAAAAGCAGTATACTATAGCCTGCAACCCTGCAGGAGTTTTAGAGATGAGGAGCATATCATCTGCAAACAAGAGCATTGGAATCTTGGAAGCACCTGTTTTCAGGGCGTAGTTGCCAGGGTAATCTAAAAATTGGACTACGTCATTTATATATAATGTAAAAAGAAATGGGGCCAAAATGCCGCAGCCCTGGCAAACTCCCTCCTCAGTCCTAAAGGAGTCATTTAGCTCTCCCCCATTTCCATACCTGAAACGAGCATGGTTAGTTTCATGGAGTCTTTTTATCTGGGACCTCCATGAGGCCTAAAACACCTCATAGCTTATGGCGGGGAATCAAATCAAAGGCTGATTTTAGGTCAACAAAGACCCCATACAAATGGCCCTTCTCCAGCCCAACAGTTTTGCAATAGATTGTGCAAAAATTAAATATATGGTCTTTTTGGCAAAAGCCCACTTGAAATTCTGATAAAATATGGTTTTCCAAGGCCCAGTCAGACAGTTTCCCCAGTAGTTGTCGTCAGGATGACTTCTGCAATCCATCAATTGGACTGATAGGTCTATAATTGCAAGGATCGTCCCGAAAACCCTTCTTATGTATAGGGACGATTTCAGAATTCTGCCAAGATTTTGGTATAGGTCCACCTTCCAGGATAGATCAAGAAAGGAAATTGAGGTATGGGCCCCATATGAGAGGTTCAGCAGCATACAAATCCCCGGGGATGCAATCAGGACCAGGAGCCTTCCCTGGAATTATGGCCATGAATGTGTCAAGGTACTCTTTAAGGAATATTTCAAGAAGTAATTGTTTGTTGGATTTTGGAGGCCCTTGATTTAAGGCTTCACCTCGAGGAGTTCCCCTGCCAGAATAAAGCGTCTCACCATGCTCAACTCACACCTGCAGATGCAAATGGTAATCGACCTGCGAAACAGTGTGCTGACTACCATGAGAGATAATACCCCAGAAGGTCTTATTGTCCCCTGCTCTAGCTGCTTTCACCGGGTCACTCCAGGTCTCGTTTTCCCAGTTTGATTTAGCCTTGGCCAGCTCTTCTTTATACCTTATCCTGGCCAGGGGAATTTCTTTATGTTTTTTAGCTTTAGTAGATCTAATTGAGTAAGCCTTGGCAAACCTGGGCTGGCTATGAAACCATGGGTTTTGGAATCCATTTTTATTTGAACTTCTGAATTCCCTTGATTACAATTCACGTAAGCAATTAAACAGTTCATCATGGTGTTTAAGTACAGACCTTGATTCTACTCCAAGGGAATCAGTATTCCTCATAATTTCTATTGTATCAGCTATAGTGGTATACATTTGCGCCATTAAATTAAGTTGGCCAGATGCATACGCCCACTTTAGAGCCTTTTTATTCTTTGTAAGGTTTATATTGCCTGGCAACCTGGATATGAGAGTCTTAGAATTTGGAGCCATATACCCTTTTAGTATTAGTTTTAGTGTATTGTGGTCGCTGACGCTCCGATCTAAAACTATCATATCCCCATAGTGCTAGCTTTATATAATCAATTCTGCTTGATTGGTTAAGCCTCTTAAAAGTATGGGCACCTGCTAGGTCCAACAGGGATCTGCCATTAAAAGCTCTTAAGCCCAGATTCATGGTTAAACCCAATAATTATTTAGATACCATGGTCCGCCTTTTGAAAGATCAAGTTGAGGAACGCCCCAGGATGCATGTTCTTCCGCAGTTGGATCTGTTTCAGAATTGCCAAACGGCTCAAAAATTACATTAAAATCCCCAGCAACTATCACTGCCTTCCCCCCCACCCCGGTGGTAAGTGGTCTCTAAAGTACTCAAGGGTGGTAAGGGTTCTGGATGTCTTGTTCTGCCAATTTAATTTATACTTTTATAAACATTAAAAATGTAAAGCTGTTTGTCGCCCTTTGAAGGTAGGAGGCCAAGTATCTCAGGGGAGTTCATGAGTAGACTCCAAAATGTACAGTTTTAGTGTGTTCTTTACCCATATGACTAAGCCACCAGCAGAGCGACCTCTCCCTTGTGCAGTTGCTTCGCATTAGGCATTATTAACTGTAGTAAGGAAAGACGTCAGGGCCAGACTGGAAACTGAAAGCAGCCCTTGGCATAAATTCTCAAACCAGCAGTGCCAGTCCCTCTTTCGCTCCTTCTCCCCTTTTAATGCATCAAGCAAGCATAGCATGCAGGTCGGACGCTTTGGAGGTTTCTCTCGTAAGATAATTTTGGTAAGATTTTACCCACATAGCATAGCACATAGAGTCTGCCACAATGACCAGCTGTTAATTCACCACAGCTGCAAATAAATGCGCATGTATACATTTTGTACTATTTTTCATGAGACTCCTAACTCTCGACAATCCGTCCCTTAGCCTATGAATGGAAAATTGCACAAGTGCGATGTAGTTCGTTGGTCACAAATGACCCCAGTCTCATTATGTGTTAGTAACAAAACAGGATGTTGCCTCTAATACACAGCCGCACAAAGGGACCATTAATGTTAAGAAAATATATTTCTTCAAGATGCAAAGATACTTCAATTGTTCTCAAACTCATAATTTTAAAACATGCAATTCCTCTGCACATTGCTGCTTACCCTTTATGAAAAGGAACAGTCCAATTCATAAAAATGGAAGGATGAAACTGCCATTCTTTACCTCCAAAAGCATGAGGAATACAAAAGATGGATTCTAGTAGGATACAGCTCCAAAAGTGTAGACATTTATGCGGCAATATATTAGTGATTCACAGACTGCTTATTAACCAAACCATCTGGCAAGACCGCAAGATACTAGAACACAAACAGGATGGGGGAGGGTCCAAGGGAATTAATTTAAAGACCAGCGAGGAGAATATCCCCTAATCTTAATTAATAATAACACAAAACAACCTCGGGTCTATGTTAGCACACAAGAAACTCACATCAGACAATGTACAAGAAAAGTAGAAGGACTGGAGTCACTCACAATCTCCCTATAAAAGGGGGAAATCCTTTAAGGACGAAACCCTCACCCACCATAGGTGGCATGCTTCATCATATGGGTTTCTCCTCCCAGTAGGAAACCTAGTCCTACTGAGGGCTACAACTCCCTCATTGTGAGGTAGGAGCTCAGGGATGTTTTGTTGAGATGTTCGAGAACTATCTAGGATGCTAAAATCCCATATGTAAATGATGAATGTGGTGAGAGTGCAGCGCAATAAAACGTAATAGTGAATGTGTACAGTGGTGAGATAAAACTACCTAATGATTACACAAAGAAATCTTTTTGACTTGCTATCACTGGTAGGATTAAAAGCAATGCAAAGAGTAGTATTGATTTAAAACTACTCAATGAATATAGGTCAACATGTTTCAGCCTTCCAATGATCAATATAATGTATCCAGGCTTTCTTCAGGACCAAGATGAATCAAAAATTGCGGCTGCTAAGGCAAAGTGATAAAAAATAGTGAAAAAGATAATGAAAAAGATAATACAACACCAGTAATCCTATATGTTGATGTCAGGTATTACTGGGGATATCTGTAAAGGTGAAAGAAAACAAAAAATACAACAAGTCAAACGCCAATCCTTCATTTTCCATGTTGTGCATATAGTGCTATAAGGTGAAACTTTAAACCTTAAATAGCAACTTCTCCTTCATTGTATTGGAGAAAATACACTTACCCATATAATTAGGAAGCCTCACCTCTACCTGGCAGCAGCTCAGGGGAAGGGGGCCCCGCTCTGTGAAGAACAGAATCACATGTCACACTTCTCATCTATACATGTGGACAGTGATCTCAATTTTGCTGTGCGTGTGCAGAACAACAGACCATACAGGACAGCAAGTGTAGGAAAATTCCAGACCTTAAAACCATATCTATAGCTATTTATCTGGCTACTAGCTCCAAAAGATAGAAACTCATAACCAACCATAAGAGTTAATCATGTCTGTACAGATGTCACTATTTCTAATACATGCCAAAATTAACCAGCAGTGAAAACGCTGCTTTACCACATATCAGCTATATCTTAGATCTTGGGTCAAACTAATGCGGCCATCCTACTCAAATAGAAGCCATAAGTACATGGCCGTAAGGGGCCTAAATAAGGCAGTAACATAAACACGTCAAGAGTCTCCAATGAGACAACAAAGTGAATATATATCGCTTTCATAGACAACCGTCAACATGTGACGGTGTCGATTAACAGAGGCAAACAGTCTCAGTTTAAAAATAGTTGTTAGAAACTGCGGGTATCGAAGCAAGCAAGTATGTTGAAAAGCCACTTTCAAACACCCACAACACATCCCACTACCTACCATAGCTATAGATATGGTTTTAAGGTCTGGAATTTTCCGACACTTGCTGTCCACATGTATAGATGAGAAGTGTGACATGTGATTCTGTTCTTCACAGAGCGGGGCCCCCTTCCTCTGAGCTGCTGCCAGGTAGAGGTGAGGCTACTTATCCTAATTATATGGGTAAGTGTATTTTCTCCAATACAATGAAGGAGAAGTTGCTATTTAAGGTTTAAAGTTTCACCTTATAGCACTATATGCACAACATGGAAAATGAAGGATTGGCGTTTGACTTGTTGTATTTTTTTGTTTTCTTTTTCACTATTTTTTATCACTTTGCCTTAGCAGCTGCAATTTTTGATTCATCTTGGTCCTGAAGAAAGCCTGGATACATTATATTGATCATTGGAAGGCTGAAACATGTCGACCTATATTCATTGAGTAGTTTTAAATCAATACTACTCTTTGCATTGCTTTTTTAATCCTACCAGTGATAGCAAGTCAAAAAAGATTTCTTTGTGTAATCATTAGGTAGTTTTATCTCACCACTGTACACATTCACTATTACGTTTTATTGCGCTGCACTCTCACCACATTCATCATTTACATATGGGATTTTAGCATCCTAGATAGTTCTCGAACATCTCAACAAAACATCCCTGAGCTCCTACCTCACAATGAGGGAGTTTTAGCTCTCAGTAGGACTAGGTTTCCTACTGGGGGGAGAAACCCATATGATGAAGCATGCCACCTATGGTGGGTGAGGGTTTTCGTCCTTAAAGGGATTTCTCCCCTTTTTATAGGGGAGATTGTGAGTGACTCCAGTCCTTCTACTTTTCTTGTACATTGTCTGATATGAGTTTCTTGTGTGCTAACATAGACCCGAGGTTGTTTTGTGTTATTATTAAGACCGCAAGATAGCCGTATGTTGTGTTCTTTAAATATAACTGAACAGAACCTTTACACAACCTTCATTGATGAAAGGCCATTGGTTCGGCCTCAGAGTCAGTCATACATATAAAAACAGGAAAACATAATTTTCCTAAATAAACAGGAAAAACAGCAAAACTTGACGGGGAAGTAAGAAAGGGATGGAATTAGGCATTGCCATAAGGGAGGAGAAGTACAAAATGTAAATCATGTTGATAAAGTAAGTCATGCAATCCCAATTTGGTGCTCAAGGAGCTTATTACCAAAAGAAAATGGACTATGGTGGATACAAAGCTTGGCAACCGCTATGGCAATCCTCACTCGTTTTAGATTGGAAGAGATGTGGGGGGTGTGTGTAGTCCCTCAGGACTCCTCGTTGTCCCCTGTTCTGTTTAATATCTGTAGTCACCCACTTATCAGAGTGAATAGATCTTTCAGGGTACACTATATGTTATATGCTGGTGACCCCCAGCTTATTTTTAGGTTACATCCCCACTTCGAGAAACGCCAGAGTTTTCTTCCATCTTGTCTGACAGTAGTTCAGCCGTGTATGGATCGTGGTTCGCTTAAATTGAATGCAGAGGAGTCTGAGGGACTTCTCTTTGGCTCAACTCATTTTGGAATGCTAAGTTGTGGCCCACTGAAGTGGCCGCCTTTTTCTTTTCAATACATCAAGAATTTAAGTTTCAAATTTGATAAAGAGCTTTCTTTGGAACCCCAAGTTACTGCAATGCTCTCTACATGTGCCATGCAACTTACATTTCTGAGGAGGAGCCTGGAAGCCGTTTCCCAAGAACTCTGGTCCACCATGGTAGTGGCATATGTCACCTCGAGGTCAAACTATGTCAATGTCTGTTATGTGGGGATTTCTGCAAAACTTGTAATCCAATTACACGTGATTTAGACTATGGCCATGAGACTTGCTTCAGGTCTATGCAAGTATAACCAGGTCTCAGGAGCATAAAGATAGTTGCATTGGCTCCCAATTCAGCAGAACATTCACTTTAAAGCTGTACAGTTAGTCCACAAAGCACTTTATGGTACAAGAGCTCGGGCAATCAAAGCATAGGTTGCCAAGTAAGCTCCCAATCGTATACTGCGATCAGCCTGCCTGGCCCAAGCAGTAAGACACTACTACAAGCATGCTCGTCATGGAGATAAAGCCTTCTCTGTCCACGTCTCTCAGCTTTGAAATAGTGTACGGGTCTCGCTCCAGACCATTACGGATTGTCTGTCTTTTTGGAAAAAGCTTAAAGCCCTTTTGTTTATCTGAGCTATGACCATATCGCCATCAGGTCTCGCCTTCCCAAAGTTCTACCTCTCCTTTTTCTTTCTGCACGCTCTTGCTTTTTAGCACCAAGATGTTGTCATGGTCAACTCAACGCTTACAAATATCTGCTTCATTCAAGTCCAAGTTTTCTCCTTTGGATACTGCAAATAAACAGTGAATTGCTAAATGTTTTGTGATGGAAAGGACAAAGACAGAAGCACGATTATTGGGCATTTCATGTCTCCAATGATACAATGCTTTAGTATTGTCCTTTCTTTTTCAAGCCACTTTAATCTAATTCAGCGGTCCAACTTGTTCCTTTGTTGTAAATCTAAAACTACCAAAACACATTAAGGGAAAGAAAAGGTCTTGTGGAACTGGTCATGTATGCATCTTCCCTGTCTCTGATTTGAATTAACCCCAATACCTCACTAAGGGGTACAAAAAAAGGAAAAAAAATAATCGAGGACATGGGCAAATTGTTTTGCTTATAGTAAGGGCAGACCCAACTAGTGTGTTAGAAGGTGCAATCTGAGACCTCCTCCTCTTTGTTTTGTGCAGCGGCTGCTCCTTCGCTATGGCGGAGGAGCATCACCCCCCCCCCCCCGCCAGCACCCTCAAAAACATGAAAAATAAATTGATAATAAAACGGGTTTAAAACCCGTTTTATTATTATTTTATTTTTCTTGTTTGTATGGAGTCTTGGGCGTGGGGGTCAGGGGGTGACAGTAATGGAGGGGGAGTGTTAGCCACTATTATTCAGTGTGCATGACGGTTTGGCCGGCCGTCTCAGGCCGACCAAACCGTCATGTTCACTGAAGCTCTCTCCAACCTGAGCTGTGTTGCTGAGTTGGAGAGAGCAGGCACAGGCTCCCAGTCTGCCTGGGAGCGCAAATTCACTGCGCTCAGGCCAATCCTGAAGCTGCTCTCATGCATGAGAGCAGCTTCAGGATCGGTTGCAGGGCAGCCTGGGAGCCTGTACCTGCAGAGGAGAGGAGCAGAAGAGCGCGATGCTGGAGGGCATTAGGTAAGTTCCTTTTTTTTTTTCTCTGTGGCCCCTATCCACCCCTCCCACACCCCCCAGCCCGCCTCTTTTCCCTGACACCAGTCGCTCCTGGTTTTGTGGTAGGAACCGAGAGGGCTGTTTAACATTAACCTAGAACAAATTGGACTAGAGTGCTTACAGAGCATCCTGAAATAGACTCTAGGCCTAATCATGACTGACTTGTTAATTTCAGCCTTGTGCGTAAACCCCTGTTTACGCACGGGACAGAATGACAAGTTTTTTAAAATTTTAATGCATCCTATAATTATCGGATGCGTTAAATAACCCAACATACGTTAAATTTCAGCAGGTCAAACCTGCCTAAGGCCCTGATTACGACGTGGTCGGTTACTTCCGACCTGTGCATAAACTCCTGTTTATGCATGGGTCGGAATTACGAGTTAAAAGGTATTTAACGCTTCTGATTAATTAACGAATGCGTTAAATACCTCACGCTTCATTAAATTTTGGCAAATCAAACCTGCCAAAATTTAACAGGGGAAATGTGTACGGTATTTAATGTACCATGTGGATTTTGGTGCGTTAAACACCAACATTTGCACATTATTCCCCATAAACTAAAACTAGGTGCTCTTTATTGCACTTGATAAATAACGTACCCCGTGGTACCATTATTTATCAGGTGCGCTAAATAGCACCTATACTTGTAATCAGGCCCTAAATTTAACAGGGGAAAGCATATGATATTTACTGTATCATGCGGATTTTAGTGCATTAAACACCAAAATCTGCATGTTAGTCCCTATAAGCTCATAATAGGTGTTATTTAACGCAACCGATACATTACGTACCGCACGGTATGGTTAATTATCAGGGGCGATAAATAACGCCTCAACTCGTAATCAGGCCCTCTGTTTTTTTACCTGACTCCAAATAACTTGTATTTATTAATTAATAGTAGCATTATTCTTTCTGCAATATGGCCCTCACACATCTCACAAGATTACCTGATTCCATATGTGCGTAGCTCATGCAGTTCAGGATTTGCCCTTTCATTCTGGTACTTGCAGTCCTCTTTACCCCAATTATAAAATCAGAGTTGCTTTGGCCATTCTAGTGCGATAATGTGCTATAAAGATGCAAAACAGACCAGAATGCCTGTATCAGAATGCAAAGAAAGATTATATGCTAGATGAGCTACTCAAGCATGGGATCATTCAAAATTGAGAGCTCTTCCCAAAGGTATTACTGGCCTTGAAATGTTATCAAATTATTTTGTAATTATAACTTCCAGACAGCATTGCAGAAATAAAGAACTTTTGCATTTTACGGCGTTCAAACCTGTTTTAATTTGTCCCAGCAAAATAAAATATATATTAAGAACCAGAAAACTACCCAAATAAAAGAGTTAAACAAATGTCTAGGTTCTGTAAGACTGTGGGCTTCAGATTTGTAGAGTTGTCCCATGTCTGATGTTAGAAACATTTCTAGCCCTGTTTATTTATCTTTGCATTCTGATACTTATAATTGTAATCTACCCATTATTAATACAAATGTGCAAGTACCATGTTGCAGAGGTTCTCCCAGGACTGGATGAGCTATTAATGCATGTCATGGGACAACTTGACAGATTTACAGTACATTCAGATCTTGCTTATACTTACTGTTATGTGTTGGCTGCCAGCCCAAATAATGCATTTATGACAGGAAATATCACCCCCCACTACCCAACACACAAATGATAAATATGATTTTAGGATTTACTTCAAAGTACAGTATTGACCAAAGTTAAAGAGAAATGCTCCATAGCGTTCATTTTAAAAATCCTTGCAACTCCCAAACACCAAAGGACATTGGTCAGTTTAAGGACCTATAGCAAGTGATTAATTAGGAAAGGGGGGCGTGGCCGACAAGATGGCCGAGTAGGACGTGTTTCTCGGAGCTCCGTCCCAGCATGGAAACATCCGGCAGAATCCTGCGATGCTTTCGTAGCATCGACCACACCTTAAGTATCTGCCCGGCCGGGAACATCGCCTGGCCTGGGAAATAACTTTTGGGGCGCAGTGAATCCGGCATATACAGTGTGGGGAGTCGAGTGTCCCCAGGACGGAGCTGCCATCTTGGACAGCCACGGAGGCACCCACGGCGTGAGTTAGAGACCGAGCGCTAGAGGGGGAATCCCTCAACGGTGGTCTCAACGGCCTGGGGAGCGGCGCCGTGCCCGGGACACTAGCCCCGGAGGGTCGTGAGGCGTGATCCACATAGGAGGAGGCGCTGGCCTGAGAGGTGCCCCGGGAGAGGTGGGGCTGGCCTGGCTGGGACGCTGCAGTAGATGGGACCCGCCCACGACAGCAGGAGCACAGGGTCGGCTAGGCTAGCCCCAATCAAAGGGACTCGTGAGGAGAAGATGATGCATAGGTGGCGTCGGGGAAGAGCAGCGGGACCCCTCCCTGAATGATATCCTGGTGTCCGTTCGGACTGCGAGAGGCGAGATGGTGACCAGGATTGATGCAGTGGCGATCGATGTCTATCTCCTCTGATGTGACCTACATAAGGTCTCCGATAGGGTCACCATGACAGAACAACACGTGGATGTACTCCAGACAGAGGTCAAGTCTCTGTGGGAGACGGTCATGGAGCTTCAAAGGAAGACGATCAAATTGGATGAACGCGCCGAGGACCAGGAAGGGCGCTCAAGAGGAATAATTTAAGATTCGTGGGCTTTCCAGAGCGAGCGGAGGGACCCTCGGCAGAGTTGTTCTTGGAAGAATGGATTACGAAAGTTCTGGCACAGGCAGAACGTCCAAGTTCTTCAACATTGAGATGGCACACAGGGCGCTGGTCCCTCCCCCACGCCCGGGGGCTCCGCCAAGGGCCATCATAGCCCGGTTCTTTAACTATCGGGACTTGGACGTGATCCTGCAATCCACCTGTGCCAAGACTGGCTTGCAATACGAGGGTCACCATATTGCGATTTCCCCCGATTACACGCAGATGGTGCAGGATCAGTGACGCACTTTCTTGGTGGTGAAGAGGCGAATGAGGGAGGCCGGGATGAAATACATCCTCCTCTTTCCGGCCAAGCTTCAGATTGAATATAAAGGCAGGGCTCTGCTCTTTGGGTCGGCGGAGGAGGCCTCTGACTGGATGGATACTACAGGGGACCGTGATGCTCGGCGGAAGTCGCAGCCTAATCCAAACACACTCACAGATTCAGCGTACCCATCGTTGAGACAACGCCGATTATCCGGAGGGAAGCGACAAAAGGACACAAGTGGATCTGGAAAGGTCAGAGTGTGGAAGGATGGTACTTTACAGGTGGTGGAGGGATCGTCGGACTCTGACTTAACTTCATCTGCGGTTATCCCTGACACTAACGTGTCCTAAGATCCACGGGCTGTGAGGGATAGCCGACTCGTTGTTCTGAACAATCAGATAAGTGGTCTTAAGAAGACTCAATACAAATGCTTTCGTTTTTTCTGTTAATTGGTGGGGAATGGTATTTTGTGCATATTCCGCATATGGGAGGGAACACGCCCCTCAGCAGCGGCTGGGACCTGCCTGGGGAGCTGAAGGCTTTGTCCTCACACCCCGTCGAGAGCCCAGCCACTTGCATTGCATCTATTTAGAGGGCCCTGACCAATGTTCACATATCAAGGTTCTAATTTGTGTAATACAACTATGGATATTGCTGCAGGGCATTGATATGCTGTTGAAGAATTCGGATGGGGGTGGTTTAGGGCGGGAGATGGGATTATTCTCTCTCTACGATGTTGGAAAGATAGACCCGTTTCACTGCCCAGTGGGTGGGGGGGGATAAGGGGAGTCAATCTGTTCTGTTTGTTCTTCGTTGTTTCAAGGGAAGTTCAGGGGATCCATGTCTGGGCTGTAATTTTCCGCAGTGCGCTCAGTCTAAAAATGGAAAAGCAGGATGGGAACGTAAAAGCAATGCCAACCACATGGTGCCATGGCTCCCTCCCTGATGAAGTTACTTACCTGGAATATACGTGGTATGGCAATGCTTGAAAAGCGTAGAAGGGTGTACTCCCATTTATGGCGTTATAGAATTGCTATAGCGGGCCTGCATGAAACACACTTATGGGGTGATACGTTGCCATATATTCATCGTAGATGGAGGGGGCAGCTGTATGCCACTTCTTATTCGGGATTTGCCAGGGGGTGCTTATCTGGGTGGCCCCAGAGACGCTTTTCCAACATATGCATCATGTGCTTGATCCTGAGGGACGCTATGTGATCTTATATGGTAGACTTGACGGGCAAGAGATATGTCTCATTAACGTGTACGCTCCTAACTCAGATGCCCACAATTTTTTCTATGAGGTGATGACTGCAGCAACCCCCTATTTGGGTGAAGACGTGGTTATGTTGGGGGACGTCAACTGTGTAATTGATGGGACATTGGACCAGGAACCGCCCCGGGCAGATACCAAACCGGGTATGACTGAGGCTTTGGTGGACATTATGAGGGGGCTCGGGCTGGTGGACGTGTGTAGGATAAGACACCCAGATAGTAGGACCTTTTCCTGTCATACTCCCGTGACGAATACATTTAGCAGACTGGACCAATTCCTTATATCAGCGACCCTGATGTCCAGGCTTGAAGAGATACTGTACCTTCCGACATATCTTGGATCATTCTCCCATGCTGCTATCCTTGGGCACTGAGAGGCCCAGATCTGTAATCCCCACATGGAGGCTTCAAACCGAGGCGCTCACTGACCCACCCTTTGTTAAGAAGTTAGAAGAAGAGCTCTCTAGTTATTTTGCAACAAACTGGGGCTCGGCGTCCTCTAGGGGCATGGAATGGGAGGCGATGAAGGTAGTAGTGAGGGGGATCTGTCTTAGCACAACTTACGGGGTTCGACAGCAGCTCGAAAGAGACATTAAGGTGCAAGAGAGGAACCTAGCTGAGTTGGAGGCATTGCTGCCGACGGCCCCTAACCGTCTGAATGAGTGGCAGGAGGCACGGGAGGAGCTGCTAGCGGCACTATGTAGATTGGAAAAGTTCCACTATACTGCGCATCGACAACGATTGCACGCGGAGGGAGACCGTTCGTGGGCTCTGCTTGCCAGACTGATTAGGAACGAGAAGCCGGTGTGCCCCATAGTACAGATGCAATCCGCTGAGGGGTAAACAGTATATAGTCAGCAAAAAATCTTGGAAACCTTGGCTGATCATTTAGCCGGGGTATATGCGGGGCGTCCTAGGCCAGATCTGGAAGGAGTGAAGGGACTCATGGCCACTCTGGACTTACCTCGTCTAGAAAGGGAGACTAGCCAACTGTTGGACGACCCGATTTCTAAAGAAGAAATACTGGAGGGCATAAAGGCTCTGAAGCAATCTAGGAGTCCAGGGAGTGATGGCCTACCGGGCGAGTTTTACAAAAAAATTGCACCCATTCTAGTAGATCCTCTCCTGGAGATATATAATGAGGCATTCCAGAATCGAAAACTACCATCCTCTATGAATGAAGCGTTGGTGGTCATGATACCCAAGGCGGATAGAGACACCTGGTTGCCAGGATCGTATAGGCCAATGTCCCTGCTGAACATAGATATAAAAATCCTTAGTGGGGTCATGGTGGCTCGACTGCAACCGCATATGCAGCATCTAATTCATCCTGACTAAACAGGATTTATCCCCAAACGCAACACGGCCCATAATTTGCGGAGACTAGCCCAAGTGTGGCACTCCCCTTTACTACACCAGGAGGAGTGCGCCTTGGTGTTATTGGATATAGAGCAAGCGTTTGACTCGGTTGGATGGGTATTTCTTTGGGAGGTTTTGCGTATAATGGGAGTGGGGATACAATTCCGTGAATGGGTGCAGTTACTTTACTCGGAACCCTATGCCAGAATCAGAATGGGGAGGTTGGTCTCGAGGGCCTTTAGGTTGCAATGCGGCACCAGACAGGGATGCCCGCTGTCACCACTCCTTTTCACCATTGTGATGGAGCCCCTGGCGGCGATCCTTAGAAGAGAAATGGCAGCCTTCGGGATTCCGCTGGGAGAGACCAATCACGTGGTGTCCATGTATGCGGACGAAACTCCTTGTGTAGCTCCGTCACCCTGTTCAGGCAATACCGATACTGCTGGATGTCCTTAGGAGGTTTGGGAACGTATCAGGGCTACAGATTAACTCTGGGAAATCGAAATTAATTCCAATAGGTGGGTTGGCTTCGCTCCCGGATGGGGGACTACCAGATGTTGTGCTCCCCTGGGTGAGAACCGCACCGAGGTACCTGGGGGTCAGGTTGGCGGAGAAGGATGAGCAGTACCTGGCGTTTATTATTGGGAAAGTAATTGAGGGAATAAGGGGTTCGGTGCGCTTCTGGCAGGGATTGCCCTTGTCCTTTATGGGTAGGCTCGCCATAGCCAAAATGATTCTTCTACCCAGGTTTCTTTATGCGATGCAGCATTCCTTCTTCAAGATCCCTCGACAATTTTTTGTAACTCTAGACAGTCTTCTGATAGAATTATTATGGGGTACTAAATGCAAAAGGGTTAGCCTGGGGGATTGGAAGTTCCCTCTCTGGAATTTTACTATATGGCCTCACAGCTGCAACACGCTGTGCATTGGTTAGATGATGATGGAAATTGGGAGAAAACCCTGCTGGCGGGGACCTTCTAAGACAGAACACTCCCTGAGCTGTTAATGCTGGGGGTTTTTTTTAAACAAAGTGGTAACAGTTCCTAAGAAAAAAAGAGAGGGTGGTTTTTCCACCAATTATGGTTGTAAGTAATGCGTAATTGTCTCCAAGGGACGGTTGAGTGTGCTTGAAGTGGGGGTAGAC
This sequence comes from Calotriton arnoldi, assembly GCA_963921515.1. NCBI lineage: Eukaryota > Metazoa > Chordata > Amphibia > Caudata > Salamandridae > Calotriton > Calotriton arnoldi. The sequence goes on along the minus strand of CAWUFW010006730.1, from coordinate 737,190 downwards.
CTCCTGTTGGTTTTTGTGCCCTCATACACCCTAGCGGGTGTCAAGCATCATCATTGAGCAATGCTGGGATATCTGATCGGGCGACAGGTTACAAGGCTTCGAAACGAGGGAGAGACGCTTGCTCCACTCGGCTGCCTGACCTCTCGCCATCGTGGCCCTTCTTCAGCGTGGGGAGGGTTTGGGTTTTTGAGAACACGAATAATACGTGTCTCGGACGCAGAGACGTCTTACCTGACTTGACGATAAGTAAAGTGGGATTACAGGGTGTCTCCCCCTGAGTCCCATTCTATCATTTTATGCACACAGTCCTGATGAAGCGCACAGGGATCCATTAGGGACCAATAGGTTGCGCGAAACATGTCGACCACCATTCACTTTTAAATACACAACACATTTTTTACGGTTTGAGAGCGGCGGGAAAACACTGGTCCCTCCCTTGATTTTGTTGAAGGAGAGTCTCCAAACCATCATTACTTTTTAATCTACCTGAAGGACCCGACATTAAATTCACTTGGGTACCAATAGGTTATTTTAACTTCACTTGCACTGACTCACTTGGCCCACACACCCACATGCACAACTGCGGCACCTCCTTAAAAGATCTCCATCAAAGAGCCCTCTTGAAGGGCCCGTGAAGGACTGCAGCGCCACCCTCACGAGGAGCATTGCCCAATGATGATGCTTGACACCCGCTAGGGTGTATGAGGGCACAAAAACCAACAGGAGATCTACCCCCACTTCAAGCACACTCAACCGTCCCTTGGAGACAATTACGCATTACTTACAACCATAATTGGTGGAAAAACCACCCTCTCTTTTTTCTCTTCTCTTTCTTAGGAACTGTTACCACTTTGCTTAAAATGATTGTTCTAGGAGCATAGGTACAGGACCTTTTCTTAAATTGCTCCCAGTCCCCCCCCATCTCTGAACTTGTTGACTGTTAATGCTGGGAGCACAGGTACATCAGACATGCCCATGCATTATTCGACATGTTGCGGAAATATGGGAACTCATGGTCAGGAGGGTGCTACGAAGGGCTCCCTACGCCCCGGACATGCCCTTGTGGATAGTACGACCCTTCCATCAAATTTCTGCATCCATGTCTGTACTTAAGTGGCAGGAGGGGGGCTGCTTGTCCATGGGGGACTTATATGATAATAAACAGTACATCACCCGAGAGCAGGCGACGGACACCTTTGGGCTGGGGCCAGGGCAGTTCCTACAGTACAGGAAGATAGCTCAGGTGGCTAGGGAGCTGTGGCCCATGTTCCCAGAGGAGCCCCCTACCTCTAACGTGTTGCAGGCTATGATCACTATGGCCAAGGGACGAAGGCTTATGTCGCACCTGTATCGGGCAATTCGGGAAGACAGGGCGGTCCAGGCACTCCCTATCCAGACAAGATGGGACACATTGACGGGGGACCCCATAACAGTTAAGGACAGGAATAAAATTTACGAAGGGGTTAAACAGGTGAGCTCGAACACCCGCTTTAAATTAATACAGTATAATTTTGTACACCAGACATATCTTACTCCCAGGACGTTACATAGGATCTACCTGGATCGGTCAGGGCGATGCCCCAGATGTGGTGAGGCGGATGCTGCCTTTATCCATATGGTCTGGTCCTGCTCAGAGCTGCAACCTTACTGGACTGATGTCTTGGCTATGCTACAGGAGGCAACGGGGTGGGTGATAATGCGGGAGATCCGTATGGTGTTGCTCGGTTTGTTGCCCCGACCGAAAAACAAGAATCTCAGCAGGAAATTTGTTCTTCTGGGGCTGGTGTTGGTGAAACGTCAGATAGCTATCTCATGGCTGAGCCGCAAACTGCCTCGAGTGGCGCAATGGGTGCGAGATGTGAATGAGTGGGCGACGGCTGAGGTGGTTCGTATGCAGCAGACCAGGCCAGACGAAAAGTTAGAGGATGATTTACAGGCATGGAGAGCAATGCTGAGGGATATGCAGACGCTTACTGTGTCCCAGACTGAGGACACCGAAACTGAACAGGCAGGGAGTAGAACAGATGGCGATTAAGAGAAGCGGGAGGATACTCACCTTAGGAATACTAGACATCGTACTGGTGGGGACAAGAGAAAGGGAGAATGTTTTTAAAAATAAAAGGATATACAACCAGACATGGAAGGGGGGGTATGTTTAGTTAATGGAGGAGGGAAAGGTAGTTTGGTTTATTCATTACAGATTGTCTCTGGGCATTTTAGAGACATTTACCAAAGAACAGTGCCTCACGGGGGCAGGAGTTGGAAGAGGGGAAGTAAAATTGGGGTTTATGATTCCAGATGACTAACATAATGTATCTGTGCAACCTGTACTTGCCCTACTCTTCTCCATGTTCAAGGATATCTGATGTTCCTTAATGTACAACTCTGAGTATGTTCATGCTATATCTGTTATTTTTGTCTCAAATGTCAATAAAAGATATATTTAAAAAAAAGTGATTAATTAGGGGGAAAAAAATGAAGGTTCCAGCGCGGGGTGGGCGTTGCTTGGGGAGGAGAGAGGTGGCTGTTTAGCTGAGCTGCTCTGTATCCAAGAGTTCCTAAACTGAAGATCTTGATTCAGAACGCAACTCACACCAACATTTCGACTCCTCTAATAGTAGCAGCCATTTTAAGACCCTGCAAGCATGCCTTGATCACTGATGAATGGGAGAAGGACAAACGGACACCACTTGGCCTATTGAACCAAGTTTCACGCTCGAACGAGCATTAATCTAATCATAGGGTGCTCACAGACCCAGTCTCTGACTGAAGTACACTGAACATTATAAGATCACAAACTCAAGTAACTCCAAACATAAACAAACAATCTTAATTTTTTATTGTCAAGGTCTAAACCTATCTAAGCCTAGGAACTTCTAGCTGCCAAGTTAATGAAACAGCCATGAAAACAACAAAATGGCAAGAAAAGGGGCAGAAATCTGGTCTCAAAAGGACCAAATCTGACCCACCAAACCCAGATTCACCTTCACTATGGACACCATCCTTAGAAAACTATCAGATGATCTGGTCTTAGCTCAAAGCAATAAGATCGATACCGATCGGGTGCAACAAGATATCTCAGAGATGCACAGTGATATCACACAGTTATCACAAAGAATGACAAATACTGAATCAAGAATAAGCAATTTGGAGGATGAAAGCAAAAAGCTGAAAACACACCTAACATTCACCAAGTCAAAATCACTTTGCCTCCAAAAAGAAGTAGCAGAGCTTGAAGACAGAAACAGAAGAGGAAACCTCTGCACCTTTGCCCTTCCAGAAGGAGAAAAAGATCAGTCAGGGTCTGCATATTATTCCTCGAAAGTTAGGTTCGCAAGGTCACAGGCATTTCTTTCACCAAGAATTTCGACCTGGCGAGAGTATATCAGGTTTCCTCATGGGCTCCTCAATACCCAGCGCCTAACTCATCTCCTAGGCCGATTGTCTAGAAACCCCTGAGATACTGACATGTCAAACTAATCTTAGAATATGTTCACCTTCACAGGTTAATAGTTTCAGAGGGCAAAATATAAACATTTCTCAAGACAATTCTAAGGACACAGTATGTTGTGCTTAGACATGCTTGTTAATATTCTTTACAGAACCCCATGTGTTGTCATGGTGCTGTTGTGTTCTAGTTCTATGAAGAGTCAGTTGGTGCCTCTCTTCTGTGGTGAGAGGAGCGGTGGCTTGTTGAGCCCACTAATAAACGCAACAGACTATATAGCTGTGTCCAGTTGTATTACTGCGTCCTTAAAGACACAACATAATTTTTGGCGACGAGGATGGGATAGCCACCGCAGCATTTTGCAGCATTAATCCTTTGGGCTGTAAATACTTGAAGAAAGAAGAATTTTCGAAAGGTGCAAAGTTTGACTGTGGCAGAGAAACGGAAGATATTAAACTGGAAAAGATGAAAAATGCCTTACCTCCTCCAGCGGCTGAGTATTCCTGAAGAGAAGTCTGTCTACTTCTCCAGCGGCTGATTCAGATTGTGGTTTAGTTCTCATCCCACTGGTGAGGAGGTTAGAGGGAGGGGCATGTTGCTGTTTTGTGCTTGAGCCACATTTAAGGCTGTCTCTGTGGGCTGTGTGCCTGGCATCGTATGTGCGCTCGTAATGCTCCGTGAAAGTTCGTTGCAACCGGAGCTCTTCTTCTGTCAACTACTTGTTGTGAATGATGACGCAGTAGAACCCTGCACGGAGATACGGTGATCAGTCTGCGTCACCAGTCATTCTGGAATCTGATTGAACGCTCGTCAACACGGTGGGTGAGCGCGCATGAAGTTTGTCTGCACGTAAAGCCGAGGCAGTTTATCTTCACAGCTGAGCGCTCGCTGACGCAAGTTATCTCTGCCTGTGAACCGGTGTATTTCATCTGCTGTTAAAGCCGTGTCAGTTTCAATTCACAGCTGAGTACACGAGTCAATTAAATTACTTTTTCCTTCAGCTGAGTGGATTTTCGACAAAGGGCTTGCAGCGCATGAAGATGGAAATGCTTCATTTGAATTGAACAGCAACACAGATGGGTGATTCTTCAGTAGTATATTCTATGGACACAATTCGAGGTTAAAAGTGTTTTGTTTTATTTTATGTGCCTTATCACATTTAGAACATCATCTTTACAGCATCCTAGTCAAAGGCTATTATTAGAAATTGTAAACATTTAAGTATAATGTTGTCATTCTGTTTAGTGACAAGCGAGGGAAGCATTTACAAGACTGATGTTTAGATTAAGATTGGAGGGGCAGATTTCATACAGATAGGGGTTGAATATCTCATTTCTGATTTTATTGATTTTATCATCTCATTTTTTGTGAAAGATCTTGGGATTCAAACCTATTTAGCTATTTTATTTTTCGCAGTAAAATGCAATCTATAAACCCACCACCTCCTTTTCTGGAGAGTCCAGGTACGCCTCAGATCCAATGGAGACAATGGTTTGATGCGTTTGAAACGTACATTGGTGCTATTGGCGCATCACGATACAGGGCTGAAAGAAAGAAGTATCTTCTTCTAAATTCATTAGGATTTGAAGGAAGAGAAGTCTTCAAACATCTTCCTGATATTGTGTTGGCGGAGGGTGAAGTTGTCGATGAATTTCAGGAAGCTGTTAAGAAGCTTGTAATCAAATTCGATGTGCAACCTAGTTTAGTTGTTTTGAGGCACAAATTTTTTAAGCGTGCGCAATTACAAAGTGAAAATGTGGATACTTATCTTAGTGCGCTGCGTAAACTCTGTGCAGAATGTCAATTTGGAGAGTACCGTGATCAATTGGTTAGGGACCAATTTATTGCACATTGTTGCAACAGGCAAATTCAGCAAAAATTGCTTACAATGGGTAATCCCAGTCTAGATGAAATTATTAAGGTAGCAAAAAGTGTCGAATTGGCGCAGAATTCCATTAAGGAGCTAAGTGTGAATTCCACATCAAAAGATAGTGTCAATGTTGTCGCTTCTGCCAATGTTAATAGCAATACGCTACGTAAGTTTAAGCCAAATGAGAAAGGGATTTTTAAAAAAAACAATATTTGTTACAGATGTGGTTATCCTCCACATGGTAATGACAACAGATTTTGTCCTGGCAAAAATGCAAAATGTCACAAGTGTGGGAGGATTGGACATTTGGCCAAAGTTTGTCAATCCAGTATTAACAAGGCTGAAAAAGTTAACTATGTAGTTAAGGATGAGCAGTTATGTGAAAGTGATATAGTACAAGATTTTCAAGATATGATTGTCACTGTCACGGATGATAGTATTGTTTCTGGTGATCCCTCCGATTGTGTTGACCCCTATGTTGATGTGGTGGTGGGTGATGTTTGCTTGAAGTTGTTGGTGGACTCTGGAGCCCGCATAACTATGATCACGTACGATCTTTTCAAGAAATCCTGGGGGGACAGATCACTATTTCCTCCGGATAGGGCACCCGTTTCATATGAGGGACGCAAAATAGAATTGGAAGGTTTCATTGAGGATGTGTTGGAATTTAAGGGCTGTAAGATTCAGGGTAAAATCTATGTGGCTGTTCGTGGTTTAAACATCCTTGGTTGGTACCACCAAGGCCTTTTCGGTATGGTGTTGAGACCGGGAACAAGTGAACAAGTCTTAGTTGTACAAGATATTCCTGATTCACTTTGTTTAGAAAAAGAATTTCCCAATGTGTTTTCGGAATCTCTTGGCAAAATTGTGGGTTTTAGGCACAAGATTAAAGTAAAGAAAAATGCAGTGCCTGTGAAGCACAAGGTCAGGTCGGTGCCATTTAGTCTCAGAGCTGATCTCAAGGTGGAATTGGACAGATTGGAGAAATCTGGGATCATTGAGCCAGTGGAATCTAGCTTGTGGTTAAGTCCATTAGTCGTCGCACGAAAACGGAACGGGGATATCCGTTTATGCATCGATTTGTGGAGTCTTAACAAGGAAATTTGGGTAGACTCCCATCCTCTTCCTAAAATTGGTGACTTGCTAGAAGAGTTGAGGGATGCTCAATGGTTTTCAAAGATTGACTTAGCTTCTGCGTACCATCAGATCTTGTTGGATGATGAGTCGCGCCACTATACAGCTTTCAATTCCCCTTTTGGTTCCTTTCAGTTTTGCAGAATGCCTTTTGGTCTCGCGTCTGCGGCGTCCGTATTTCAAAGGGTTATGCAGTCTGTACTTCAGGAGGTGAAGGGTGTTGTCATATTTCAAGATGACGTGCTCATTTTTAGCAAATATTTAGAAGAGCATGATAAGATCCTGAGGACTGTTCTTAGTACTTTTGAAAAAAAAGGAATTGTTGTAAAGAAAAATAAATGCGAGTTTTGGAAGAGAGAGATAGAATTCCTGGGGCATCTTGTTTCGGGTGATGGTGTGAGTCCTAGACCTGGTTTGGTAAGAGCGGTGGTCGAGTGTCCATGTCCTAAAAACAAGGATGAGCTACGCTCCTTCTTGGGGTTGTGTGAGTTTTACTCACGCTTCATTCCTGACTATGCTAGCAAAATGAAAGTACTTTCCAATATGCTCAGGACGAACGTCACCTTTGAGTGGGATAGTAACTGTCAGGAAACTTTCGAGTTGGTCAAATCTGAAATGCTCAATGCCAAAACACTTAGAGCTTATGACCCGGCTGTGCCTTGCACCATCACAGTTGATGCAAGCAATTATGGTTTAGGGGCAGTGCTTACACAATCTTCAGGTGCAAATGAAGTCACTGTCAGCTACGCTTCAAGAGTACTTAGAGATCCTGAAGTTAATTACTCTGTGATTGAGAAAGAGCTTTTAGCATGTTATTGGGCATGTGAGAAATTCAGGACCTACATTTGGGGTAGAAAATTTCTCATCCAAACTGATCATAAACCTCTGGTATTTATCCTGGGAGGAGAACGTCTCAAATACGCTACACCTCGTATAGCACGTTTGACCACCAAACTTTTGCAGTATGACTTTGTAGTAAAGCATATACCCGGAAAACAAAATGTTAGAGCTGATATGTTATCTAGACTTCCTTTGAGTGAAGATGACCCTATGGATGTGGATGAGGACAAGGAGGACTGTTTCATTGCTGTAGTCGATGCTGTCGAAAACAAAGCTTGCAGTGAGGCTGAGTGGAGGGAGGCGGTGAGTGAAGATTTGACTCTTGCCAAAGTAAAAGAATACATTGTGAAAGGTTGGCCCAGAGAGAGGTGTGTGTCCCATGATATTCAGCCCTTTTGGAAAGTGGCTGAGGAGTTGTCCATTGAAGATGGTGTCGTCATGAGGGATGGTAGGTGTGTGCCTCCCATGAAAATACGTATCAAGTTGGTTGATTGTGCACATGATGGCCATCTTGGGGCAACCATGACAAAAAAACGTGTCAGACTACATTATTGGTGGCCCTCTATGGACAAAGACATAGAAGGTAGGGTTAAGGAGTGTGTTGTCTGTAGTGGGGCTGAAAAGGGTTTGAAAGTTGTTACTCCTCCTCTTCAACCCATCTCTTTTCCTACGAAGCCATGGCTTAAGGTGGGGATTGATTTGGTTGGGCCATTCAATTTTCTCCCTCACAATTTACGTTTTGCGTTTGTACTAATGGACTTTTACAGCAAGTGGCCAGAAGTCAAGTTTTGTGCTTCTCCCACAGCTAGCAATGCCATACTCTTTCTTAAAGAAATCTTTATGAGGGAAGGGTTTCCGGAGGCTTAGTCTCAGATAATGGTGTGCAGTTTGTCAATCAGGAGATGTGCATGTTTTTAAATGAATCTGGAGTGAAGCATTTAAGAAGTTCTGTTGAACATCCACAAACAAACGGTTTAGTCGAGAGAATGAATAGAGTTGTAGTCGAATGCATCAAGTGGGCTAAACACAATTGTTTCGATGTGGAGGGTGCAGTTAGATCTATGTTATGGTTTTACCGCACTACGCCACATTCGCTTACTAAAGTTGCACCTTTTGTCTCACTTAAAGGTAGAGTACCCACTTCTACTCTTTATCCTGCTTGGCTTTTAAGAACTGTTTGTAACAAAGTTTCGTGTAGGGTGGATAAAGTAGCTTTGGAATCTCGTGTTAAAGCTGCGCAGAAGAAGATGTCTGACAGGTATAATCTGAAGAAGTCTGTCAAGACAGTTGATTTGTCACCTGGGGACATGGTTCGTATCAGAAACACAAATTTTGTCAAAAAGGGTGGGATGTCCTTTGGTGAACCCGTATGTGTAGAGAAAGTTTGTGGTGGTGCCGTTATGGTACGGGGTGGGCATTGGTGGAACTTGGGAAAAGTTGTCAAAGTTCAGTCTGCTGTGAATAATTGCAATGGCACTAGAAGTGATGTTGTTTTTTCATCTGGTTTGACTAATGTGGCTGCAGGCAATGCTCCGACAGGACCAGCAAATGTGTCTTCAAGTAACGGTTCTGAAACCAGTGTGACAAGTCAAGTGTCAAGGAGGTCCATTCGTGTTAGACGTGTTCCTTGGAGGTTGCGATTAACTTTTCAGGAATCTCTTGTCTTCTTTTATAATTATTGTTAACTTGTTAGCATTTTTCATGTTTCACATGTTTATGCATTGTGTATAATCTGCATTAATAGTATTCCACCATATATTTATCTTGTATTTTTGTTATCCTCAAATGTTATGTTTTTTATGCTTTCTGTTTTACCTCCTTATTTGCTACGCTTTATTTTGTTTGTTTTCCTTTTACAAAAAGAGGTAATATGTTGTGCTTAGACATGCTTGTTAATATTCTTTACAGAACCCCATGTGTTGTCATGGTGCTGTTGTGTTCTAGTTCTATGAAGAGTCAGTTGCTGCCTCTCTTCTGTGGTGAGAGGAGCGGTGGCTTGTTGAGCCCACTAATAAACGCAACAGACTATATAGCTGTGTCCAGTTGTATTACTGCGTCCTTAAAGACACAACATAATGCTAACTCAAAAGGCTTTCTTGCTGTGAGACCTAAAATAGGAAGCCTGAAAATTCCTTTGTTTGTTCATGGACCCGACAGGAATAAAATCATTCCAAGGGTAAACCACGTCTTCTAATACTATAGATAACTAGCATTGTTCTTGGACAATATCCTAGAGCTGGATATGGACACTTCAGCACCTAAATCATCACATTTTATTAAAGTTTCATACTCATTCCATTTTATCTAAGGAAATATGTTGCCATAAACAAGTCATCCAGGCAGATAAACAATTACTTCTTTTCGAAGATAAGCAATTGTTGTTGTTTTTTCCAAGTCTTTAAAATAACTTTAGTCTAACCTTTGCAAAATATTGACAAATTCATATCACATAATGCGGAACCCTAGGCAAACATCTTACATATCCTTACCGCTTCCCTATGCTCATACTCGATACCACTTACAAGTAACATCTTGGGAGTACCCACATACCTCTATACTCATGTTTGTCTCGTTCCCAACACTGTAACCCATATGGTCCCTAACAGCTTAATTGTTTAAGAGTAATAATCCTTAATTCCATCCTTAATTCCAACCCCGTGAAAAAAGGAACTCTTTAATGATGCACAACCCCACCTAATTTGACTACCATAACCTAACTTAACCTTAATCAGAATAAACGCACAGATCTAGAGAGTACAAACCATAGACAAGCACACTCTTCCACCCAGCCCTGTCAGAAGGCCTACACATTATCAGAGTATCAAATGATCTCTCATTTATATTTCTTGTTAAGCATTGTAAATTTCATGTTGAATGTTGATCTCAATGTTATAGAGCTGGTCTATTGTCAGTGATGTTAAGATAAAGGACATTACGACAATCCCTTGACATTATGATAACCCTTGGAGTTGTTTCTCTGTAAGCAAATGTACTATTCTAACCATTACTGTTTTGTCATGCGTTCAACACTATGTCCCACCGTCATCCAAAGAAGCGGTCCAACCACCGGATTGTGATCGGTCGAACTGATCACAATCCGTCAGAGCGCATCAGTGTAGGGACAGACCGCTACTTTTCCGAAGGGTTCAAGGAGCGCATCTGGGCAGCGGTTGAACCATAATCCCTACAATAGGGGAGGTGGCTGCTCAGGCACCGCCGTAGGGATTATGATGTCCATTTACCTCAGCCTGTACATGGCAGTCCGACCACCATGCACAGGCAGACGAAAGGGACTTTGGGGGCCCCTAGCAGGGCCCTGTTCCCCGTTCCCCGTTGGCCTCTGCTATGGGGCTTGGGGGGCACATGTGGTGCCCCCCCAAACATCCATGGACCCTGTGCCAGGCACCTCATGGTGCCCGGCACATGGTGCATGGATGTGTGAAGCATGCCTATTTCTATTGTGGCTTGTGCTGCGGCCCTTTTCCGGGCCGCTGCATAAGCCGCAATAGAAATAGGTATGTTTCTGACTGCCTGCACGGCAGTCAGATCATAATTAGGGGGCAGGTATCCACCCCACAGTGATGGCGGTCGGACACTCGTCTGACCGCCATCATAATAAGGCTCTATGTGTTACATCTATGGAAATCTGGAGGGAGCTAACCTCTTTGGCCAGACACATCCAAGCTGTTCCCGATACATATTAGGAGGAGGGGTGGACTCAGGGAGGAGATTTCAGGGGACAGAAGTCCTCAAAGTTGTGTTCTTTTTCTATTTTCTCTGTTTTTTGTCTCCTCTCATCCTTTCTATCTTATCCTTCTTCTTTCAACTCAGCATTACACCACAATTGATCAATTGTATAACATTTCTATGTTGGACTTCTACAGAATCCTCCTATTCCAAAGGAAATGTTAGTATACAAACAATACACATCTGAATCTAACCTACAAAAACCACTCAGGCCTAATACCACCACATCATTCAAATGATTAACCAGCTTAAAGAATCAATTAAGATCATATCAATGAACGTCAAACATATAAACCACCCTGTAAACAGGATAAAAATCTTGGAATACATAAGCAAATGAATAGGAAACATCATGTTTTTACAAGAAACAAAAATTACTCTGCAGGAGGCTTCCTCTCTATAGTGTGGTTGCGTAGGGGATGTCATTTGCTTTTACCCAACAATAAGAAAAACATGGGGTGATCACATTACTAGCAAAAAAAGCTAATACCACTATTATTAAAACACAAACGAATAAAGATGGTCAATGGATATTTAACAAACTCTCACTGGATATTTAACAAACTCTCAAAATCTGGGACAGAATTATTTACAGTCAATGTGTATGCTCCAAATGTCAATGACCTTAGGACTTATGAAACAAAATTCCTCCAGACACAACAATTTTAGTTGTCTAGGTTCAAATTTTCCACCAGATCATCACACAAACTACTTCAACATTTGTGTCAGAAATATGATCTCAAAGGTGCATGGTGTCTTCAATATTCATTTGAGAGGTATTCCACATTTTTATTCTCTGTCCCACACCAATCATAATCAAGAATAGAATAAATACTAATATTAGGTAACACAATCCATGCCCTCAACAAAACGTCCATCAAACCAAGAGTGATATCTGATCATTCTGCAATATCCCTATACCTGGAATGAGATGCTGCTATTGGCAATTACCTTAAAGAAAACACCAAATAAGACTAATACCCAAAGTTAGGATAGGATACTTTTAAAGTCACAATCAGGGGAGCAATTATTAACATTAGAGCTCCAATGAATAAAACTGCAAACCAAAAACTAAATAAAATTTTTAAAAACTAGTACTGAAATATAACTCAGTGAAGGCAAGAGTATATTTGAGAAATTTTAAATAAAAAAAGTACAAATACAATAAAATTGTTAGTGACACAGCAAGAGAGCTGATTCATAAACAAATGTCAACACAATTGTGTGAAGGAAATAAAGCTTTGAAAGTTCTCGCCAGATACCTCAAATATAAGCAAAACAATCATAATATTCTTCCAAATAAAGACAAACTGGGCATAATCCACACAGACCCACAGTGAATATTAAACACTTTTCTAAATTTCTATAAAGAAGTATATGACAAAAAGCAGAAGGACTAAAATACCTTGCTAAAATTAAACTTCCTACACTCAAACAGAACCAGAAGCTTACTTTAAACCAACCAATTACAAAACAAGAAATACATCTAGTAATTAGAGGTCGTAAAGAGGGAAAAGCACTGCACCCTGATGGCTTAATTGCACAATTTCATAAAAGATTCTGGAACAGTATAAAACATCCAGGGTTGGACTTATACCAACCGTATGAAAAATCGGGTGAGCTCTGAGAGAGAGAGTGAGAGAGAGTGAGAGAGAGTGAGAGAGAGAGAAAGAGTGAGAGAGAGAGTGAGAGACAGAGAGAGAGAGAGAGATATCTCTAATAAACTTAGATTGTAAAATCTATGCAAAGATCGCAACAAAACTGGAGAAGGCACTACCGTCACTTAGAGGCCCAAACCAAGATGGCTTTTTAAAGGCATGTTATTTAACAGCAATATAAGGCAATTCTTCCATGTGTTAGTAGAACAACCTAATCATAAAATCACCCCATTAGTAGCTGTGGCCCCTGATGCAGAAAAAGGCCTTTGCTAAAGTAGCTTGGCCTTTACTTTAAAACATCTTACAGAAAGTAGATCCTCAGGCCCATGGGATGCATGGTGTGCCCCCCTGTCTGCATGCACCCTCTTTCCTTCACAGTCCATGTCATGCAGGAACGGGCTTTGAAAGGCAGCACCATGGGAACGTCAAAGGACCGCGTGCAAGACAATGAGGAAACTCGTAATCTGGCAGGCCGCCGGTGGCCCTGTTTGCCGTGTGGGAGTGGGGCAGTAGCGTGACGGCCCACACCGCCAAACTCGTAAACGGACCCTTAGTCTTCTCCAAAAATGCAGATTCGAACATCCCTGCCCGGATCACTGACATAAGAGCCAACAATATTGTTAAACAAAAATATAGTGTCAAAAATATAGTTTATAAAAATATTGTTTCCCTATCCTTATAATGGCAAGTACAAAAATATCGAAAAAAATATTGTTTCACACTAATGTTGTTAAAACATACAAAAATACTGTTTCTTTATATATATATATATATATAGAGAGAGAGAGAGAGAGAGTAGTACATCTTAAATATTTTAATATATACAATTAATATAATGTTAGTTAAATAAATCTCACTAATATTTAACAATATATAAATATATATATTTATCTAAACACACGTACATACACATGTGTGTATGCATATATGTATATATATATATATATATGTTATAAAACACAATTATTAAAAATATATTTTACATTATATTATTTTTTTGTTTACTTATTTAGATGTACTACTATAAAAAGCACATTATATATATATATAGCTATGTGTATATATATATATATGTGAAAATCCTTCAGTCAAGCTACAGAAGGTAAAGTCGCACTCAGGATAATTTTCAGAGATAAGATTTATTGACTGACGCGTTTCAACCTCACGGTCTTTGTCAAAGTCACTTCCTGACCCGGAAGTGGCTGTATTTAAGTGCTCATACAAAGGTTCACAAAACATAAATGCATAGACATAAAAGAAAATACATGGTTGCTGAGGTCTGTTCATATTAGAAGACAGACTAACATCACGTTTTGAACATATAATTGCGATAGCCTAATTTGTAGTTCATAATAGTTTAAACAAACTATATCACGTGAAGACTGTACCATTACAAAATAAATATACAAAAAATCACATATACAATACCCACCGCGGTGGGATGTGGCAATCAAGTGATAGTTGCACTTACATCGAAGCCTCACTGCGCAAGTGCGCAAACGTTAAAGAGTTTCATGAGGCTCAAAGGGACATAGTGGCCTAAAAAAAAAAAAACGCCACACCCCTATTGACCTAGTATAAGGCCTGCCAGATCCCATTTGTCAAGTACGGGCAATATAAGAAAAAAAACAATATAACGAAGACTAAACCATGTAACTAAAAGAATAGAAAAAGAAAGAGCACTATTGATTCCCCACCCTAGGTGCTATACAGGGGAAGAGTGGGATGGGGGAAACCACAGATTCAAACAACCGCTTGAAAAAGGGTGACAAATGCGGCTGTAACGCCAATATGACAGTTTGGATGGCACTGGTAAAAGGTGGTAAAGAAACAGATAAATTTGAGACAAGACACAAAATAAGGCCAAAAGAGGGAAATAAACAGTTTGGGCACTCCATGTTAAAAAGCAGAAATATAACCCACATTGTTAACTGGCATCAAGGATAGCTGTGACGCCAAGATGGTGAGATATCCCATGTAGGGCTAACATATAATTTCTCACACAGCAGAGGGGGGGAGGGGGGAAGAGGGGGGAAGAGGGAGGAAAGGCAAGATAACAGTATATACAGTGTCCTAAAGGTATTTTGAGGGCACCACTTGTATATAGTATCTCTTCTAACCTAAATGGACATGAAGGTCTTCCTCACAATTGAGGCCTCCGGGGGTCTTGCTTTGCAGGCGGATGATATACTCCAATTCCAGGCGCCTAAGCTTTCTTTCACGGTCACCTCCTCGGGGATGCGCTGGGACCCTGTCAATTCCAAAATAGGAGAGTTTAGAAGAGACGTCAGTTACCTCGCCATGTTCCAACATGCAATGCTTGGCCACAGTGTAGGTCAGATCCCTGTTCCTAACTGCGCGCAGATGCTCAAGAATGCGCTTTTTCACTGCAAAGATGGTGCTACCGACATAGCGCAAGCCACAAAAACAGACAATGACATACACCACAAATTCGGTATTGCAGTTAATGAATGACAATATTTTCTCATCCCTCCCCACTGGCAAAGGGTAGCTTTTCACATTGCGGCTATTGCTACAGGCCTTACACCGGCCACATTTGTGGAAACCGGGGAGTTCCTTTAGCCATGAGCTCGAGCCGGTACTCCTATGTGTAAGATGACTGTGTACCAGGGTGTCTTGTAAGGATTTAGACTTACGGTAAGTGATGTGTGGCTTGGGACTAACCAATTTACCAATAACCACATCCTGCCTGACTAAATGCCAGACTATCCTGTGTACGGCTTGTGATGCATTCGAGAAAGTGGTGATGAGTCTTACTTCCTGAGTGTTCTGGTTGGTAGTTTTAGGGACCAACAAGCTGTTTCTATCCCTCCCTGCAGCCTTTTCAGTAGCTATTTTAATAGTTTGACCTGAATAGCCACGTGTTTTGAAACGGCTAAACATGTTCAATCTTTCCCTGGTATAGGCATCAGCAGTGCTACAATTACGCTTAGCGCGGAGCAATTCTCCATATGGGATGCTTCTCTTGAGTCCATCAGGGTGATGGCTCCGTGCATGCAATACGCTATTTCCTGCGGTAGCCTTTCTGTACAGAGTAGTGTGTATACAGTCATCCCTCACCTCAACCTGAACATCCAGGAATTCAATGGTGGTGGTGTGTACCTTACTGGTGAATCTTAAGTTAAGCTCATTTGTGGATAAGCCTGCAATGAAGTCATGGAGCAAATCCTGTGGACCATCCCAAATCAGAAAAATGTCGTCAATGTAGCGGGTCCACAGGATTACATTGTCCATGTAGCATTCATTTCCTTGGTGCCAAAGGTGCTCCGCCTCCCACCACCCCATAAAAATACAGGCGTAGCTGGGGGCGAAGCAACTTCCCATCGCCGTCCCAGTGTATTGCCTATACCATGTATCTTCAAAGAGGAAGCAATTGTTATGAAGGCAAAAGCTTAACATGTCTAACAGTAATACTGTGTGGTCAAACATTGAGATTGGTCTATCTCTAAAGAAGTATTTGCAGGCTTTGAGGCCCAAGTCATGCTCAATGCAAGTGTAGAGAGACACTACGTCGATGGTGGCAAGTACATACGATTCCTTCCATGGAATGCCCTGTGCTTTGGATAAAAAGTCCATAATATCCCTGCAATATGATGGCAAATTAAACACATATTTACAGAGGAAGTAGTCAAGGTAGATGGAGGAGTTTTCAAGCAAGCTCTGGTTAGCGGCAATGATTGGTCTGCCCGGGGGTTCAGTTAGACTTTTGTGCACCTTGGGGAGCATGTAAAAAACTTGGGCCATGGGTTTCTTGGTCATAAGGAACAGGAACTCATTGCGTTTCAAAGTTCCTTGTCCATGCCATCTCTCAAGTAGTTGATGCTATTTTGTGATAGTCTTGGTGTATTCTGTCTGGTTAGACCTCAGATAGCTCCCTGAGTACTCTAACTGGCGTCTGGCGTCTGGCTTCTGCTTTGTATTTAACAAGATCCCAGAGAACAATATTCCCCCCTTTGTCAGAGGGTTTTATAACAAAAGACTCGGCCTTTTGAAGAGACTGTAGGCCCAATCTTTGAGCTGTCGTGAGGTTGCTAGCAAAGGAATTGTTTTGTTTCTCCCATAAAGTCACAAGATCAAACATAATGCTTTCATGAAAGGCATTAATGCCATCGTGTAACGTCACAGGATTGAACCTGGATTTAGGTTTAAAATCATTCCTGGAATTGCGATCGACCTCAATCCCCATGTTAGCTAAGAGTTCACGATCTGAGACCCAGTCTTTTCCTCCCAGCTCGATCTCTCTTAGTGTGGCAATCGTTTCAATGTCAGACATAGTGAGTGTGTTCGTATCACCACACGTAGGTTCAAGTTGTAAGGTCTCAGTGGGAGTAGCCCTGCCATGTTTAAGCGTGTGCACTTTAAGGAGCTTCAGTTTCCTTATAAATAAAAAAATGTCAATGCGGGCTCTTGGAAAGTTAAAATTGGCAGTAGGGCAAAAGGATAGGCCTAATTCCAGAACTGAGCGCTCATCAGGGGTAATGCAGTGTGAGGAGATATTAATAATGGATAAATTGTTATTGTTTTGCTCACCCATTATTTGTTGCGCTTGGATCGCCGTTGTCCTCTCCCATGTGGCGTCTCGTTTTCTTTGGCCTTCACCTCCTCTCCTGGTTTGTCTTTTCCTTGTTCGCTGTTTGCGCCTCTTCCTCTTCCTCGCGGTGGTTTCTTTCTTCCACTCACGCTTTCCCGTAAAAAACGGTATTCTGTATGGGAAGGGAAGGGACCTCTTGCCGTTGCAGGGACGCTCTGTTGTTCATCCAGATCAGATGGTGCCTCGGAGCTGGATTCAGAGGTTTCTAATTCCCGGATCCTTGCAGTTTCGGTATGAAGTAAGTTTTTCCTTGCTGTGTCATACTTGCGTCCAAAGGTTAGTATGCAACCCTGGGCATAGTCATTGCGGTCTCTAATGAACTTCCAGCGCTTCCTTGCTTTAATGCCTTCCTCATATTTGAGTAGTCTTCCATCCATATCTTTCAGAAAACTGGATATTTCACTTTGCGATTCATGTTTTTCAAGTATCTCACGTAGTGATTTGATCTCCTCACTGATTTGCTCTAACTCGAGTGCAGCATATTTCGCAAGAAGACCCAGCATGTTTTTACACTTGGCTGCCATGAGAGCAGACCAATCCTCAAGGAGCTGCGGGTTGGGGTTTTGATAGGTAGGTGTGATCAGGATTCGCAGACCCCTCGGGACGCGCTCCACCTCTATGTAATTGTTGAGGGAAATAACCTCCCAGCTTCTGTTAATCTCCTTTTTGTATAGCTTTTCAAGTCTGTATAAGTCCTGTTTGAGCGTAGTTCCTGTTCCGCTAAACAAAAATATAGAGGCCCATTACGATGTCGGGCGGAAGCACTACCGCCGTGCTGTCGGAGGCAAAAACCACCAGTTACCGTCCGCCCGCCGCGGCCCACACGCCCGCCCAATTAGGATGTGTAAAATCAGCCAAACACCGCCCGTAAGCCCGCGACGACGCCCGCCATCAAAGTGCGCCCGTACACGTAGCGGCGCGAGCCAATGGAGGCACACCGTCCGACGAAATCACGTACCGCCCGGCGTACAAATTACGATGCCGCAAACAAACAGCTCCCCCGGCTAAGAGACACCGCACGAGATACCAAGGCGGAAACTCGACCGCCCGAGTACGGACACCAAAAAGGCGGCCCACCCCGACATGAATCCTGCACTCCAGGCCATCCCCATGCTTACCTGATGCAGCACCTAGGAGTCAACGCGCAGCGGCAACGCAGGTAGGCTGACACACAGCAAGGGCACGCAAACACCGCATACAGTGCAAGGGCGGAAAAACTGTACATGGCCCCCCCAGACAGCCCTGTGTGGACAGGACACATCCACCACTGCACCCACAAATGTCACACCGGCCAAAATGAAACTACTCGCAACAACCGGGCACACACTACCCAAGACCAGGAACTGACGTCCCCGTCACGGCAACGCAGCGCAGCGGCGATGACGCAGCTACACATGCGCACAACGCAGAGGCCAACTACAGCACCATGCATGGGCCGCACACAAATAACACAGGCTCACAACTACACACACCACACACCAGCCCCACCCTGAACGCACATGTCACGTGGCATTCCTGCATCAGTCATGTCCCCAACCGGCAACTCACAGGTGCCAACATGACGTCACACAAGTGTACCGAACAGGGCAGTGACGTCACGCCGAAATAGGGCACACCCTTGTGTGCATAATATGGCGAAGCACACAGCGGCTGCTACATCACGCCGCAGAATATGGACCTCGTCCGCAAAAGGCACGCCAGTACCATACAAAAATACGAATACCATCCTGCACCCAATACCAATACATGCAATACGTAACATCAAAAAACCCAGGTGCCTGACAACAGGTGTTACCAATTACAACACACACACACAAGGCCCAACATATAGCGGAAACGCAGCGTGCCGCCCACACACGGGAAAGCAGATAGCACTGAATGGCCTTCCATTCCCACTCTGAAACCACATTTCGACAAAACAAGCCGGAGAATACAGTCATTGTCCCAACAACAAGCCAAACAGAGGCATGCCGAGGAAACCGTCCAATGTGCAGATAGCGCACAACATTAAAGAAAGTTCTGACCACAAAAAAAAATAAGACCACTCCTCCATGTGGTTCACATGCAAGTAATCTGGAAGGAGTCAGACACCACTGACCTTGACCATTCATAGAAGCATGTGGGATGAGGACCTGTGTCCTCCGCACAAGCTACTATAACCCAAGTCCTGCCTCCGTACGACTATTCCAGATTTCCCAGCATCGTCGGAGGGTGCACTCTGCTGACTGCACAGCCGGACGGAGAACGCCATCACATCGCCCTGTAGCAAAATGGCAGTCGCACCACAGCTACCCAACTACGCCGGACAGATGCAGCTCTACATGGACAGCCTGCTACAGATAGTGGGCTGCAGCTCTGACCCAAGTGGTACTTGCCCTGGTCATCTCGCGGATCGATTACGCAAACTCCCTTTATACTGGTATACCTGCCTACCAGTTACATCGGCTGCAACTCGTCCAGAACCAGGCAGCCAGGCTCATCTTTGGTCAGCCCAAACATCAACGAGTGAGTCCAATGCTGAAAAGTCTCCACTGGCTCCCTCTACTCCAACGCTGCCTATTTAAGTTGGGCTGCATCATCTATAAAGCCCTTTCAGGCCATGGACCCGTTTTCATTGCTTCTAACATACAACGGTACATCCCTTCCCGCGATCTACGTTCCTCTAACAAAAATTTGTTGATCCCCCACACTTTCAAACGGAAAAAACATGGTGGATTGAGATATACGATTCTGGCCCCCAGCTTTGGAACACCTTGCCCCCCATTTGCGTACTGCTGACTCTTACACCAAGTTTAGGAAATTATTTAAGACCTGGCTCTTTACTCAAGCTTACAACTAAACTATCATCTGCAACCACGGACGCCCTCCCTCAGCGCCAAGAAACCGCCTGGTGAACGAGCGCTCTACAAATCACCTTTAACATAACATAACATAACAATGCCATGGAAGCCCTGCTGGAAGGTATCGCATACCTGACAACCTGTCAATTCGTCGGGCCCCGACGCAATACCCCCAATTGAACAATGATGTTCAACACCGTACCTATGCTTGGCTTTCACACGGACTGGGCCGTTAGCTGTACAACAACTATACCATACAACCTGCAACAAACACCACACCATCAACTCCACTGCCATGAAATCGGACATTTTCGGGACATGCACTCTGTTCCTCACCACATCCAATATCTCTGCATGAACAGGGGGAGGCAGAGGTATGGGACTTGTGTACAGCAACCACATGGACAATACTGCACGAACAACTATGCTATAATATGTATCCTGCGCACATGAACATATGCACCGGTCAGTGCACAATAATCTGTCTGCTGTAGCACGTGAGAACTGTCACCTCACCTTTGTCTGTACTTCCGTGCCAGGACTTTTGCATGGACAACAAATGCATCCCCCAACAACATGACCCCAGTGTATGTGTCATGTTCAGTAGCCACCACATTGCAACAACTAATGACACGCTGCTGCATGCACGTAGGCTCATGCTCTGATGTCACCCCTCACGCAGGTGTGTCGGAGTAACTACTGTAGTAAACCTGTACCATGGAACTGAGATGTACTGTGCATATGATGTCAAGCTGTCTCGTAGGCAAAATGATTACTGTCTGTGTCAAAGTCTAGAGCTCCTCAGTAATTAGCAAATGTACATTAGCATAGCAAGGGCAAGGCAGTTGTAACTCTGAAGCCCTCATCCCACAGTCAACAACTAATCACATCTACCCGTACCCCCTATTGTATGTGTAATCATGCTAAGTAGACCCTCCACATGCATTTCACTGCCAGTAGTGTCCACTAAACTGCATCACAGAGGACATAAGTCCAAATACATGGCTTGAAGCAAATATGTGACTCCGCTGAATCATTTCACAAACACAAGTACGAATGAGAGAGGATGAGAGTGTGTGAAGTACACGACAGTCGTGAGATGACCATGTAGTCCACTGTCATTGGATGTCAACGCAAATGAGTATCCGCAACAGTGGCCACAGTTAAATACCACAGCTCCGGGAGCAGGACTTGTCAGACCCTGAAGGTGCCCGAAAGATCATCACATCAACACTGACGGCCTGGTCACTACAAAGCACAGTCCTACACATGTCTACAATTTCCCACACAGTCTGACCACACACTCAGCAACCAAAAGTAGGAGCCATGCAAAAGCATGCCACAGCAATGCCTGTCAAAACACACACACGACATCAGTGTGGGTGGGCAGCACAGCACAATGAGTAAGAACTGCAGAAATTCTGACATGCACAATTGAACTAGGACCAATCTTGACAGTCACACACCCTGCACACACACAACGTCTGAACCATAACAAGTAGGAGTCATCCTGAACTGCAAGGACACACCCACACACTGCATACTGTGCAACATACAACACACACATCTCATCATATACACAGACCTCAACACGGTTACAAACATCCACCATGGGCCTGGGAAACATATGTGTGTAGTCGACATGGCCACAACACACACACACACCAACGCCACCCCAAACTCACACCACTCACACCACACACCACCACCTCCCAAATGCACACATTGAGAGTAAGCCATGTGCCCAGGCACAATGCCCATCACAAGACTAACATACACCTACACCGCTGGCCACACAGCAAGTAAGCCCACACATGCCCGCATACTCAGCGCATGCTGACAGTCCACCTGTGGCTAGACTCACACCCTGTGCATTGCATGCACGCATACATGACACGGATACATTTACCCAGAAATAGCACCAAATACATGCAGTCAATCCGTTGCACAGAAAAGCAGATCCATCACACACACAAGTAGCAGAGTCTGAAAGAAGTGAAGTCCCTGCCACGTGTACAAAACATTGGAATGTGAGACCAGACATTGCAATTGCTGAGGTACCATACACGGCATGTGCCCCACTTAACCAAGCACACACTGCAACAACTGCAATCATCAACTACACAGATACAACCGACTACAGGAACAACATCATCCAGTCACAGATTACATCGACAGGCGGCATTACTCATCAACCCCAGGGACAGTGCCCAGTTCGATGTGCCGAGTAGTGAAACGTAGTGCCGCGGATGCAATGTGTGTGAGTGTGCCCTGCCATGGCCAGCCAACACTGGCATGGCAGTCACAATATCCATCACAGCCACCACTGTGTCAGAAGGAGATGTATGAGTGTGCCTACCAATCTAACAGGATGCCAGTACGACTCGGTGCTGTGTGTGTGCTACGGGACAGTTGCAGGTCCGGCCCTGAGAGAGTAGCACAACTGTGGAAGACACACATGTCTCATGTGAAGCGGGAGTTACGCTTGGCCCAGGTGGGTGGGTGTGACGGGTAGGTGCGCACATGCAATGTTGAAACACACTGTGTTGGGAGGATTCGGGAGCACTAGATTACCGCTGTCTTGGGCATTTGGAAAGACCACTTGTCTGGGAATGAATGTGAACACGTGTGTGCACAACAGGCGGCCACACGTAAAATGCTGCATCAGGTGTAGACGTCAGCCCACCCTCTGGGGACATGCTGGATACTGCTGTGCGTCCGCCAGGCCCTTGCCAAGGCACGCACATCCCCTGTCGACCAGGTGTACCCCCAACATTGTCCACCTGCACGGGCTATCCAGGGCACGGGATGGCAGTGGAGCCTGGTGGGTGAGAGGTCAGGGCGCGCTCCTCCTGGTCACATCACGCAGGCAACACATCCTCATTGTGCAGCATGGCACAAGTCAAATATAAGTAGTGGGAGGACGCACACATCGCGCCCGGGAGTGACGTCACGGAAGGTGGCTCGCACCATCACACTCATTGCCTATTTCCCCACACACGTTACATGCCATTGCAACAGAGAAGCCAGCGCGTGCACAAGCAGCTCCAAGCTCGCCCCAGAGAGGTCAAAGAGTGAATGTGTGGGTCCATCAGCCCCAGTTGGACGCGGCCTGGGCTGCTAGGGCAGCTACAGCCTCTGTGTGTTGCAGGTGGTGTATCCTGACTGCGGAGCCTGTCATGCATTGTCAATGTTGTCCAGGTCTCGAGTCGGGGTACCACGCAGGTGGACGGCGTCCCGCCACTGATTATACTGCGAGACAGACAACTCGTTCAAATGGACCCACACATACACTCTTTGGCCTCTCTGGTGCGAGCTCGGAGCTGCCTGTGCACGCGCTGGCTTCTCAGATGCAAACGCATATTGGGGTGAGCGAGGGGAGGCCATAAGTCTGACGGTGCAAGCCACCTTCCAACATGTCACATCCGGTCGGGACATCAGCGTCCCCCCACTCCTCCTATTTAGGACTCGTGCACTGCTGTCGTCAGATGTGCCACTCCCCAGGGGGTGGGGAAAGGGTCAGGAATGTCAGTCTGAGATTGGCGCAGTTGAAGGCACACCTTCACTGGGGGTGACAACCATTGGACAGTCTGGTGTAGTCCACCCACGCGTACATGTGGGCCCTCCATCATCCATGTCACCTGCGGCAAAGTGATGTCATGGGCAATGACGTAAGTGAGGAGAGCTGTCTGCCCCATGCACAGATGGCGCATCAGCTCAACAGACCCAGCACTGAGGGCAGCAGGGGTCACATGTGCAGGTGCAGCTGTGCCTGGTGTGAAGGACACCCTATCCTTCATCCCTCTGCCGACACGTGTTGCACCAGTGGAAGTGGATGGGAGGGCGGGCATTGGCCTCCGCGTGGCTGAAGAAGACCCAGAGTCCACGTCCCCTGTGTCATACAACATGGATGCATCACCTCTGTCCTCAGATGACGCCGAAATTGTCCACTGGGCCTGTGATTCATCCAGCACACGTCTAGCCCCTCCGAGGCGCAGGTCACAACTGTCTCACTCAGCAGCTGTGCAGCTGCTACATCCGAAGCCACCCCACTGTTGAGCGTCCCCTGTCCCTCAGCACCCAGGGGAGATGCCACATGAGAGTGACCGAGGTGGTCCCACTCATCTGGCATCAATGACACAGACATGTGCAAGGGAAGCAGCACAGAACATACCCAAATCCACATGTTGCACGATACCTGTGCAATAGTATACAGCCACCACAATCAACACCCAATGGCTGGCGTACAGGAAAGGAATCCGCTAATTAGTGCCACGAATGTAGTGCACATCGCACTACACACGGCCTGTGTCACCCTGCGACCATAGCCCCAACTCGCGTTGTGCACAACCACTATCCTGATGGTGGCAAGGATGACCACTATGTAATTAGGCCAAACACATACCTGCATGGAGCAGAATGGTAAACTACTCACACAGACTGCAACATGACAGCCCACAATGGCCATGAGCCCATGACATCCACCTGTCGTTCCCACGAGCACAACTGTTGTTGCACGGTGTGCCGGATGTGTAAGTACCAGAGACATGAGGTGAGGCATCGCACACATATGTCCGAACGAAATCAGAGTAGGCACAGTGCCCCTAACATACATGTGAATAGCCACTCCAGCCTACTACAGGTTGTACCTGAGGGCTACGACTCCGAGTGCATTGGGAATGCAGAGTGCCCTAATTGCATCTCAAGCTCAGGACTAGCATATGCATGTCAGATGCACACAGCACAGACTACAGTTACAACACACTGCATCACAAAACAAACATCACATTACCCAGATCATGGTTAGGCTGTGGACACATGCTGCCTCTCACAGCAAATGACACCATCCCACAAGACTGTAAACTTGCTTGCTGCTGATGCCCCAACACACGTGCATCCGGCACAGGCCGTGTGACTGTCAAGATGCAGACCATTACTGGTGAAATGCAGCGCCATGCTAACCTAACAATACGAGGGGGCATCCCCCGATTCATCAACGCCACGTAGTGGCCCATCCGGCAGATGCCGTCACACCCTTTGTGGAATTGGCTGCACTGGCGGTCACACACACACAAAGGCATCAACTTGGTAGCAATGGCTCCTCACAAGTCCTTGGGCTGGAGGAATTCCAACTGCAGGGATGGTGCACAGGAGGCTTGGAATGTCACTAATGCACTTCTCAACATCACCCACATCCACCATTCACAGTGGCATGCTGCTGACCCATCCCAAATACTCTGAGACGTGCAACAGAGCCAGGAAGTAATCGGACATGGCCTAACAGCATGTGTACACCACAACGTGAATGCATGCTGCTGGGAGTGTGTACACAGTACCTGTCCAACCCATTCACATGCAGGTTGACAGCACATCGAGCAATGTGTAGTCTGCCCACATCTACTGTCCATTGTCAGGTGGACCTACACAAGGATCACAAGGCAACACATCTGTGTGGGTGTACCCACTGTGTCCAACATTGCGCAACCATCAACATACTCGCCCTGTGCATGGCCCACCCCGCAATGGAGGTCACATTCTGTGCCACTATCTCTCACACACATCCCTATCACGAGGCATGGTGTGTCCAATCGACAGTGCTGAGTTGGCGCTTTTCCGGAGGGTCCTGAACAAAAGACACATGTAACCCACTGGGCAGTCTGTGTTGTCACCTACTGGCATTGTGCAGTCAATGTGCAGCCCAGGCCTGCTGGGACTGAGAAGGGCAGCATGGCCCCAGCCTGCCATTCTCACGAGCAACAAGTGCTCTGAGACTTGCATTGCCAATTGGCTGTGTCACTGGATGTCTGACATGAAGTTGCCATGTACCACCACTCGGGAGGGACAGACATGGCAAAGCACCCGAGAGCTCACATACCCCTGCCACCTGCAGTAGGCATGGTGAGCAGTGCATGTTGGAACCCCACAGGCTCTGACTCATAGTGCTGCGGATCTACGACATGTGTGTCCCCCACATGCACTCCCACACTCATATAGCCCCCTGGGGCAGTTTCAGTGGGTCCAAGCTGCTGCAATATGTGTACCATGTCTGCCAGCTTCAATTGCAGAGGATGGCCTGCTCCCAGCTGGCCCGGGACGCTTACCTCCATAGTGGAACACGCAGGGTGCAACCGCGAGGGCCATTGGAGTTGGCCGTAAGGGCCTGGCACATGGCGGGTACAGTCCGCTGATGCCATGTGCACTACACAGTATGATGTGCGCAATGCATCTGCAGATGTGGCCATGACTTGTGTGTGGGAGCAGGTCCACACTGGACAGGGCCACAACATGCTGTGTGCATGGGCAGGGACGGCCAGTGCTCAGCCTCCACATGTCTGTTGGCACTTCATCATGTACACATTGGCATGGGATATGCATATGCACACACATGCCATATTTCACTATGTACATCTCCCACTTGGCACGTGCAACGTTACGTGTCACTTGTGATGTGTATTTGCAATCACACAGCTGTGTTGTCATGGAGCTGTCAATGTGTACACCTGTCAATGTGTTTTGGAGGTGTGATCCGTACAGTGCTGTACATAGGGTGAAGTAGGGACATCAATGGCTGTCTCATATCCCCTCGTGCAACAGGACCCACTTGTTTTGGCCACTCAGCCTGTGTCCAAAGCGTTGTTGGTGTGTGCCATACTCACCCAGCCTCGGAAGCTGTGTCAGGCACAGCAGCTAGTTATATTGCCGTGGTGTTGCTGCTTCCCAAATATGCAGTCTGAAATCATGATCATGCCTTACAAGTTTTTAGGGCCTAAATCCCCATGTGCATGCTCATAGCAATGGTTTGTGTCAGTGGTCAACGCTATTGGTAAGGGGACCTGTGTAAGTGTATTGTGGCTGTGCTGTCCCTACTTGTCAGCTGTTCTGTGATTCAATTGCTTGGTCAGTCATTTTTGTTTTGTGTATGTGTAAATGCCATGTGGCGTGTTGCTTTGACATATGTCCACTTCCATCTTTCCTAGGAGGAGACCAAACATACATCGCCCCTACCAATTGCTGGCAGACATGGAGGATGTGGGGGTAATCCGGAAATTCCGTCTGGACCGACCCACCCTGCAGCGCCTATGTGCCTTGTTGGAACCCCACCTCCGTCCTCGCAGGGTGTATCCAACTGCATTTACCCCCACGGCTAAGGTGATGGCTGCACTGCATTTCTTCGCCACTGGGTCATTCCAACACACAGTGGGCAGTGGAGGTGGGATGTCCCAGCCCATGTTCAGCATGGTGCTACGGGATGTACTGTCAGCTATGATGCTGTACAGGAACCGGTACATCCGATTCCCCAGGGCTTGTGATTTGATGGCAGTGAAGGGTGCTTTCTATGCCCTTGGACGGATCCCCCACGTTGTTGGTGCAATTGATTGCACCCATGTTGGCCTTGTAGCACCACAGGCCATGGAACACATATATAGGAATCGGAAGCACTTCCACTCCCTGAATGTGCAAGTGGTGTGCCTTGCGGACATGGTCATTACACACGTGTGTGCGAGGTTTCCAGGATCGGCCCATGACTCGCACATCATGCGCAACAGCATCCTACCACGTCTGATGACCAATCTGCAACCGGACCGTGCTTGGATTGTTGGTGAGTATGTGGACTCGTGTAGCGTGCTTGGTGTGCGATGCTGTCTTGTGTACAGTTGGAATTGCAACGAGTCTCGGTATTCCTCACACCCAGGTGACTCTGCTTATCCGAATGGGCCTTGGCTGCTCAGCCCATTACGTCATCCTCGGACACCAGCTGATGTCCGCTACAATGAGGCACATGGCAGGGCCAGACGTGTGGTGGAGCGGACTTTTGGACTCCTGAAGTCCAGATTCAGATGCCTGGACCGCACCGGGGGTGCACTGGCGTACTCCCCACAGAAGGTGTGCCAGATAGTTGTGGCATGCTGCACAATCTGGCTATTCGCAAGCAGATCCCCCTAATAGTGGATGACGGTGATCAGCCAGGGCCCCCGCCTGCAGACCAGGACGGGTCCAGTGACGAGGACAGTGGAGAGGAGGAAGCTGTGAATGTGCATCAGCAGCACATCGCCCGCTACTTCACTTGACGGTGAGTGACCATGTACGACGGCTGATGTAGCTGTAGTTGTGCAGGTGTATGTGTGCATTGTGACGGAGGCCTTTTGTTCACTGAGTGCTGTGTGGCAATGGTCCATGTCCAGGGTAGTATGCCACTGACAGTGGCTGTGGCATTGTGCCCTGTTGCTCTGTGAGATGTGTGTACATTGCTTGTAGTTGGTGACAAGTACTGTGTGATGAGTGTGTGACACACTCATTAAATGGACTCTTGTTCTGGTTTTCACCCCTAGGTCCCTACAACATCTCCTGGCCTATCTACATGCCACACAGCAGAGGCATTTCTGCTCATGGTGGCGGTTGCACATCGTTGAATAAACCCAGGGCACATAAAGCAGATTGTGATCAAGGTGTATTTATTTACAGCGGTGACATGTGATTGTGTGCAAGGTGATGACAAAAGTGGTGCATGCTGTGACAATGAGTTGACGGTCATGGCTGCGTGATGGTCAAGGTGTACCCATGAAGTTCTATGTCCACAGTCCAACAGACACATGCCATTCACATGGCAGTGTGGGGTAGGATCGTAGTCCAAGTCAATGCAGTAGGTGGTCAGGGTGGCTGGCTGACTCACTGGCGTTTGGAGCGTGCGAAGTCCTCTCTGGACACCTGTTTCCTCTTCGGACGGCCCCTTCCACGTTTGGAAAGGGGGGGTTGTGTTGGTGGGCTGCTGGTGGTGGCTGAGGACTGCTCACTCGCTGGATCTAGATGTTGCACGACCCTGCGCCACAGCACGTGGTGGCGGCGGTGGTGTGGCTGGCCTTGCTTGGGCCCTCACCACCACCACCAGCTGGCCCATGAGGTCCACAAGTTGGTCCATATGGGTCACAAATTGGCCCATATGGGCGTCCATGGACCTCAACACCCCAAGGACCTCCCGCGTGTCGGCAGCCGACCTGGCCCATTGTCCTTGGGCCTCTTCATAGGCCCCAAGGACTCTGGAGATTTGCGGCAGGGCTTGGCTCCCAGGCTCAGATGGCGTTGGCCTGACCCTGCTCCTCCCACCAGTACTGCTGCCACCGACCTGCCCACTCGCCACATTGGTCACCAGGGTCCTCTGTCTGGCTCCCAGGCTCGAGCCTGACGGGCGTGCCACCCCTTGCGCAGGTGCTGTGGCCAGGGATGGCGTGGTGGTGGTGGTGGTGGTTGCGGCGGTGGTGGTGGTTGCGGCGGTGGTGGTGGCCGCAACGACCGTGGCAGCAGGGGTCTGGGACTGCTCAGCAGCCCTGGGTGATGGGTTGGTGGGTAGGAGGGGCCCTGGGGAGCGGTTGGGCCCTGCCACTCCAGATGGGCCTGCTCAGTGGTCCTCGTCCGAAGAGGTGTCCAGGTCTTCTACATCCGTGAGTCTGGCTCGGGGGCTTGCGGACTGGCTGTGCTGGCTGCTGTCTCCCTCTCCAGCATCCAGCTGTTCGGCACCTGTGGGGAGAATGAGATAGGTTATTGTGTTGCACCTTGCAAAGTTTGTATTGGTTGTCTGACATTCACAGTTCGTGCACTGTTGTGCACAGGTTTCACAGAGGCGTGTGTGTTGCTGTACTCCTACATTTTGTGGCTTGGGTGTATGCGGGCTCCAGACCCATCGACGCTTTTGAGGTGAAATATGGTTTTGGGGTTCAAATGGAACGCTTAGAAACGCAGATGGCAAAAGGGGGTACAGCCCCCTCAACGCTTTTGAGGTGAAATATGGTTTTGGGGTTCAAATGGAATGCTTAGAAACGCAGATGGCAAAAGGGGTACAGCCCCCTCAACGCTTTGAGGTGAAATATGGTTTTGGGGTTCAAATGGAACGCTTAGAAACGCAGATGGCAAAGGGGTACAGCCCCTCAATGCTTTTGAGGTGAAATATGGTTTTGGGGTACATACTGTGACATATGGGTGCAGAACGGGACATGTGTTTTGGCAACATGACAGTGCAGAGACAAAGGTGTGTGTATGTCTGACATCCCCAGCATATCTGCTCACTGATATCATTTATGGACATTACACTGCAAGCATTGTAGTGAGTGAGTGTTGGTTGTGTGCCACACAACGTATTGCAGATGGGCCAATTCCTTGGTGTGTGTGCTACCCTCGGCCATGTGCAGCAATGTAGTGCTCTTGGGGTGTTGACTATATTATGTATGTTGTAAATCAGTGTGATGTGCGCTTCAGTCACTGCAGACACATTATTTGTCATGGGCAGGTATCTTTGCAGAACTACTGTATGAGGGCCAGCTGTTCCAATGACATACCTTTCATGACACTGGGGCTGACAGATGAGATGGATGATATGTTGGATGTGCATTGTGTGGCTGTGTGTTTCATGGGTCCAGTGGTGTTTATGTGCATTACTAGGGTTCCACACTGTTAGTTCTAGACAGGTTAGACTTACATGGGCATTGTTGTACGTTGTGAGGGGAACAGGCAGTAACGACTACATGGACAAGACTTCGATGGTGTTGCTGATGTGTGTGATGAGTGGCACAGTGCCCGCCGTGTGGGTCAGTACTCCAGTGGGACTTGTGCATGCAGACGTGGCTCCATGGGTGTTGCTGTATTTGTGATGGCTCATGTGGGCTATGACTCTGTAATTCATGTCCGTGTGCACATTGGTCACATGATTATGACAGGGAGCAGTGCTGCGTGTTCCTCTGCTACGTGATATGTCCCATGTGTTAGTCGTAATAAAGTCCTCATGCCTACAGACACCCCAGCCTGTACAGTTGTCTACCTACTGGTTGGTTTGGAGGGCCCTATGCAATGGTTGCCACATGGTTATGGGAGGGATGGGTGCTCCATGTTGCTGGTCTGTGGGAGTGGGGGCGGTGTTGTGTGTTGTGGTGATGACTTACCGCCCACAGACACCTCTGCATGTAGGGTGTGATTTCTACCTGTCGGCTGAAGGTGTGCACTGCAGTGGCTGACACATGGGTGTGGGGTGTGCTCCATCTTGCTGCGCTGTATGACTAGGGGCCTGGTGGGTGTTGTACTTCAGCTGTCCCCCTCCGACCCACTGACTTTGTGTTCCGGCTACTTACCTGTTACTTGTCGGTTAGTGCAGCTATGGCTGACACATGGGTGTGGGGTGTGCTCCACCTTGCTGCGCTGTAGGACTAGGGGCCTGGTGGGTGTTGTACTTCAGCTGTCCCCCCTCCGACCCATTGACTTTGTGTTCCGGCTACTTACCTGTTACTTGTCGGTTAGTGCAGCTATGGCTGACACATGGGTGTGGGGTGTGCTCCACCTTGCTGCGCTGTAGGACTAGGGGCCTGGTGGGTGTTGTACTTCAGCTGTCCCCCTCCGACCCACTGACTTTGTGTTCCGGCTACTTACCTGTTACTTGTCGGTTAGTGCAGCTATGGCTGACACATGGGTGTGGGGTGTGCTCCACCTTGCTGCGCTGTAGGACTAGGGGCCTGGTGGGTGTTGTACTTCAGCTGTCCCCCTCCGACCCACTGACTTTGTGTTCCGGCTACTTACCTGTTACTTGTCGGTTAGTGCAGCTATGGCTGACACATGGGTGTGGGGTGTGCTCCACCTTGCTGCGCTGTAGGACTAGGGGCCTGGTGGGTGTTGTACTTCAGCTGTCCCCCCTCCGACCCACTGACTTTGTGTTCCGGCTACTTACCTGTTACTTGTCGGTTAGTGCAGCTATGGCTGACACAAGGGTGTGCTCCACCTTGCTGCGCTGTAGGACTAGGGGCCTGGTGGGTGTTGTACTTCAGCTGTCCCTCCTCCGACCCACTGACTTTGTGTTCCGGCTACTTACCTGTTACTTGTCGGTTAGTGCAGCTATGGCTGACACATGCGTGTGGGTGTGGGGAGTGCTCCTTCTGGCACTTCTGGAGTACAAGGGGACCTGGTGGGAGTTGCGGTGCTGGCTGACTGTACACATGCCTCCATGGTTTTGTTAGTTGGTAGGTTTGGGCTGAGTGTGTGGTAGCATCTGTTGCATGTGTGAGTGGTGTCTTGTGTATTGTGTACTGGACATGGGGGTGTT
Organism: Calotriton arnoldi; assembly: GCA_963921515.1. NCBI lineage: Eukaryota > Metazoa > Chordata > Amphibia > Caudata > Salamandridae > Calotriton > Calotriton arnoldi. The sequence continues at coordinate 704,965 of CAWUFW010006730.1, read as the reverse complement.
TGTCCCTCGGAGCTATGGCATAGTGGTAGTGCATGTGAGTACATAGCAGTGTGCTGGTATACATTTGTTTATATTTACCAGCCTCCACTCCCCCTGGTATTCCGGTGAGACTCTCCGGATGTAGGATGCCTCGCACCTTCTCCTCCCACGCCTTGAAGGTCTTAAATAGCGCGGGATTTCCTCCGCCAGTCCTGTCAGCCAGCTGCCGATTCTTGGCCTCCTTCTTTTTGACCACTCTTTTCATGTCGTGCCACCTCTTGGTGATTTCGGCTCTGTTGCGTGGCACGTTCCCGACTGCATTGACCTGGTCTACGATCCTGCTCCACAACCGGTTTCTGGTGGCTAGTGGTGTCTGTTGGACCTGGTTCCCATAGATTTGTGGGTGCACCTTGATGATCTCGTCGACCATGACCGTCAGCTCAGTGGAAGTGAACTTGGGCATTCTCTGTGCTGCCATGGTGTGTGGTTTGTTGTTTGTGGTGCTGGTGCGGTGTGTGTGTGTGGTGTGTGATGTGCACGGGGTTTGTGGGGCCGGTGTTTGGTGGTGGTGGTGGTGGTGGTGGTGGTGATGGGTGCGTGTCTGTGGTGTGCTGCTGTCCTTTCTGTCTCGCTGTGTTCTGTGCTCTCGTCCTCAGTTTGTAGTGTTGCAAGGGATTGTGGTCTGTGAAGGGGCTGCTTTTGTACTTACCTATGTGGGTGTGTCATGATGTGCTGTTGTTTTCAGGTGTGTTGTGGCTGGTGTTCTGGGATTTGTAGTTTATTTGTTTGTCCAGGGGGATGTGTTTTCGGGATGTGTTCTGTGTTTGGGTATTTGGGCGTGGCTTGCTGTGTGGACTTGTTGGCCATGTTGTGTGTGTTTCTTTGGTCCGCGGATGGTTTCTGTGCAGGGACGTGGCCGCCAGGGCTTCCGCCATGTCCATTTTCATCACTGTTGTTTACGATGGCGGGCGGTGTATTTGTGGATTTGCCGCGCTCATGTCGGGAAGATCCTAATTTCACGGCCGGTGTCTCGGTAGTCAGGGCGGGCGGTTTTAGGTTGTCGTGCGGGTTTGCGTCCGTGGCGGACGGATGGACTTCGACTCGGACATGGACGGGCGGTATTTTGTGTGTTTTTTCCGCCGCGGGCGGTGTTCGCTTCGCGACATCGTGATTGCTCGGTCGGTATTCAGACGGTGTAGGCGGGCGGTTTTTTACCGCTATGGTAGATGGCGGATTTTATACCGCCCGGTATCGTAATGGACACCATAGTGTCAAAAATATAGTTTATAAAAATATTGTTTCCCTATCCTTATAATGGCAAGTACAAAAATATCGAATAAAATATTGTTTCACACTAATGTTGTTAAAACATACAAAAATACTGTTTCTTTATATATATATATATATATATATATATATATATATATATATATATATATATATATATATATATATATATATATCCGACAATACTCCGTCTCATCTCGCTTCCTCCCCGCGAAAAGAAAGAGCACGGACCGCTGTAGTTTGGTGCTGTTAGTTTATTGTCAAGCTCTCAGTAGATCCTAGCTGCCATGACGCGTTTCGTCCCTCACAGGGGACTTGATCACATGACGCGCTTTCAGCAAGACAATTTGTTTAAATAGTGTTACTTTTTTTCTTTTTTATCACGTGATTTAAAGTGACATGTGCATAAGTGAAAAAATATATATATATCTCTCAGGTTACTTATGGGCATAGATAAGTTACTTACAAACGGTAAACCTTGTCGCAACTTTCATGGTTAACAGGAAATTGATGTCATAATTTACTTTCAAAGCATTGTTCTTGGTATTACACAGATGTTATTGTAAGATTTAAAATATGAATAAATCTATACATGATCAATTTACATTAATATATATACTTAAATAAATAATACAAATATTAGTTTACTGTATAAAATCAGATAAAATTTCAATGTAAATACCTAAAAACCCTGTTTTTTCAAAAACAAATTTTATATATATTTGTTTTCATTAACACCAAATATAATTTTTGGCTTTGTTACATTTTATAGCCTATTACATTTCCCAGACTGTATATATATATATATATAGAGAGAGAGAGTAGTAAATCTTAAATATTATAATATATCCAATTAATATAATGTTAGTTAAATAAATCTCACTAATATTTAACAATATATAAATATAGATATTTATCTAAACACACGTACATACACATGTGTGTATGCATATATATATATATATATATATATATATATATATGTTATAAAACACAATTATTAAAAATATATTTTACATTATATTATTTTTTTGTTTACTTATTTAGATGTGCTACTATAAAAAGCACATTATATATATATGTAGCTATGTGTATATATATATATATTCACTGAAAAAACCATAGGTTTCAGGGGCGTTATAGTTAGTTGGACATTTCACTCGTACAAAACCATAGAAATTCCCCAGTTATAGTTAGTTCAGCTAACTATAACTCGCGCGCCCGCAATGCACTGCTGATGACGTCACATATTACATCACTCATGACATGGTCAGTGACATCACTCATGACATCACTGATGACATCTCAAATGACATCACTGATGACATCATCCTTGTGATAGAGTGGCAGACCTCCTCTCACCCTAATATAACCTTTGATACACACACTCAAAAATACAAACTAACATTTTCAAAACAATGGACATACCAATACCAGTTACAACACACCTATTCAGTAATTCCAAGATCTACACACACATCCACTCATTCACCAACAGTCCCTATACAGTCACTCATACATGTACTCACTCATCATATGTACTCATACACCTATACATCCTGTTACACACCGCCACTCATCCATAGAGTTACTCACACACATAGTCACACATGCAAACAAAGTATCAAACATCCATTTACTTGCATATACAGTTATACACACACTACCACACTTACTTCTACAGAAACTTACACATACTTACTCTCTTAAACAATCACTTATAGAAACACCTACTTATTTGTACAGGAACTCTTCCAATCTCTCACTCTCACATATACTCACTTATATACACCAATACTCACATATACTAGTTTAAAACATATGTAGTTACTCATAAAGACACTATTGAGACAGTCATTCACTCACTAACACACCCATACACATACTCATCCACCTATACAGTCCTGCACACATGCTGTCTTCAACACATACAAACAGTGAGTTTCTCATTCATGCATCTATGCACTAAGTAATACCCCCACCGAACCATACAGACACTCAGACACTCATACTGATACTCAAAAACCAACTAATAACCCATATAGACACTCATGTAGCTACTCACCAACCCATGCAGCCACTTATACACAAAGTGAGAGACTGATACAGATATTTTCATATTTAAACATTACTCACTAACCCATGTATTCACTAAGATACACTTAGTCAGTTATACAATCAATTTTACAAAACAAAATCATCCATTTAGACACTTATATACCCATTTATTCTTCCATCGACCTTGAGATATACATATATAAAACATATTTAATTTTCAGAAAAACACACATTCACTTGATGATGTCATCAGTGATGTCATCAGTGATGTCATCAGTGATGTCACGAGTGATGTCACTGACCATGTCATGAGTGATGTAATATGTGACGTCATCAGCAGTGCATTGCGGGCGCGCGAGTTATAGTTAGCTGATCTAACTATAACGGGGGAATTTCTATGGTTTTGTACGAGTGAAATGTCCAATTAACTATAACGCCCCTGAAACCTATGGTTTTTTCAGTGAATTTCTAAGGTTTTTTAAATGCTAATTTCTAACTATAACGTGCCTGAAACCTATGGTTTTTTCAGTGAATTTCTAAGGTTTTTTAAATGCTAATTTCTAACTATAACGTGCCTGAAACCTATGGTTTTTTCAGTGAATATATATATATTTATTATACTATGTATACATGTGAAAATGTCTCGGTCCCCTGTTTGCCTCGGTGGCACGGAAAAATGGGTGGAACTGACGTCAGCACGCCGACGAGGTTCTCTTATGGCTCCGATGACGTCATACGGTGTCGCGAGCGGAGCCGTGCTATTATGACGTCCTCGTTGACGTGGGCGAGCTAGGAAAGAATTTCCGTGGAATGCTGGTGCAGGGGATATTCACCTAAGTGTTCAGGCTAGTCCTTTGGGAGCAACTGTTTATGTTGCCACTCCAGAAACCGAAACCAGTGATCCGAGGGCAGAGGCCCTGCAGATGGCACACGAGGTGGGGTGCCCAGTCGTGTGCACCGGCGGGGCAGCGAAGTGACAAGCACCAAAACCCACAAAAAAGGTAACGAGGGCACTGAATAACACAGGATCTTCTCTTTGTATCTGGCAGGAACAACGAAGTTAAAATGCCCTAGTACCAAAATGTAGAATTAGTGCTACAACGGTCTTCAAGAGGACCTGCGATGCCGCTTCTGCCTCCCGTACCCTGGAGGTGGCACATGGGTCACGCGGTACGGTCATACTGCGGTGGGACGCACACTCGTTGACCTCTCATGGCACTGCTCCACACTTCAGGGAGGACGCTTTCCATTAGCTATGTTTTCTGATGACATGTCGCGCCGGCCCCGTCCAACAACAGAACTCCTTTAGATCCAAACAGACTCTTCCACTCTCTCACCGGAAGTGAAACCAGGCCACGCGGACACTTTCACAATACAACAGCCAGGAATGCACTTTTCGGTAAAAAAACACATTCCTTCCTCCTAATTAATCAAATAAACGTCTCACTGAAGCACAGGGGCCAGCTTCGATCGGTAAACAGCCGTTACAACGACTTTTTACTTTGCGATACCATTACAACGCATGCATTACCACGCATGCGTTGTACATCACGAAGTCATTACTACGCATTTTTTAGAACGCATGGTCATTTACCACGCATGCCTTTACAACGAATTTTGTTGTAAAGGTATGTATGGTAAATGACCATGCGTTCTAAAACATGTAGACGATCCATGTCGTTGTAAGGAAACAGAGGCTGTTCCGTTTCCTCACAACGACGTGCACCGCCCCTCAGAGACGGCGTGAAGCAGGAACCACGAGGAGAGAGGAACCACGAGGAGTGAGAGGTAAGGGGGATTGGGCATGGGGTGGGGTTTCTTTTCTAGGGTTTAGGGTAGTGCAGTGGTGTTTGGGTAGTGTAGGGGGTCGTGCTGGGGGTAGTGTTTTAGGGTTTAGGGTAGTGCAGTAGTGTAGGGGTCGTGCTGGGGATAGTGTTTTAGGCTTTAGGGTAGTGCAGTGGTGTATGGGTAGTGTAGGGGGTCGTGCTGGGTTAGTGTTTTAGGGTTTAGGGTAGTGCAGTGGTGTTTGAGTAGTGTAGGGGGTCATGCTGGTGCTAGTGTTTTAGGGTTTAGGGTAGTGCAGTGGTGTTTGTGTAGTGTAGGGGGTCATGCTGGGGGTAGTGTTTTATGGTTTAGGGTAGTGCAGTGGTGTTTGGGTAGTGTAGGGGGTCGTGCTGGGGGTAGATTTAGGGTTTAGGGTAGTGCAGTGGTGTTTGGGTAGTGTAGGGAGTCGTGCTGGGGGTAGTGTTTTAGGGTTTAGGGTAGTGCAGTGGTGTTTGTGTAGTGTAGGGGGTTGTGCTGGGGTAGTGTTTTAGGGTTTATGTTAGTGCAGTGGTGTTTGGGTAGTGTAGGGGTAGTGCTGGGGTAGTGGTTTAGGGTTTAGGGTAGTGCAGTGGTGTTTGTGTAGTGTAGGGGGTAGTGCTGGGGGTAGTGTTTTAAGGTTTAGGGTAGTGCAGTGGTGTTTGGGTAGTGTAGGGGTTCATGCTGGGGGTAGTGTTTTAGGGTTTAGGGTATGGCAGTGGTGTTTGGGTAGTGTAGGGGGTCGTGCTGGGGGTCGATTTAGGGTTTAGGGTAGTGCAGTGGTGTTTATGTTGTGAGGGGGTCGTGCTGGGGGTAGTGGTTTAGGGTTTAGAGTAATGCAGTGGTGTTTGTATAGTGTAGGGGGGTTTAGGGTAGTGAGGTGGTGTTTGTGTAGTGTAGGGGGTCATGCTGGGGGTTGTGTTTTAGGGTTTAGGGTAGGGCAGTGGTGTTTGTGTAGTGTACGGGGTAGTGTTTTAGGGTTTAGGGTAGTGCAGTGGTGTTTGTGTAGTGTAGGGGGTCATGCTGTGGGTAGTGTTTTAGGGTTTAGGGTAGTGCAGTTGTGTTTGTGTAGTGTACGGGGACGTGTTTTAGGGTATAGGGTAGGGCAGTGGTGTTTGGGTAGTGTAGGGGGTCATGCTGGGGTTAGTGTTTTAGGGTTTAGGGTAGTGCAGTGGTGTTTGGGTAGTGTAGGGGGTCGTGCTGGGGGTAGTGTTTTAGGGTTTAGGGTAGTGCAGTGGTGTTTGTGTAGTGTGGGAGGTCATGCTGGGGGTAGATTTAGGGTTTAGTGTAGTGCAGTGGTGTTTAGGTAGTGTAGGGAGTCGTGCTGGGGGTAGTGTTTTAGGGTTTAGGGTAGTCCAGTGGTGTTTGTGTAGTGTAGGGAGTCGTGCTGGGGGTAGTGTTTTAGGGTTTAGGGTAGTGCAGTGGTGTTTGGGTAGTGTAGGGGTCGTGCTGGGGTAGTGTTTTAAGGTTTAGGGTAGTGCAGTGGTGTTTGTGTAGTGTAGGGGGTCATGCTGGGGGTAGTGTTTTAGGGTTTAGGGTAGTGCAATGGTGTTTGTGTAGTGTAGGGGTAGTGTTTTAGGGTTTAGGGTAGTGCAGTGGTGTTTGTGTACTGTAGGGGGTCGTGCTGGGTTCTAGTGTTTTAGGGTTTAGGGTAGTGCAGTGGTATTTGTGTAGTGAAGGGGTAGATTTAGGGTTTAGGGTAGTGCAGTGGTGTTTGGGTAGTGTAGGGGGTCGTGCTGGGGGTAGTGTTTTTGAGTTTAGGGTAGTGCAGTTGTGTTTGGGTAGTGAAGGGGGTCGTGCTGGGGTAGTGTTTTAGGGTTTAGGGTAGTGCAGTGGTGTTTGGGTAGTGTAGGGGTCAACCAACATGAATTTGTCCTTGTGTGATGTAACCAATGCTCATGTAAAGCACTCCAATACCTGACCAGTCTGCACTATATAAAACTGCAAAAAACAAAAATAAAAAGTGTTTTGCACACTTCTGTCATTGGGCTATACGTGGGCTACCTCTGGGTGATATTTGTGCTACATTTGGGCTCTTTTTTTCTCTGGTGGCCATCTTGGGAGACTTATTTGTTATGAAGTTTCCTAATTTCCTCATTTACTACAGTCTCCTCAGTAGGAAATGCTTTCAGTTTTTTACTTTGATTCCATCAAGAAGGCATTCAGATGTGTCACACATTTGCCATAAATTCAGAATGTTAGCACTCTAGTTGTTCATTAGATCACTGTAGTAAAGCTACTGCTCACCAAGGAGTTAACTGGAAGTCTACTGCTGGTATTGAAAGTGATTGTTTCAGTCTGCATGTCAGAATTTTCTAATGAAATGGAAGAGGATTTGAGATCTCACTTAAAACATGCCCTAAATTTTCTTTTTGCAGCACTAACCATAATTTCTATGGCAAAATGAACCCCCTCATTTTGTTCCTTTTAAATTAAATCTTTTAAGTGTTACCAGTTTATTCCAATCAAGATGGCTTCAGGTGTGCCATATTTTTGTCATAAGTAAGGCTGTTAGCACTCTAGTTGTTCTTTAGAACACTCTGGGAAGCTGCAGTAGAACACAAAGGCATCAACTGACAGGCTGCTCCTGTTGAAATATAACAGGAAGATATTTGAGATCTCACTTAAAACATGTCCTAATTTTTCTTTCTACAGCACTAACCATAATTTCTATGGCAAAATGAACCCCCTCATTTTGTTCCTTTTTAAATTAAATGTTTTAAGTGTTACCAGTTTATTCCAATCAAGATGGCTTCAGGTGTGCCATACTTTTGTCATAAGTAAGACTGTTAGCGCTCTAGTTGTTCTTTAGAACACTCTGGGAAGCTGCAGTAGAACACAAAGGCATCAACTGACAGGCTGCTCCTGTTGAAATATAACAGGAAGATATTTGAGATCTCACTTAAAACATGTCCTAATTTTTCTTTCTACAGCACTAACCATAATTTCTATGACAAAATGAACCCCATCATTTTGTTCCTTTTTAAATTAAATGTTTTAAGTGTTACCAGTTTATTCCAATCAAGATGGCTTCAGGTGTGCCATACTTTTGTCATAAGTAAGGCTGTTAGCACTCTAGTTGTTCTTTAGAACACTCTGGGAAGCTGCAGTAGAACACAAAGGAATCAACTGACAGTCTCTGCCATTGTTGGATGTACATGTTTTACTGAGAATGTCAGACTTCATTCTCACATGACTGAGAAAGATAATGTGAATTTACAGAAAATATGCTCTCATTTTAGCTTCTGGATCACCTTCCAAAACTGTATGGGACAAGCATGTGAAAATAGTTTTCTCTCAAACATGATTCATGATATCCCAGCAGAAGGTTTTTCACAGGGTAAAATCACCTTAGAACACACCACAATTCCTGAAATTAGTATGGTACCATCAACAAATGAATTCTAATGTAACTAAAGTCTGTTATCACCCTTTATAGTTCTCCTTTTGGTAACCCTCAAAATCTTCGATTCACTACAATGCATTTCAATGGGGTACTATCATTTATATTGGTCCCAAGATGGCTGCCAGCAATTCCAGGATGAAGTGCTGACAGCCAATCAGATCTCACGATGACATGTGTGGTTAGGCTCCGCCCAGATATATATGTGTTTTTACTTTTGATTTTCTCAGCAACTACTGAACGGATTTACACCATTTAACAAAAGGGTTCTTTCTGAACCAAGAACTACCTCTTTGCCAAATTTGGTGTAATTCCGTTCAGCAGTTCGGACTGTAGCCTTGCATAAAGTTTCCTATGGGAAATTGATTTTTTGACTCTTATTTTTTTAATTTCTCCGCAACTACTGAACGGATTTACACCATTTAACAAAAGGGTTCTTTCTGAACCAAGAACTACCTCTTTGCCAAATTTTGTGTAATTCCGTTCAGCAGTTCGGGCTGTAGCCGTGGCTAAAGTTTCCTATGGGAAAATGAATGGGGAAAACACGTTTTGGGACCCCCTTTTTCTCGGCCCCGCTTGACGAATCACCCCGAAACTTTCAGGGTAGGAGCGGACCGGAGCGGGCCATAAAGTTTGAAACTTTCGCGAAGATTCGTCAACCGATGCAAGAGTTATTTCAAATAGAATGTTGCAGATTTCCTATGGAAAATAGGTCCTAACTATAACTATCTACTGGCGACCGCCAGTAGATAATGTATATATATATATATATATATATATATATATATATACACATATATATACAATTTTTTTACATGAAACATAAAAAATATTAGCAATTTAGTTCCAAAACATTATATAAATTACTAAAGAAATTAAAAAAGACATTTGCAAAAAATAATATAGAAATGTAGAAACAAACAAAAATATAAACATATGTTATAAAATTAACATTATAATCAAATATTAATAGTAAATCTGTTTAAACAATATTAGGAAATGCATTTAAATCCGTGAATAATGATACAGTGTCATGGGCTTTTATGGATGGAGTTCTTCGTCAGGCTGACATGGGGTAGGGGTTCCGTCGTATGGTCCGGCTTCTTTACCATTCTCCGACCGCTCAAGTTCGGGTGAATGAGTCTTGTGTACTGCATTTCCCATCGAGCGGGGTATGTGCCAGGGGTGCCTACTGTGCCCACTGCTTTTTGCACAGGTGATAGAACCTCTGGCACGGCTGATATGCTCTGATGCTCAGATTTCGGGTTGGGGATGGGGGACTGATTCTGAAGATCGCATGGCGCTATACACAGACGACATGCTCCTGTTCTTGAGAGATCCACAGCGTTCGGGCCCCACTGCATGACACTCCTTCGGCTGTATGGCAAGGCGTTAGGGCTCCAGGTTAATGAAGGCAAGTCCTGTTTGGTGGAGTTGAGGGGGGATGCTCTAGGGCGGGTTTGGTGCCCTAACATTCCTACTCAGCATAACTCCTTTAAATATTTAGGGGTGCACGTGTCTCCCATGCCGGATCTGGCCTGGGCCCTCAACTTCCGGGGACTAGACCAGCGGCTTGATCAGGATCTTGGCCGCTGAGCCACGCTGCCATTTAAACCTACGGGCACCACCCCTCTTTAAAATGGTGTGCCTCCCGCAATATTTGTATGTGTTGGGTAATTTTCCGTATAGCATTCCTCACAAATGGTTTCATTCAGTGACCGCTAAAATGACTAACTTTGTGTGGGCTGTGGGTCGGCACAAGGTGGCATTCCACTCATTGCGTAAATCTCCTTTTGATGGCGGTCTGGGTTTATCGGATCTATATCTATACTATCTTGCAGCACATATGGTGCCGATTAATGACTGGTTCCCTAGGGGGGTGGGATGACCCGGCGTATCAATTGGCAATACACTCACTTGGTTTAGACGTTTTTCTAAATTTCCTATTTTAGCGCATCTACCGAGTACGTTGCCTTCTTGCAAGCGGGTATCTCCCATCTGCTGGAGGGCGTCCCTCCACCTCATTGGTTGGGACCATCACCTGACCGAGATGAACCCTCTATGGCACAGAACATGGCTTGGTCAGCTCTCAATGCTGGAGGGTTTTCTGCCATGGGATCGCATTGAAATCTCAAACCTGGGAGATGTCTACAAGGGGGGGAATAGAGGAATTAAAAGTTAAGTACTCACTGTCAAAATTGCAGTTCTTTCGATACCTCCAACTGCGCCATGCCTTGTTGGCTCACAAGCTCCTGGGAGAATCCATGCCGGAATACAATCCGTTAGAGGCGAAAATCTTCTCGGGATGGCTAAGTAAAGGGGTCACTTCTGTGATCTATCGCTCCTTAGTAATCCATGCCCCGGTCAGGCAGAGATGGACGTTCTGGGTGGGAGCCCTGGATGAGGACGACTGGAAGGAGGCTTGCATGGCAACAAGGGAGCTGGAAATTTCGGGGCTGCCGCGTATGGTACAGTTCAACTACTTACACGTGACGTATCTCACCCCGAGGAGCTTACAACATGTATGCTCAGATGCGCGAGCGGTGTGCACATGCTGCACACTTCCCACAGCATATTTTTTCCACGTTGCTTGGGAGTGCCCGGTATTGAGGCCTTTTTGGGAGGAGGTGGGTCAAATACTATCCGCTATCTTGGGTCGACCCCTGGAGTTGACGCCCTGTGTGGTATTGCTGGGACTCATGGAGGAGGGGGGGGCCATAGGGCTGAAAGTGCCTTTCTAGGGACAGCCTGTTTGGTTGCCAAGCGGGACGTGGCCCAAGTCTGGAAACAACAAAAGTCACCGACTGTCAGAGGATGGCGTGCAGGGGTGGACTTGTGCACGCATCTGGAGAAGCCGATTTTTGAGGCCCGTGGTTGTCCAAAGAATTATGAACGTATATGGGAGAAATGGTGTGGCTATTATGGCTTATCAATATGACAAAGCAATCTTAAATGCATTTGATGTCAGAGCTTACCATCATGCCATGCTCGTATACTGATCAAATATCATACTGTGTCTTGCTGTGGTTTGCTGCAAAATTTTCGATAAAGTTCTTTGTAAAATGTTTTTAAAAAGAGTGGGAAAAATACATACACTAGTCCAACTCCAGAATACAACAGTAGAGAAACTGTAGAACTTCAGAGGGGTTAAATATATTATTCCCATTCCAAACAGTGACAGTAGGGAAAGCGTTGGACTTCAGAGGGGATAAATGTACTATTCCCATTCCAGTCTGTGCAACAGTAGGGAAAGCTTTGGACTTCTGAAGGGTTACATTTACAATTCCAACTCCAGTCTGTGCTACGGTAGTGAAAGCATTGGACTTTGGAGGGATTCAATTTGCTAATCCCTCTCCAGTCTGTGCAACTGTAGGGAAAGCGTTCGACTTCGGAGGAGTTACATTTACTATTCCCACTCTAGTCTGTGAAACAGTAGGGAAAGCATGGGGCTTCGGAGGGGTAGAATTTACTATTCCCACTCCAGTCTGTGCAACAGTAGGAAAACCGTTAGAATTCGGAGAGGTTACAATTTCTGTTCCCTCTCCAGTCTAAGCAGTAGTAGGGAAAGCTCTGGACCTCCGAGGGGTTACATTTATTATTCCCACTCCAGTCTGTGCAACAGTAGAGAAACAGCCGGACTTCGGAAGGGTTAAAATTACTATTCCCACTCAGGGCCGGACTGGGAACCAAAACCGGCCCTGGCAAAGTGCTCGGCCGGCCCCCCTGGAGGGATTGGGAGGGACGGCAGAGCTGTTTGCCAGGGCCGGTTTCGGCCGATTTTGTCACAGGGCCGATATTGCAGCTATTCTGCAAAAACGTCCCTGTAACAAAAACGGCCCCCCCAGGGGGCCAAAACCGGCCCCCACCCTGGCGGCCCACCGGGGAAACGCCCGGTGCCTGCTACGGCCAGTCCAGCCCTGTTCCCACTCCAATCCAAGCAACAGTAGGGAAACTACTTCATTTCAAACACATTACATATTTGCATAGCCATATTAATTTAGAAAAATCTAAAACTCTTAATATAAACATTATTATATAACGTAAAATATATATATATCTATTAAAAAAAATATTAACCAATTTACAAACGTCATATATATAATGTTATAATTATTTTTCAATTTAAAAATAATGGTTATTTAATTAATACTTAATTAACTTGTCACCCTATCCACCTACAAGCCTAGCAACCCATAACTAAAATAAATAAGCATAACACAATTTGCGTAATTGATAATTAAATAATTAACTAACAATTATTAAGTGTTAATTAATAATTACTTAACGTCCCACCCTACACCGTACAAACCTAGCAACCTGCAACTAAACTATAACTAAAATAATTCAGTATTACATAATGTATATAATTAATAATCACTCCAATAATCAATAATAAATGAATAATTAATTACTTAATTAACTTCCCCCTTATACCCCTACAAACCTAGCAACCCACAACCACAATATGAATAAAATGATTCAGCATTACATACTGTACATAATTAATAATCCCTCCAATAATTAATAATAATTTAATAATTAATTAATAATTACTTAATTAACATCCTACACTATACCCATACAAACCCAGCAGCCAGCACCGAAAATGTAACAAAAATATGTGTATTACATAATTAATAATTAATAATCATTTAAATGATTTATAATGAATTAAAAATGAATTGATAATTATTACCTAATTAACTTCTCAACCTAAACTCCTACAAACATAGCAACCAGAAGTCAACATATAATTAATTAAATCAGTATAACAAAAAACATAAATAATTAATATCAGTCACATACTTACATAAAAATGATTAATTTATTAATAATTAATTATTCTTAATTAACTTACCACCCTACCACCTTGCAAACCCAACAACCTGCTACAACACTGTAAGTTACTATTACCAATTAAATTAGAAATTCTAAATCACTCAAAAGTACAAACTGTATTTTAAAAAAATCAATAACAATTATACAAACAATAACACATAAAATTAATATATGAACAAATACTCATTAAAATATTTTAAACACATATTCTTTACAACTATATCATTGAAAACGATATTAACAAGAATGATATTCTTCATACCGACATTACTTACATGAAAATAATTATATTCTTGAAAAAGATATTTTTGCAACACAATATTTTTGTACACCGATATTTTTTCCAATGTTTCTGTGTTCCAATATTAAAAACTGTGCAAATACCCCCTGCCCTCCTGGATACTATCGATCAGTACACACAGGTCTCAGGATATTCCCTCAGTAGAGACAAGTCTGTAGTTAGACCCATTAATATACTCTACAGGAAAGAAACTTTAGGCAACTCAGGCCTCACATGCAATCTGACTTCCTAAACTATCAAGGCCTAGAGTTTAATGATGATCTACAAGAATCATTGCAACATAATGAAAATCTAGTCATTAAAAAAAAATCCAGCATTATAGAAAAACGTTCCCCAAAGTACCTAACATGGTGGGATGAGAGAGAGTCCATTAAAATTATCATTACCCCAATAATAAGCTAGTCTAATTACTATGGTCCCCCTCAGACTGTCAGATGAAGTCTTTAAGTCCTCTGATAAAATAATTAATAAATTCCTGTGGAAGCTCAAAAATCCCAACATCTCAAATAAAAACTAAGACTTCCTAAGGACTTAGGTAGTGTAAGCATGTTGACTAGGAAATATCAAACAGCATTTCTTTTTAATCAAAGCGCACAATGGTTTACATGTGAATCCCATTATAATTCACCATGGCTCACCTTGTAAAATATCATAAAGGAGAAATTTTCACACTTACAATTTCAAAGAAAAATTACTTACTAAACAACAAAGTTATTAAGAGTACCAGAGATGCGATTTTAAAAATTGACTATAAATTTACAGAAATTTGAATCAAGAATTAAAATCTCGCTTCACTATGAAAAAAATAAAATACAAAGACAATGTACACTTCAAGAGGAACTTAGCTGGTGTAAGCATTGCTTGCTAGGAAATATCAAACAGCATTTCTTTTTAATCAAAGCTCGCAATGGTTTACATGTGTATCCCATTGTAATTCACCATAGCTCACCTTATAAAATATCGTAAAGGAGGAATTTCCACACTTACGATTTTAAAGAATAATGACTTACTAAACAACAAAATTATTAAGAGTACCAGAGATGCAATTTTAAAAATTGACTATCAATTTACAGAGAGAGAATTCCAATCTCGCTTCACAATGGTGAAATAATCAAATTAAAATAGATAGACAATATACACTTGAAGAGGAATGGACCAAGAAAGGTATGCTTTTTGTTAAAGATTTAGGTACTAAAAACAATCCAAGATCTTTTTCCACACTCAAAGCTATCTTCAATCTAAAGATTCATAACTTTTAAAAATTCTTGAGGCTAAAAGCAATCATCTCTAAGAGTACAGCTCTTTCTTACCAAAATCCATCCATACAGTCACTGACTCATAGGATATAAAAAGCGAGGGATCTTGTATCTAAACAATATGCAGTGCTGCAACACACCTCATCTTCTCTCCTGAATTTCATACAACAGAAATGGGCGAAAGAGTGGACATTTAATTCTAATAGTTCCCGTACCACTAAACACTGGTATAAAATTTGGAACTCCTCATTTACTAAGAATATTTCTCCAAACCTAACTCAAATCAAATATTAACTGTTACACCGAGCTTTTTGGACACTGGATAAACTATTTAAGACAACCTATGGAAGCACCAAATCCTTGCACCTCCCTACGTGAGGCGTAACAAGGAGAAATATCTTTATTTCTCATTGTTTTTTCCTAGAAAGAGGAAAACAACTCTTAGGATTGTTTCTGTGGAGGAAGGTGCCCCTTCCTGCACAAAAACAATCCTGCATGCAATGGAGGCACCCTTGCATCATGGTACAAGGGTGCCTGCATTGACGCTAGTCTGCCAAAATGACACCATTGCAGAGAAAAAACAGGAATGCACAGTATTGCATACATACGATGCATTCCTGCCCCTTCACTTCGGCGTAGGGCAGCGCAGCAAGGTGACTTGCTGCACTGCCCTACGCCAAAATCCCGTGAATGTCTATGTGTAGGAGAGTAGGATCTGCCTCTTATGTTGCCCCCACTTTTTTTCTGATGTTTACACTGGTTTCTGGCTATAGTCAGGCTGGGACCCTGCCAATCAGGGCCCCAGCCTCTCTGTTCTCTCTAAACGACTTGGAGTGCACTCTAGGTGCACTAGTGATTGGATACTGTGGTACCTTATGAGTCCCTAGTATATGGTACCTTAGGTGCCAAGGGCATAGGTACGTCACAGGCTTACCAGGGGCTGAAGCATGTATTATGCCACCCCTGGGAAGCAGACTAAATCTGACACCACAGGTCTGCTACTGCAGCCTGGGTAAGGTGGTGCATGCACCTCTTACTGTGATATAGGCTACCTATATCACTACATAGATACACACATATAAACCTATAAGTCACTCCTATGGCAGGCCTTATCAATCCTGAAGGCAGAGTGCTTGGTTCCTATGTGAGAGGGTGCCCCTGCATGAGCAGAGCCCCTCTGCAGCATTCGGAGACCCTTCTCTGAGGCTGTTTGTAGTGCAGCCTGACCATATACTCTTAAGCGCATTATAACCTTGCGTTAAATGCTAACTTTGGGATGGCTGCACGGAAACATGTCGTGTTTGGTGTCAAACATCTTGGAATACTACCCCCCCGCCAGTTCTGGCAGCGGGGTAGCATTCCACCCTTCTAGAGGGATAGACATGTACCTACTGTGGAAACGCGGTAGAATCCTGAAGAGCCCTGGCATCACAAAATGGATGCCACCAGTCACAGACACTGGGCTGCCCTCCTGCTGATGACCGAAACTCGCAGTGGAGGAAGCCTAACAATAGGTATCCTGTCACAGGAGGGTGTGACCACCTTCCAGACAGCGTTTAGTGTATTGGGGCTGGGTGGGTGCACTCCTAGAGTGCTTTGAAGTCCTGCACTGGGGGAGCAGAAGGCTCCTCTGTGCATATGCCAGTTCAAACCAGCTCAGGGGCTACCTGCCCCTGCTCTGGCGCGAAACTGGACAAAGGGAAGTGGGTGTAGCCACCCACTCCCCTGACCCTCCCATAGGTGGGGTCATAGAGCTAGTCCCTCCCTTCCTTTTAGTATAAGAGGGGGAACCTGTGCATTGCAAACTAGATACCCCTGGATGATGCTCTGAAGAAGAATCCTGGACCTTCGACGTTCCACTACCTCTGGAAGACTGAAGAATCTCCCTTGGAGTCAAGGAGTGACTCCCCTGCTTGGCAGGCACCAAAAACTGAAACGACGGTCGCAGACTACCCCGCTCCCGCTGGAGCCCGAGGTCCCTGCAGCCCAAGACAAGGATTTCCTGACTTCTCAAAGGCCATCGTGAGTCCCCAGCGAAGCTGAGGCCAGTGGACCCCACGAGTGATGAGGAACCGCAGTCCCTGGGTAAAGTGCACTATTGTCAGGTGCAACCCCTTCACAACGTTCTACGAACCTGTGCTTTAGACCACGTGTGGTCCCAGCCTTTAGCAGAAATCCCTCCGAAGATCAGAGGCCTACCCTGTTCCAAGTGACCGTGGGCCCTGGTGAAGGAATCCTCTCGAGGCATCTTTGCAATCCCTTGCCAGCTGGCTTGTGGGTCCCCTGAAGACTTTTCTAAAGAACCAAAGGGTTCCCCTGGTTGCTCCAGGCCTGCCCTGACTTACCCTTGCTGGGTGAGTTCCACAGACCTTGCTGGTCTGCACCATTGACTTTTTACGCTTTCCACAAGACTTGCTGCTACCAAGGCTTGTTGGCTCCAATCGGGTTGTCGACACCCCAGTCAGCTGAAGACTTTATGGGACACACCAAATCCAGCTCCTGGTTGTCGTCGATACCTCCTGGACCTCGTGGCTGAAGAGTCAAGACACCCGTGAACGACCTGAATCTGTCGACGACGGTGGGCATTCATCTTCCTTGCCCCGGGTCACTGCCCAGTGACTTTGAACACTGTCCCCTCTGCTTTCAGGTCTTCCTTCTTCCGAATCCAGGCTTGGATTCCACCGGACACTTCTTCGGACTTCACAAGCAGCAAGTCTTCATTGGCTCCCATTGAAAACGACGCCGCGACCCGACACCAAAGGACACCTATGCACCCGTCTTCCCTGGGTGAGGTAACTCCAGCACTACAGTGCTCCTGTGGGTGTTGGCCCTAGAACTACTTACCCTGTAAGTGACTTGCTTGTAGCTACTCCCGAAGTGCCCTTTAACTCTTAATTTCCAACCGCGACTTGCCCCATTGAAGTCTACGGCGATCCATGCCTGTGTTCACGCACTGCACGCGTCCCCCGTGGGTCCTTTACTTACCTACCTTGGGTGGTTTCGTGAGGCCCCAACACTTCTGAAGGCCCTGGGCCTTGTCTCTTTGCAAGTCATTGTTCTTAAGTGTCTTTTTTAGTATATGGTCTGGTACGCCCCTAGGGCCCCAGCCATATTTGTGCTTAATTTATTGTGAAACTTTGATTTGTGCATATGTTCCTGACTTCTAATCTCATAAAGAGATTAGTAGAGAGTTGTTTAGTAATAAATACATATATATTTGATATATATACCTGTGTGGTGTCTTTTCATTTGGTGATTCAAGAGATTGTGTGGTAAAACAAGCTGCTTTACATTCCTCCAAGACTTGGCCTGAAGGCTGCTCTCCACAGCTACCACTAGGATAGCTTTCTATAAAGGTTGTCTTAAACCTACCTACCATAAGAGTCGAATTGTACTGGTGCAAGGTGTCCACTTTAACTAGTGAACAGCATATACCAGGCCAACTTCTCACATTGGTGGCAGCGTGTGGGATTCCAGCTTGCTATTGTTTTACCAGAAAATCTCTATTTGAATTACTAACTGAAAACCACTATAGGTACTTAAGGTACATATAAAGTCAAGCTTAGTATCAATAAGTTCTACTGAACTTAGAGCTGTGTGCCAAGGGATAGCACACCCTTTCTACAGCTCAAGCTAGTATCAGTAGGCCACAAACTAGTGTAGGTAGTACAACACTGCACAACACTAGAATGTCCTTAAAGGGTGGACCCAGTGGATCCACTCAGCCTCAGAATAAGGACATGGCTTTCTCTGAGTTGAGAACCATGTGTGCTGCAAGGCACCTGAAGCTAGGACAGAGTCCCTCCACACTACACCTGATAGATCTGCTGACAGCAGATGATCTTAGATTAGCTCTAGGAGCTAATGGGTCTGAATCAGTGGGTGGGTCAATTACAGTGTCTGGGTCAGATGATGAACATCTGGATGACCAAGACTCTGTGATTGTAGGGCCAGGTCCCAAGGGGTCTGAACAGGACAGAGGAATTCTCCCTAAGAGACCTGACATAGTGGAGGAGAGGCCTAGGTCCCTTTCTAGGGAATCTGAGCACTCCTATTACTCTGGCAGAGAATCTGTCTACCAGAGGAACTCCTACTTCTCAAGAAGAGAGACCTCCTCTGACAGAATGTACAAACTGCTGCAGTATGAGGAAGCAAGGTTTGCCCTCAAAACCAAGCAGTTGGCATTAGACAAGGAAGCCCTGGAGCTCCAGAGAGCTTCTAGAAAAGAGGGGTTAGAACCCCCTGGTGGCAGCAACAGTGTCCCTAGAGGCAGAGAATATATTCCAGACCATAGGAACCTGAGCAAGGTTGTTCCTCCCTACCAGAGTGGGGATGATATCCATAAGTGGGTAACTGCTATGGAAAGGGCCTGTAGAGTACAACAGGTCCCCCAAAAGCAGTGGGCAGCAATCTTTGAGGCTCTCCTTTTCAGATAAAGGTAGAGACAAGCTCCTCACTGTTAGAGAAGAGGATGCTGATGACTATGAAGTCCTGAAGAGTGCACTGATAGATGGGTTTGGCTTAACCACTTAGCAGTACAGGTTGAAGTTCAGAGACACCCAGAAGGCACAGACTCAGGACTGGACTGACTTTGTAGATTGTGCAACCAAGGCTCTGGAGGGTTGGCTGGCTGGCAGTAGGGTTACTGATTTCAAGGGATTGTATAATCTAATGATGAGAGAACAGATCCTTAATAATTGCCAGAACCAGTTGTTGCATCAATACCTGGTGGACTCAGATCTGACCTCTCCCCAGGAATTGGGAAAGAAGGCAGACAAGTGGGTCAGAACCAGGGTGAGGCAGAAAACCCAGAACCAAGGGGGTGACACAAAGAAGCAGGATTCTAAGGGCTCTGAGAAAAGTGGGGATAAGTCAAAAGACCAGAAGTCTTCACAAGGGCCCCAAAAATCTGCATCTGGTGGGGAGTCACAATCCAACAAGGGAAAAGGCCAAAAGAAGCTCTGGTGCAAATTCTGGAAACAGAAAGGGCACTGGACTTCTGATTGTAACAAGTCCAAAGACCAAACCACCACCACTCCTGCCCCTAAGACAACTGTTCCCCCTAGTTCAGCTACTGGTGGAGGTGGTACTCAGAATAAGGGTGTAGTAGGGCTGACCCTGGGTTCTGAAGTGGACTCTGGCCTAGTCAGAGTACCCACTCAGGCAATGCTGATTTGTGATGGAGACATGGACATGTCCTTCCTTGTGAGCCCCAGTAATCTGGGCAAATACAAACAGCAGCCTGTAATAAATGGCAAACAGGCTTTGGCATTTAGGGACACAGGTGCTAGTGTCACCATTGTGGCAGAGGATCTTGTGGACCCTGGACAGATCATCCTGGGCGAAATGTACCAGGTGACCAATGCAAGCAATGTCAGGACCAACCATAGTCTGGCAGTTGTAAATTTCTCCTGGGGAGGGGTAACTGGCCTCAAGAAGGTTGTAGTCAGTGCAGACCTCCTGTAGAATGTCTATTGGGCAATGATCTAGAAACTTCAGCCTGGTCTGAAGTAGAGTTATGGACTCATGCTAAGATGTTAGGCATCCCTGCAGAGGTATTTGCTGTGACCAGGTCACAGGCCAAAATGCATGACACTGAACCAGCTCTGGATCCTGAAACTATGGACCAGATGCTTCCCAAGAAGAGGAGCAGTAGGGTTAAGGCAGTGCCTTCCCCTCTGTCTCAGATCATTGATTCCCCTCTTAAGGGAGGAGGAGCAGACCCTGAAGAAGGAACTGCCCCAGAGGAACTTGAGCCTGATCAGGTTGAGTTCTTGGGGGCAGGGGGCCCTTCTAGGGAAGATCTGAGTAAGGAGCAACAGTGCTGCCCCTCTCTTGAACCCCTCAGACATCAGGCTGCTGCTGAGGCTGCTGGGAGTGCTAGTGGGTCCCATAAAGTTTATTGGGATGAGGGACTCCTATATTCTGAGGGTAGAGATCCAGCCCCTGGAGCCACCAGGAGGTTGGTAATACCTCAGAAGTTTAGGGGGTTCCTCTTGACCCTAGCACATGATATCCCTTTAGCAGGTCACTTGGGCCAAAACAAGACCTGGGACAGGCTTGTTCCACATTTTCATTGGCAACATATGTCAGAGGACACAAAGGAGTTTTGTCGCTCCTGTGTCACATGCCAAGCCAGTGGCAAGGCAGGTGGCACCACAAAGGCCCCCCTGATACCACTACCTGTGGTGGGGGTACCCTTTGAAAGGGTAGGGATTGACATTGTTGGTCCCCTTGACCCTCAAACTGCATCTGGGCACAGATTTATCCTGGTGATAGTGGATCATGCCACCAGGTACCCAGAGGCAATTTCCCTGAGGACCACCACAGCCCCTCTGGTGGCAAGAGCCCTCATTGGAGTTTTCTCCAGAGTGGGTTTCCCAAAGGAGGTCATCTCTGACAGAGTACAAACTTCATGTCAGGATATTTGAAAGCAATGTGGAAGGAGTGTGGTGTAACTTATAAATTCACCACCCCCTATCACCCACAATGCAATGGGTTGGTTGAACGTTTCAACAAAACCCTGAAGGGAATTATTAAAGGACTCCCAGAGAAGCTTAGGCGGAAATGGGACCTTCTTCTTCCCTGCCTGTTGTTTGCATGCAGATAGGTTCCACAGAAGGGGGTTGGTTACAGCCCATTTGAGCTTCTGTTTGGGCATCCTGTAAGAGGTCCATTATGTTTGGTAAAAGAGGGCTGGGAGTTACCTCTCAAACCCCCCAAACAAGATGTGATGGACTATGTATTTGGTCTCCGCTCCAGGATGGCCGAATACATGAAAAAGGCAACCAAAACCTGGAGGCCAGCCAAGAATTACAAAAAGCTTGGCATGACCAAAGGCTGTGCTGACTGTGTACCAGCCAGGACAGAAAGTGTGGGTGTTGGAGCCTGTGGCCCCAGCAGCCCTCCAAGACAAATGGAGTGGCCCCCATACAATAGTTGAGCAAAAGGGAGAAGTCACCTATCTGGTGAATCTTGGAACTCCCAGGAGCCCCTGAGGGTGCTCCATGTCAACAGATTAAAGCCATATGTTGACAGGGCTGACATGGGCTTGCTCATGGCAACTTATGAGGAACAGGAGGAGGAGAGTGACCCTCTCCCTGACCTGCTCTCACAGAACCCTGATGATGGGTCAGTAGATGGTGTTGCTTTGGCAAGCAGCCTCACTGACCATCAGCAAACTGAGTGCAGACAAGTTCTGCAGCAGTACAGACATATGTTTAGCCTGACCCCTAGTCAGACTACCTGGTGCACCCATGAGGTGGACACTGGGGACAGTCTGCCTGTCAAGAATAAAATCTACAGGCAACCTGACCATGTCAGGGACTGTATCAGGACTGAAGTCCAGAAAATGTTGGAGTTAGGTGTGATTGAGCCTTCAGATAGCCCTTGGGCTAGCCCAGTAGTCCTAGTACCCAAGCCTCATACCCAGGGTGGTAAGAAAGAAATGAGGTTTTGTGTAGACTACAGAGGCCTCAGTGCAGTCACCAGGACTGATGCCTATCCCATACCAAGGGCAGATGAGCTGATTGATACTTGGGCCTCAGCCAAGTATCTAAGTACATTTGACCTAACAGCTGGCTACTGGCAGATCAGGTTAGCTGATGATGCAAAAGCCAAAACAGCATTTTCGGCCCCTGGTGGGCACTACCACTTTGTGGTGATGCCCTTTGGATTGAAAAATGCACCTGCCACTTTTCAGAGGTTGGTGAATAAAGTTCTGGCAGGGATGGAAACTTATTTCTCAGCTTATCTAGATGATATTGCTGTCTTTAGTTCCTCCTGGCAGGATCACCTGGTCCACCTCAGAAATGTTTTGGAGGCTCTGCAGAAGGCAGGCCTCACTATCAAGGCCACTAAGTGCCAGATAGGGCAGAGTCAGGTTGTATACCTGGGCCACATTGTGGGTGGAGGCCAGGTTCAGCCTTTACAGAGTAAAATCCAAACCATAATGGAATGGGTTGCTCCAACCACCCAGATCCAGGTGAGAGCCTTCTTGGGCCTGACTGGGTACTATAGGAGGTTTGTGAAGGGATATGGATCTATAGTGACCCCCTTGAATGATATGACCTCAAAGAAAATGCCAAAAAAGGTTCAGTGGACAGCTAACTGTCAGAAGGCATTTGAAGACCTAAAGCAGGCCATGTGCACTGCCCCCATCTTACAGAGTCCAGACTACACCAAAAAGTTCATTGTCCAAACAGATGCTTCTGAGCTGGGTGTGGGAGCTGTACTGTCTCAACTGAATGATGAAGGTCAAGACCAGACAGTAGCTTTTATTAGCAGAAGGCTGACCCCTAGAGAGAAACGTTGGTCAGCTATAGAGAGGGAGGCCTTTGCTGTGGTGTGGGCCCTGAAGAAGCTGAGGCCATACTTGTTTGGCACTCACTATATAGTTCAGACTGACCACAAGCCCCTCCTATGGCTTAAACAGATGAAAGGTGAAAACCCAAAACTTTTGAGGTGGTCCATTTCCCTACAGGGGATGGACTATACAGTGGAACATAGCCCTGGGACCCGACATGCCAATGCAGATGGACTCTCAAGGTATTTCCACTTAGAGCACGAAGACTCAACTGGTCAAGGTTAGTTTAGTGTCCCTGCGTTTGGGGGGTCGTGTAGGAGAGTAGGATCTGCCTCTTATGTTGCCCCCACTTTTTTTCTGATGTTTACACTGGTTTCTGGCTAAAGTCTGGCTGGGACCCTGCTAATCAGGGCCCCAGCCTCTCTGTTCTCTCTAAACGACTTGGAGTGCACTCTAGGTGCACTAGTGTTTGGATACTGTGGTACCTTATGAGTCCCTAGTATATGGTACCTTAGGTGCCAAGGGCATAGGCACTTCACAGGCCTACCAGGGGCTGAAGCATGTATTATGCCACCCCTGGGAAGCAGACTAAATCTGACACCACAGGTCTGCTACTGCAGCCTGGGTAAGGTGGTGCATGCACCCTTTACTGTGATATAGGCTACCTATATCACTACATAGATACACACATATAAACCTATAAGTCACTCCTATGGCAGGCCTTATCAATCCTGAAGGCAGAGTGCTTGGTTCCTATGTGAGAGGGTGCCCCTGCATGAGCAGAGCCCCTCTGCAGCATTCGGAGACCCTTCTCTGAGGCTGTTTGTAGTGCAGCCTGACCATATACTCTTAAGCGCATTATAACCTCGCGTTAAATGCTAACTTTGGGATGGCTGCACGGAAACATGTCGTGTTTGGTGTCAAACATCTTGGAATACTACCCCCCCGCCAGTTCTGGTGGCGGGGCTAGCATTCTACCCTTCTAGAGGGATAGACATGTACCTACTGTGGAAACGCGGTAGAATCCTGAAGAGCCCTGGCATCACAAAATGGATGCCACCAGTCACAGACACTGGGCTGCCCTCCTGCTGATGACCGAAACTCGCAGTGGAGGAAGCCCAACAATAGGTATCCTGTCACAGGAGGGTGTGACCACCTTCCAGACAGGGTTTAGTGTATTGGGGCTGGGTGGGTGAACTCCTAGAGTGCTTTGAAGTCCTGCACTGGGGGAGCAGAAGGCTCCTCTGTGCATATGCCAGTTCAAACCAGTTCAGGGGCTACCTGCCCCTGCTCTGGCGCGAAACTGGACAAAGGGAAGTGGGTGTAGCCACCCACTCCCCTGACCCTCCCATAGGTGGGGTCATAGAGCTAGTCCCTCCCTTCCTTTTAGTATAAGAGGGGGAACCTGTGCATTGCAAACTAGATACCCCTGGACGACGCTCTGAAGAAGAATCCTGGACCTTCGACGTTCCACTACCTCTGGAAGACTGAAGAATCTCCCTTGGAGTCAAGGAGTGACTCCCTGCTTGGCAGGCACCAAAAACTGAAACGACGGTCGCAGACTACACTGCTCCCGCCGGAGCCCGAGGTCCCTGCAGCCCAAGACGAGGATTTCCTGACTTCTCAAAGGCCATCGTGAGTCCCCAGCGAAGCTGAGGCCAGTGGACCCCACGAGTGACGAGGAACCGCAGTCCCTGGGTACTGTGCACTATTGTCAGGTGCAACCCCTTCACGACGTTCTACGAACCTGTGCTTTAGACCACGTGTGGTCCCAGCCTCTAGCAGTAATCCCTCCGAAGATCAGAGGCCTACCCCGTCCCGAGTGACCGTGGGCCCCTGGTGAAGGAATCCTCCCGAGGCATCTTTGCGATCCCTTGCCAGCCGGCTTGTGGGTCCCCTGAAGACTTTTCTAAAGAACCAAAGAGCTCCCTTGGTTGCTCCAGGCCTGCCCTGACTTACCCTTGCTGGGTGAGTTCCACAGACCTTGCTGGTCTGCACCATTGACTTTTTATGCTTTCCACAAGACTTGCTGCTACCAAGACTTGTTGGCTCCAATCGGGTAGTCAACACCGCAGTCAGCTGCAGACTTTGTGGGACCCACCAAATCCAGCTCCTGGTTGTCGTCGATGCCTCCTGGACCTCGTGGCTGAAGAGTCAAGACACCTGTGAACGACCTGAATCTGTCGACGACGGTGGGCATTCATCTTCCTTGCCCCGGGTCACTGCCCAGTGACTTTGAACACTGTCCCCTCTGCTTTCAGGTCTTCCTTCTTCCGAATCCAGGCTTGGATTCCACCGGACACTTCTTCGGACTTCACAAGCAGCAAGTCTTCATTGGCTCCCATTGAAAACGACGCCGCGACCCGACACCAAATGACACCTATGCACCCGGCTTCCCTGGGTGAGGTAACTCCAGCACTACGGTGCTCCTGTGGGTGTTGGCCCTATAACTACTTACCCTGTAAGTGACTTGCTTGTAGCTACTCCCGAAGTGCCCTTAAACTCTTAATTTCCAACCGCGACTTGCCCCATTGAAGTCTACGGCGATTCGCGCCTGTGTTCACGCACTGCACGCATCCCCCGTGGGTCCTTTACTTACCTACCTTGGGTGGTTTTGTGAGGCCCCAACACTTCTGAAGGCCCTGGGCCTTGTCTCTTTGCAAGTCGTTGTTCTTAAGTCTCTTTTAGTATATGGTCTGGTACGCCCCTAGGGCCCCAGCCATATTTGTGCTTAATTTATTGTGAAACGTTGATTTGTGCATATGTTCCTGACTTCTAATCTCATAAAGAGATTAGTAGAGAGTTGTTTAGTAATAAATACATATTTATTTGATATATATACCTGTGTGGTGTCTTTTCATTTGGTGATTCAAGAGATTGTGTGGTAAAACAAGCTGCTTTACATTCCTCCAAGACTTAGCCTGAAGGCTGCTCTCCACAGCTACCACTAGGATAGCTTTCTATAAAGGTTGTCTTAAACCTACCTACCATAAGAGTCGAATTGTACTGGTGCAAGGTGTCCACTTTAACTAGTGAACAGCATATACCAGGCCAACTTCTCACACTATGTCCCTACTGAAATCGACAATATAGAAAACAAGCATCGGCATATCCAATAGGTCTCCCCTTTGGGACCTTGTAAGTGTTTAGCCAGAGCTATTGGTTTTGCCAATGTCGTTAAACTATGCTGTAGACCATTGTGGCTGCTGTGCAGCATGTTGAAAAGTTATAATAAAAAAGTGCTATAAGCATTTTTGAAACCTTATATTTAACCAAGAAGACATTATGTACAGCTGAACGACCATATTAAAAAATGAATTAACATACAAAAATGTCTTCTAGTTTTTTTGCCCTTGCAATGCTGGCAACTTCTTCCTGCCTGTTCTAATGCTCGTTTGTTATAGCTTTAGAAGTGTCTGAAGGTGATTCAGTTCACAGTGTACTATACAAAAAGAAAACATCCTTGTTAGAAGCCTACCTGTGGATACTTTGATCTAAAATGGAAGGTTTATGTATTTAAAATAATGAAAACAATTCCTGGCCCGTGCTTAATCACCATTTAAACCTTTATTTTGATTTTTTTCCTGCTGCACAGACACACTCAAGAACCATCTTTACTAGTCCAAACAGTGGGTGGGCTACTCTAGGGTCGTAGTGTTCACATTCCTGAATGTCCCCATGTTTACCAGTGATGTGGAATGTTTGGGTGGTCGCAGCCCACAACACAGTGGTCTTGTAGTAGTAGAATACTTTATTTCAGTTACCATGAACCATCAAGGTGTACATACAGTAATACAGTAAAATATGTCTAAAAAATGAATAAGTTAATAAATAAGATTGCACATGCTCAAGTCGGTTTACATTTTTTTCCCTATCTGTGTAACTGTAAAAACTCAACAAGTACACATTTAATTCCTCCAAATAGTCGATTGATACAAAATTGACTGAAAGCCTGGGTACAAATAATTAGTTGTGAGGGGGTTAAAACCTAAATCAGGGGGGCGTGGCTAAGTAAGATGGCTGAGCGGACGTGAGCCGCTTCAGCTCCGGACCTCGTCAATTGCCCCATGAGGTTACCCACAGCCTAGAGAGCAATTTTTTACCTGCTGCTCGCCCGCAGCACCCCAGGAATAGGTGGGACCCTGGGGGACGAGACAAGGACGAGCGGCAACGAGTGTGTCTCTCCGGGGCTGATCCGCCGGAGTCCCAAGGCCTCTCTCAAAATGGCATAGGGGGACGAGACGGGACTCCTACGGGCTCCCACATTTGCCGGAGGTGGACATTGGAGGCGCTTCCCTATACCACAGTAGGCAGCGTGGCCCCTCGACTCGGCGGATCCGTGGAGACTTGCCGGCTGATGTCGTTCGCTCTAAAGACCCTGAGCGTATGGTGAATGCGGGCGGACCATCACCGGCGCCATTTCCACAACCCGGATCGACCGCAGAGCGGCTACAGCGCGGTACTGGGTGAGGCGATGCGGCAGAGGGACAGCTAGGCGCGCCTACATAGAGCGGGTCGGATTCCCCCACTTCTCACCGTTACCGCTATTGCAAGGCTGGAGGGGTGGGGGAGTGCGCCTCATGAGTACAGCGCCTGACCCTAAGATGGCGGCGAGGCAGGAC
The DNA here is from genome assembly GCA_963921515.1 of Calotriton arnoldi. Taxonomy (NCBI): domain Eukaryota; kingdom Metazoa; phylum Chordata; class Amphibia; order Caudata; family Salamandridae; genus Calotriton; species Calotriton arnoldi. Next base: position 677,115 of record CAWUFW010006730.1, on the reverse strand, counting down.
TACGCGTTGGAGAGTGCCCTGCACCCTGGGCCTTGAGGGGGAGACGACCGGCAGTACGCAGTGAGCCCTCAGTTACAGTCTAACCGTTCTCTTGTGGGGGGAGACCACTTTGAAGCTGCCAGCCGGACCAGGTCTTCCCTTTGCCTGACTTCAACATGGCGATCGGTTTCCCCCACCCAGCAGAGGCCCGATTTCACCACGGGGGGTGAGCACACACTTAGGTTCTGGTCCCCAGCACCCTCATAGCCGGAAGACTCTGGGACCCTTGACCGCACACCGTGCTGGGCAGAGACCTTATGCCGCCCAAGAAAACTACAAACAAAGTTTCCCGGTACTTCAAGGCACCTGACAAAGATACCCCTCCAGAGGAGACCATTCAACCGCAAAATATGGCGCTCACACGAGAGGACTTGGTAGCCATCCTCCGCGATTTCAAGGCAGAGCTCTGCTTAGAAATTAAACAGGACCTACAGTCCTCCGTGGACCAACTGAAAGCCGATCTCACCGAGAAACTGACGGCTCTTCGTCAAGATGTGGACGCCGTGGGTACAAGAGTACTGGAGGTTGAGGAACAGGCACAAGACCTGACGACGACTACTACCAAATTGCAAGACTCCCAGCAAGTACTTCAAGCCCAGCTCCAGCAAGTGATGCTGAAAGCAGAAGACTTGGAAAATAGAACCCGGCGAGAGAACATACGAATCCGTGATCTGGAGGAGGGGGCGGAGGGACCCGATCTAGAGGCGTTTGTGTCAGGCCTTTTCGCAGAGCTCCTCGCCCCACAACAATTGAAACTCAAGCTGGACCGGGTCCACCGCGTGGGTACTCTACAGGCTGGGGGCCGCAAACGTCCGAGAGATGTTCTGGTCAAATTACATTCCTTTAAAACAAAAGAAGCTATCTTGTCGGCAGCGAGAAAGAAGAAAGAAGTGTCCTTTCAAGACCACAGATGCACCCTCTATCAAGATCTGGCCCCCGCAACCTTGGCCCGACGTCAGTCGCTGAGACCGATCACCACCAAACTTCAAGAGGAAAACATTCGCTACCGCTGGACATTTCCTTTCGGCCTTGCTTTTGAGTATCGTAACAAGCCCCACCACGTGACAGAACTCTCTGACGGCATCCGCATCCTGGGCCTTCCTCCACCAGAGGAGACTTCCACAACAAGCGCCTCGGCGGATTTGCCCAGGAGAGGCTCCCGACCTTGGCACACGGTCACGAAATCCCGATGAAACGTTTCTGTCCCACTTGGGGGGTTCACCTCTATCTCAATGCCGCAGCACCTGAGACTTCGATTCTGGCTACTTTCTCGGGAGTCGACGGTGCAACACTTGGACGAGTTCCTGGTGCCGGCGGGGGCCGGAGTGGGAGTGCCTGCAGCGTAGCCCGATCCCTATGGACCCTGAGGTTTTTATTTTTCTGTTTATTATCGTAATGCTCACTAGACAATATGGACTGGCAATCGGGGGGTTCGGGTCTTGCCCGTGCTACCCACAATTCTTCCTTTTTTTTTGGAAGAAGCTCAGGCCGAGGACCCGTTGGTCCTCTGGCCCTCAGTTTTTGGGGGGGTTTTTTGGGTGGGGGGAGAGGTCCTGGTGGTGGCTTTTGGGGTTTTATGTTTACTCTTTTAAGTCTCATTGCACTCAGTAGCGAAGTTGGGGTAGCGGCTGGGTGTGTCGCAATCTGGGACGGAGAAGTCCGCATCTCGATGGGAGTGGCCACGACTATGCGATTAAAGGGGCGGAGGTCCACCTGGGGAGGGGGGCGAGGTCATTCACCTTGATGGTTAATGTAGCTTCATGGAACGTTAAGGGATTGAATTCCCCCCAGAAACGTCAGAAACTATGGAAATACCTCGCGGACCACAAATTTGATGTAGTGGCTCTCCAAGAGACACACCTCAAAAGATCCGAAGTCACTAGGCTCCGACATAGGGCTTATCCCCTGATTTATACTTCATCTACTACCACCAAACACAATGGAGTTGCACTGCTCTTCCATAGCACAACTAAGTTTCAACCCGAAGCCGTTAAAACTGACCGGGAAGGGAGATTACTCCTGGTTAAGGGGCGGCTGAAAGGCACACTTTGCACATTCATTTCATTATACGCCCCCAATTCGGGTCAGTCCGCATTCCTTTCCAACGCGCTTGACTTGATAGGTGGATTTGCAGAAGGGCCCGTAATACTACTGGGTGACTTTAACTTAACTTGGTACGGGACAGTGGACAGCTCAAGCGCTAACAGGGCTCCTACCAACACCTTCTCCAAAGGGGTTAAACAGGGGGGGCGTGGCCAAGATGGCGGCGAGATAGGACGTGGGTCCCTATCCCTCCGGCGCCGTCAATACTGAGCGTTGTATTATCGCCCTAACTGGCGCCCATCTGACCCTGCAGACGGGTGAGCGGTGTTGCGGAGCTGTCCTGGACCCAATGGTGGGCCCCGTTCGGTGATCGGTGCACCCTGCTCCGCTGTGCGATCCCTTCTGGCCCCGGCCTTGCTGCGGCCTGGCGGGTGAGGCGCGGCCGGGCGGAGAGCCGAGCCCCGGTGTGAGCTGCGGGACTGCCTGGGGCGACCTGACACGGGTGTGTAGAGGACACGCACTGCCCCCGACGGCGCTGGACTCCCGGCGGACCGGATGGTGACGGGGCCGTGGAGCCGAGATATGGAGACGGCGCCATATTGGTGGACTGCGGCGAGGCCTGCCCGGCCCTGAACGAGCTGTTGGGCGGTGAGTGGGACGGGGCCTCCCGACGCCCGGTGGGCCCTGCCCTGGCACGGTGACTGAGGGCTGCGTCCTCTGCTGGGTGGGCGCTGCCCAGCGGACATCACAGGCGAAGAGACGCGGGCCTGGGAGGGCCACGTACGAGTGGCCGGAGAGCTCGGTCTGCAGGCCGGCGGACGGAGGTGTGCCCTGATAGCCCCCGGGGGCTGGGAGGTGTGAATGCGGAGCAACGCGGGGCTGTGCTGCGGTCTGCCGGAGTGGTAGCTGCCACCGCGGAGGGCCCGGCACCTGCCGACATCGATGTGCCACCACCCACGGAGTGACTTGTCCCGCTGCCCGTCCCCATCCGGCCCCGGCCTTGCTGCGGCCCGCGGAGAGGGGGCTAGCGAGGACAGAAAGAAGGCTGTAGGGTTCGGCTGTGCCCCTCGGGGTGCCTGTGGAAGCGTTGTGCCGGTTGGGTCCCCTGCGGACTGGGTTCCTGGAGTAGCGGCGTGAGCAGGGACCCGGAGACGGACCCTGATCAGAGGCGGTGGCGGACCCTGCTGGTAAGGCCTTGATGCGAGGCAGCGGAGAGCCACGGAAGCATTTGCGGAGGCTGTGCCATATGCTGAACGCCGCAGGTGAGGAGCTGTGAGACTGACGGGTGTGTGAGAGCGGTCTGCAGATCGGCAGACGGAGTGTGGTCCTGCCTGCCCTTGGGGGTTCACGTTGGTGTTTGGAGCGGCGGATTGCATTGAGGCCTACGACTGCAGAGTGGTTGGCGGCGAGTGCCTGGGGGGCCCCCCTGTCTTCCCGGAGACACATGAGAGGCTGCACGGAGGGGAGAGGGGACCCTTGTGCGCCTCTGCCTCTGGCGGACATTGGCTCCCCCTGCTAGCATTATCTCCTTGCGACCACCTACCTCCTGCACTCGCCCTATACTACCGGGCCTGGTCATAGCGAGGTGAGCATTGACAGGAACGTCAACAAGCGGGGAAGTAGCCATACTGGTGAATGGACATTCTAAGGATTGCGCCTGAACCACTGTAGCGCCGCAAGCTGCGGGCCCCGGGGTGTTGCAGCGGAGGAGGGGAGCCGGTAGGAGTGGAGCTTTGACCTGAGCCCCCGGAGCGCCAGCGAGGGGCCTGGGCCTGGTCTGGGGCAGTCACTTGACGGGTGTACGCCCTCACGATGTCCTCCGCCAAGGGGAGAAGGGACAAGTCTCTGAAGGACCTATTACGGAAGACCTCGGAGAATCCCGCGGCGCAGACCACGACGGGAGCAGCGCTCTTGGACGGCGAGGATGCCCCAGCGACAAAAGCTTTTATGGTGGAGCTCTTCTCCGCCATTAAAGAGGACATACAAGAGCTTCGTTCGCAGCTGTCGGCGGATCTCCGAGAGGTGCGGCGAGACGTGGATGGCATTGGAGAGAGAGTGGCGACCCTAGAGGAACATGACCTAAGTAGAGAGGACGATATGCACCAGCTGCAGCAGGAAATGCTGCGTCTACGGGACCAAAACATAGATCTACAGGCCCACGCGGAGGACCTTGAAAACCGCTCTCGGCGGAATAATATACGGATCCGGGCAGTACCATGGAAGGGAGAAGGTGATGACCTCCGTGAATATGTCAATGCCCTGCTCCTGCAAATCTTGGAGGATGAGGAAACACCTGAGGTCCAAATGGACCGTGTCCACCGAGTTGGGCTGCCGCGTGGTCCGAAGGCCCCTCCTCCTGACATCCTAGTCTGTATCCATAATTTCCAGCTTAAGGAACGTATCCTTCGCAGAGCTAGAGACCTTAATCCGATCCACTTCCGAGATCATTGCCCAGTTCTTTATCAAGACCTAGCAGCTTCCACGTTAATGAAACGGAGGGACTTTAAGCCTATCACCAACCATCTCAGAGAGCAACAGATTCCTTACTCCTGGGGTCACCCCTTCCGCCTTATCTTCAAATACCAGGGCAAACTACAGCAGATTCGCTCTCAGAGGACGCATATGAGAAGCTAAGCATAGAACGGCCAATTGCTGGAACAACGGAGGAACATCCACTTCGCCGCGGGCGTAGACGCTCTTCGGGATGGCAGCGAGTGGGGGACCGCAGCCGGGTGCTGCACCAGACATAGCTACGAGCAAGCTTGAGAGGGAGGAAGCCCTTTCATCAGTCACGCGAGTCACTGACAACCCCATCACACCCTGAGGTTCTTCAATCGGCGTCCACAAGGGCACTCTAGTAGGCGCCGGAGGGAGGCGGTCCTTCAATGAAACGTAGCGCTCCTGCACCCTAGACATCGGTGTGCTGAACACGGGGATCTACGAGAGTTCTGGACCCCGTCCACGTCCTCCCCTGTAAGACACGATTCAACCTGGGGGGATGCCACGTCCCCTGGAACATTTGTATTACCTGACGGACATATGTCAACTTATTGGTTCTTACAGTTTTGCTATTTTGCTTTTTTCAGCAATTTTTTGGGGTTGGGGTTTATGGGATTGTTTTTGGGGCTCCGCATCAGTTCATAGGCAGGAATGGCACCAGCCCAGGCCGTGGGTCCAGGGGGAATTTGCATTTACACTCCGGCAGGTTTGGCAGGTGTCTAGCTTAAACAGAGTGCAGCGCGTATGGCCCGGCGCAGATAGGCTATGCAACGCTTCCCCGTGTCACCTAGGTAGATTCGATGGTTAGAGATCTGAAAATAGTGAGCTTAAATGTCCGTGGATTGAACAACCCAGTCAAGCGCGCTGCAATACTTTCACTCTTAGAGAATGCTGAGGGGGATATATGTTTACTGCAGGAGACTCATCTGTTGCCCAAGGACACTAAGCGCATGAGAGATAAACGCTTCCCTTTGCAGATGTGGTCCTCGGGAGCCGCCAAAAAAAATGGGGTGGCGATCCTCTTTAGCATACGGTCACAATGCAAAGTAATTTCCACAGTAGCAGACATCAAGGGCAGGTTTTTAGCAGTCCGAGTTCAATGGGGAGACATGCACATGACAATAGGGTCGCTATATGCCCCAAATGAACGGCAAGAACCTTTTCTACGACTCGCACTCTCTGAGGTACTTGCCTCGCCGGATGCAGCACTCTTGGTGGGAGGGGACCTGAACGTGGTAATGGATTCCGCGATGGACAGATCAGAACAAAGGGCGCAGCAAACGGGAGCACTGTCACAGGGAGGGAGGCAATGGTTGTCTGACTGTGGGCTGAGCGATGTCTGGCGTACACTACACCCGAATACACGGGACTACACTTACTACTCTGCAGCTCACAAAACCTACGCACGATTAGATCATTTCTTAGCCTCTTCCGCACTGCGCTCTGCTTTGCACACGGCGGAGATCACTCCCGTTCCCTTCGGATCATGCCCTCATTGCAGTACAATTAACCTCGCATGGTGCGCGCTCCTCACCGTCGGGTTGGCGTCTTCGCGACTCCCTTCTACACTCCGAAGAGGTTACTGATAGAGTCCGTACCGCTATTGTACACTACCTAGCTGACAATGATCTCCTGGGCACTCCTCTTGTGGCAATTTGGGAAGCTTTGAAGCTAGTGGTGCGGGGCGAATTTATTGCGATTGCCGCCTCCTTTGCGCGGCTACGCAGGGAAAAGCGCGCAGAGCTGGAGAAGGAGGTGGGAGACCTAGAAGCAGTCCATAAGAGGACTGGCGCCCCCAGAGTCTGGAGGGAATTGGAAACACGGTGGCGTATGCTAAAACATCTAGATTTAGACAGGGCAGAATATGCCCTCCTGAGATTGCGACATAAATTCTATCTCAGCGGGGACAAGGGAGGGAAGATGCTAGCGCACAGACTGAGAGCGCGTACACAGATGACTGCGATACAGGCGATTCGAGACCGGGACGCGGGGGAGAGTACCACAGACGCCCTCATTGCTGACACCTTTCGCCAGTTTTATCAAAGCCTTTATACTAAGGGGTCCACTGGTTCCCATACCATTGGGGAATATTTGACCTCCTGCGATGTTACTCCTCTGGTTAAGTCGTCAGCAGACACACTGGACTCTGTTATTCGAATAGAGGAAGTCATCTCGGCGATTGCTCGCTTAAAACCGGCCAAATCACCAGGCCCCGATGGCTTTTCAGCACTATTTTATAAAACATTCTGTGTGGAGCTGGCTCCCCTTTTAACGCGGCTTTTTAACTCTTTCCTTGAAACCAAGGAAGTGACGCCCACTATGTCGGAGGTGGTTATTTCTGTCATCCTTAAGCCGGGAAAGGATCCTAAGGAATGCGGGTCATACCGGCCCATCTCCCTCCTTAACGTCGACGCGAAGCTATTCGCGAGCATATTGGCAGCGCGGCTCGGCCCCTTGATGGACGGCCTGATTCGGATCAGGCCGGTTTTATCCCAACGCGGCAAGGAGGGGATAACACCAAACGACTTCTCCATCTCCTGGACTACATACACCGGTCGCGTACGCAGGCCTTCTTCCTCTCTATCGATGCAGAGAAGGCCTTCGACCGAGTCGATTGGAACTATTTGTTTGAAGTCCTTCGGGCTTTCGGATTCGGCGATAACTTTATCCGATGGGTACAGTGCTTATATGCCTCCCCTAAGGCTGCAGTGCGAGTGAACGGGTGTAAATCAGCCCTGTTCCCCATCGCCAGGGGCACGCGGCAGGGATGTCCCCTATCTCCACTGCTGTTCGCGCTTTATATGGAGCCCTTTGCTCAACACATACGATCTAATCCCGACGTGGTGGGTATCAAATTTGGCGCTGACACGCATAAGATTAGTTTGTACGCTGACGATGTTATCCTCACACTCATGCAGCCCCAGTCGACCCTAAGACATTTGTCGGGAGAACTCCTCGCCTTTGGAGAGGTGGCGGGATTCAAAGTTAATTTCTCTAAATCACAAATTCTTAATGTGTCGATCCCCAAAGATGAGATTCAGAAACTACAGCAAGATTTTGCCTTCCACTGGGCCCCCAACAACATAACGTATCTAGGTGTTCACCTGACTTCAGCTATTACCAAAACCACGGCCCTTAAATACAAGTTATTATTGGAACAAACGACCAAGGCGCTGTCTGCCTGGTCTCGTCTTAATCTGACATGGTACGGGAGATTAGCGGCAGTGAAAATGACGGTGCTCCCACGCATCCTATATTTATTTCAGATGCTCCCGGTAACCCCCCGGGCACTCTGCGAAAATTGCAAGGGCTCCTAACCAAATTTCTGTGGGATCATAAAAAACCGCGACTTGCGCTATCCCTAGTAACCTCACCGAAGGCTAGCGGTGGACTCGGCTTCACTCTGGTGAGTGCATACTATCAGGCATCCTGCCTTCGCTATATCATGGAGTGGAATAGGCCCTTGTCCAGTAAGCACTGGAACTTCATGGATCAAACCGTGGCCGGATGTAACATCTGGCGCGAGCTATGGCTCCCGCGTAAACACAGGGCCTGGGGCCTATACTCCTCTCCGGTTACTTCGCCGACACTCAAGGTGTGGGACCAGTTGGCGCGCCGAAGGGGGTGGACTACGTTCCCCTCCCCTAAGACTCCTATTGTAGATAACCCTGATTTTCCACCGGGCTGTGCATCGCCAGTCTTTCACCGTTGGAGGGAGGAAGGATGTAAACGGGTGGGCTCGCTCTTTGACCTGGAGGGCTTGATCTCTTTTCATCACTTGCGCACAGAGCATTATGACCTACCTGAATCAGACGCTTTCCATTACTCACAGCTTGCACATTGGGTAACGCAGCCTTCACACTTCGCACACATGTCCCGTCCCTTGACGACATTTGAAAAGTGGCTGGTCTATAAGAAGGATGACCGTAAACTCATATCTGAACTCTATGCTATGATCATTGCACGACCCCAGACACAACGCACAAGAGCACAGGTCCGCTGGGAGACTGAGTTAGGTCGTCCTCTTACACAAAAAGAATGGGAACACATCTTTTACCGGGCGCACCACACAGCTTCCAACACCGCGGGGGCGGAATCTGCGTATAAAGTGGTTAATTATTGGTACTATACTCCAGAGCGCATCAAAACATGGGATAGAACTAAGTCAGACCTCTGCTGGCGGGGGTGTGGCCTTACTGGCTCCTTGGTGCATTTGCTGTGGCATTGTCCGAAACTAGTGAGGTACTGGACAGCGATACTTGATGACCTAGACGCAGCGTTTCAGATTACATTTCCAAGAAAGCCTGAGCACACGCTCCTGGGACTTCCCCACGCAGGGACCTTCCCCTTGGGGTCTCTGAGGGGTAAGCAAATAGCCTTGGCTTTGCTGGCAGCTCGGCAGGTGCTGCTGGCGCAGTGGGGATCCACATCAATGCCGGACCCGAGCGATTGGATCCGGAGGCTCTGGCATCTTTTAGCGATGGAGCGCATTTCGCTCCGTGTAGAAGGGAAAGGATCGGAATATGCCGAAATATGGGCCCCATTCTTGCAGCTGCTTACCAAAGACATGAGGGAGGTGACATGCCCGAAATATCTACAAATACTACAACTCATTCCACTGACGCCGCCAGGCTCCTCTATTAAGTAATGCAAAGGACACTAGCCAGGGATCGATAGTTGGGAAGGGGAAGACCAATAGGTCCTGAACTGATGCGGAGGGAGGGAGGGAGGGGGGGGGATGGGGGGTTAGGGCAGTGGGAGGTAGGGTTGTTTGTGTTTTCTTTTATTGGTTATCATTTGTTCTCTAAAAGTGGTATCTTAGATAAGTGCCTTATCACCATGATTAAAACTGCATATTATCGCGGGGTCGGCCCCTGGGGTGTAGACCTGAACGCTGTGTATTGTTCTTAAGAGTATGCTCTGCCGGCGTCTTGATGTAGGCAGCTAAGCTGTGTATAATTGCGCTCCTACCACGTAATAAAAATGAGTGATTTCCAAAGGGGTTAAACAGAAAATACTCGCACTTGGCCTGTGCGATGCCTGGCGTTCCCTATACCCCACCACTAAAGATTATACACACTATTCGCATGTTCATCAGTCGTACTCCAGGATTGATTATATATTCATTAGCCAGTCCTTGAATGGGTCACTCCAGGCAGCGCAGATAATGCCGATATCAGTTTCAGATCATAGCTTGATTACCATCGGCTTGACCTGGAACGGTCCTAAAACTGGACCTCCCAGATGGTACTTTCCATCAGTGCTTACACAGGATATGGTTCTCAGGGAGGAACTAAGGGCTGCCATCATTGACTTCTTTACCCATAACCGCCCCCAAGACACTTCCCCGCAGAACAATTGGGACGCATTGAAGGCAGTGCTGCGAGGGAAATGCGTCCAACTTAACGCGGCCCTAAACAAGCAGAGGATGAGAGAACGTTTGGATCTTGAGGGGGAGTTAGAGATAGCTGAACAGGCACACAAAGCCACACCGACACGCGCGCTGCAGAGACAACTCACCGCACTCCGGGGCAAACTCCGTTCCATCTATACTAATCGGGCGGAATACACTCTTTTAAAGCTTCGCCAGACATCCTTTGCACAGGGCGACAAGGTGGGTTCACACTTGGCGCGCCAACTAAGAGTGAAGAGGGAACCAGAATTTATTGGGGGTATCTTGGACCCACAGGGCCAACTCACACACAATGACACCACTAAAGCCAATATTTTTGGGGATTTTTATGGGCAGCTTTATCAAGGCACTACTCCCGATACGACCCTACAACAACAATACTTAGACTCTGTGCCGCTTCCGCAACTTCCCCACACGACAGCTGACTCGCCGGACTCCCCTATTACCCAAGAAGAAGTACGGGACGCGATCTCCAGGCTCAAACTACATAAAACCCCCGGACCCAATGGCCTGACGGCACAATTTTTTAAATGTTTTGCCTCTGAGCTAGTCCCTCACCTCACGACCCTATTTCAGGAAATAGTAAAAGACGCATGAGTTTCTGGTTCTATGGCTAAAGCAGTGATAACGGTCATCCCCAAACCTGGAAAGGATCCCCTACTCTGTGGCTCGTACAGACCCATAGCTCTCCTTAACCTTGACGCAAAGCTCTACTCCGCGATCTTAGCAGCGAGACTCGAAAACCTGCTGCCGGACTTAATACACCCGGATCACTCCGGTTTTATAAAAGGCAGGCAAACACATGACAACATCAGACGCACCATTCATCTGTGAGAAGTTGGCCTGGTATATGCTGTTCACTAATTAAAGTGGACACCTTGCACCAGTACAATTCAACTCTTATGGTAGATAGGTTTAAGACAACCTTTATAGAAAGCTATCCTAGTGGTAGCTGTGGAGAGCAGCCTTCAGGCTAAGTCTTGAAGGAATGTAAAGCAGCTTGTTTTACCACACAATCTCTTGAATCACCAAATGAAAAGACACCACACAGGTATATATATCAAATATATATGTATTTATTACTAAACAACTCTCTACTAATCTCTTTATGAGATTAGAAGTCAGGAACATATGTACAAGTCAATTGTTATCAAAATAAGTTAGCACAGTAAATATCACAATCTTATCTTGGCTAGACCGGGGTCTAGAGCACATAGAATCGAGGGACCCCCAGAGAACCACCCAGGTAGTTGTAGGAGACCCACAGGGGACGGACGCGGTGTTCAGACACTGGTGCGAGTCCTGTACGAGTCTATGCAAGCGGACGCGATTGGAGTTTATCAATGTTACAGGCCCCTGGCGTGTTCGAGGCGAACACACCGATCGGTCAGTACGAGTCGAAGGACGCGGTTACTGGTAGATTTACAAGGGAGTTGGACACGATGTGTCTAACACAGCCGCGAACCCTGTACGAGTCAGTGCGAGGGTCGCACGGGGAGAATAGGAGTTTTAGGATACTTCGGGAGAACCTACAAGCAAGTCACTTACAGGGTAAGTAGTTCTAGGGCCCACACCCACAGGAGCACTGTAGTGCTAGAGTTACCTCACCCAGGGAAGCCGGGTGCATAGGTGTCCTTTGGTGTCGGGTCGCGGCGTCGTTTTCAATGGCTAACAAAGAAGACGTGCTGCTTGTGATGTCCGAGGAAGTGTCCGGGGGAATCCAAGCCTGGATTCAAAGGAAGGACGACCTGAAAGCAGAGGGGACAGTGTTCAAAGTCACTTGGCAGTGACTCGGGGCAAGGAAACTGGATGCCCACCGTCGTCGCAGGATTCAGGTCGGTCACGGGTGCCTTGACTCTTCAGCCACGAGGTCCAGGAGGTGTCGATGACAACCAGGAGCTGGATTCGGGGTGTCCCACAATGTCTGCAGCTTACTGTGGTGTCAGCAACTCGGTTGGAGCCAACAGGCCTTGGTAACAGCAAGTCTTGTGGAAAGTGTGAAAAGGCAATGGCGCAGACCAGCAAGGTCTGAGGGACTCACCCAGCAAGGGTAAGTCAGGGCAGGCCTGGAGCAACCAGAGGAGCCCTTTGGTTTCTTAGAAAAGTCCTCAGGAGACCCACGAGCTGGCCGGCAAGGGATTGAGAAGACACCTCGGGAGGATTCCTTCACAGGGGCCCACGGTCACTCGGGACGGTGTAGGCCTCTGATCTTCGGAGGGATTCCTGCTGGAGGTTGGGACCACACGTGGTCTAAAGCACAGGTTCTTGGAACGTTGTGAAGTGGTTGCACTTGACAATAGTGCACGGTACCCCGGGATCGCGGTTCCTCGTCACTCTTGGAGTCCACTGGCCTCAGCTTCGCTGGGGACTCACGATGGCCTTTGAGAAGTCAGGAAATCTACTTCTGGGGAGGCAGGGACTTCGGACTCCGGCAGGAGCGGCGTAGTTTGCGACCGTCGTTGTAGTTTTTGGTGCCTGCCAAGCAGGGGAGTCACTCCTTGACTCCAAGGGAGATTCTTCAGTCTTCCAAAGGTAGTGGAACATCGAAGGTCCAGGATTCTTCTTCAGAGCATCGTCCAGGGATATCTAATCTTCAGGTTCAAGGGTTCCCTACCTTATACTAACAAGGAAGGGAGGGACTAGCTCTTAGACCCCATCTATGGGAGGGTCAGGGGAGTGGGTGGTTACACCCACTTCCCTTTGTCCAGTTTCACGCCAGAGCAGGGGCAGGTAGCCCCTGAGCCGGTTTGAACTGGCATATGCACAGAGGAGCCTTCTGCTCCCCCAGTGCAGGACTTCAAAGCACTCTAAGAGTGCACCCACCCAGCCCCAATACACTAAACCCTGTCTGGGAGGTGGTTACACCTCCCTGTGACAGGATACCTTTTGTTGGGCTTCCTCCACTGCGAGTTTCGGTCATCAGCAGGAGGGCAGCCCAGTGTCTGTGACTGGTGGCATCCATTTTGTGATGCCAGGGCTCTTCAGGATTGTACCGCGTTTCCACAGTAGGTACGTGTCTATCCCTCTAGAAGGGTGGAATGCTACCCCCGCCGCCAGGACTGGCGGGGGGGTAGTATTCCAAGATATTTGACACCAAACACGACATGTTTTGATGCAGCCATACCAAAGTTAGCATTTTACTGCGAGGATATAATGCACTTAAGAGTATATGGTTTAACCGCATCCACAAACAGCACCAGAGAATGGACTCTGAGAGCTGCAGAGGGGCCCTGCTCAGGCAGAGGCACCCCTCACATAGAGCCAAGCACCCTGCCCTCAGGATTGATAGGGCCTGCCTTAGGGGTGACTGATAGGTTTATATGTGTGTGTTGGAGAGATATAGGGAACCTATATCTCAGTGAGGAGTGCTAGCACCACCTCACCCAGACTGCAGTAGCAGGCCTGAGGTGTCAGATTTAGTCTGCTTCCCAGGGGTGGCATAATACATGCTGCAGCCCCTGGTAGGCCTGTGAAGTACCTATGCCCTTGGTACCTAAGGTACCATATACTAGGGACTCATAAGGTACCACAGTATCCAATCACTAGTGCACCTAGAGTGCACTCCAAGTCGTTTAGAGAGAACAGAGAGGCTGGGGCCCTGATTGGCAGGGACCCAGCCAGACTATAGCCAGAAACCAGTGTAAACATCAGAAAAAAAGTGGGGGCAACATAAGAGGCAGATCCTACTCTCCTACATCATCTGATTGAGAAAGTATCCAAATTTAAGATTCCTGATGTACTGGTGGGCCTAGACGCGGAGAAGGCCTTCGACAGGGTGGACTGGTCGTCCCTCTTTTTAACAATGCGGAAATTTGGTTTTGGGGATCTATTCCTCAATATGGTTAGGCCAACTACCACCTTCCAAACTCACGGGTCACGGTCAACGGCTGTCCTTCCCTCCCCTTTACCCTGAGTAGAGGTACCCGACAGTGTTGTCCGCTGTCCCCCCTTTTATTTGCCCTCAGTATTGAACCCCTAGCGGCTAAGCTTTGGTCTAATGACGAAATACGAGGCATTCCGTTTAGTGGCATGGACCACAAGGCATCTCTTTTTGCCGATGACATACTGCTCACACTTACGGACCCTGCTTCTTCACTACGGGCGGTACAAGGAGAACTACAACAGTTAGAACGGGTGGCAGGCTTTAAGGTGAATCTGTCCAAATCTTCAGTACTTAACCTTACCCTCTCTGCTACTGAGGCAAACAGATTGAGAAACCAGACAGCTTTACAGTGGGCCAAACACTCTTTACTTTATTTGGGAGTTCAGCTTACGGCCAAGATAGGCGATCTATACAAAGCCAACTACCCATCTTTAGTGGCGCAGCTACAGCAAGATCTTAAGAGATGGTCACCCCTTTACATCTCATGGCTTATACGGATCAATGTGATTAAAATGTCAGTTCTGCCCAAATTTTTATACCTGTTCCAAGCATTACCCATTGAACTTGATCGGAATCTATTGCCACAACTTCGCTCTTTGATCACTAAATTCATATGGCAGGGAGGGAGGGCACGCTTACCTTACCATGTTCTAAGATGCCCACGGAACAAGGGGGGACTGGCTCTGCCTGATTTCGCCATATACTATCAGGCCTCACAACTAAGAGTGGTGACGGAGTGGTCGGTGAGGGAATCGGATAAGCACTGGCTCCACATGGACCGCTTGGTCGTAGGAAGATCCATTTGGGATGTCCTCTGGAAACCCAAGGGAGACCGACCTGCAAATGCTTACATTAGCACCCCCACACGCACCACCTTGATCATCTGGGACCAACTCACACGGAGAGAAGGTTGGACTTCGTTCCCATCCCCCCATACACCCATCCACTTCAATCCGGCGTTCCCCCCGGCGCTGCGCGAGGGGCCCTTCGATTGCTGGAGGGAGGGAGGGTGCCTCAAACTCTCAGATCTGTTCTATAACGATGAGGTTTTAACATTTGATAGTTGTAAGAGAGAATTTGCAGTCCCTCATAGTGAGTGCTACCACTATCTCCAGCTTAAACACTGGGCTACACTTCCACACATTAGAGAGGCGGCCACTAGAGACCTTACACCCATGGAACGGATGGTGATTGACAAGGCAGGTATCATGAAAGGCACCATCTCCTCACTCTATGATATGCTACTGACCACGTTGCATACAACTCGTGCGCGATACATGACCTTCTGGGAACGAGTCCTGGGCCGGGACGTAACCGAAGAAGAATGGAAACACATCTGGGGCGACATCACTAAACACAATAAGTCTATGGCCCTAAGGGAAGCTCACTATAAGACGCTACACGACTGGTATCTGTATCCTACCAAGCTACGACGAATCTTCCCTGACACCTCTGATCTTTGCTGGCGGGGATGTGGGCTGCAGGGGGATTTCCGACACATTTGGTGGGACTGCCCGAAGGTTCGCCCCTTTTGGGATGAAATTCTCTCTCACATCAAAGACATGCTGGGGTATCCCATTCCTACTACCATAGAGTTTGCCCTTCTGGGTATTAGGGACCTGACATTAGAGCACCAAACTAAAGCCGACAAGGCGATCATGTGGACAAGTTTGGGGGCGGCGAAACTCACCATAGCCGCTGCATGGAAAAAGACAGACACGCCAGCAATTTCGTTGTGGCACGCCAGGTTATGGAGGATCCTCTCCATGGAACGCTTGGCAGACATCTTTAGAGATAACTATAAGGGCTTCGAACGTAGTTGGGGCCCACTGGTTGCCTTTCTATCTCAAGGTTTGACCTCTGCAGTCTGTCCACCCTCCGTACGGGCTATGCACCTTTTTCAAGTCTGAGCTGACCTCAACCCACTTCGTAACAGCATGACCCCCAATATGTGATTGGAGGGGGCCTCACGCTGCACACTCTAACCCACGGCAGCGCTTCACTACCTCATGACTCTGCTGCATACTTCCATCACCACCAGGACCGGGGGGGGGAGGGGGGTTGTTTTAGGGGGGAGGGTTGTTCGGAGGGGTGGTTCTAGTTTGGAGAACCTCCTCAGGGGTTTGTTATTTCAAAACTTAGCATTATTTGCCTTGCTAGGGGGGCTTGGTATGGCCTAGGGTTTTCTGAATCTGAGACCCATAATAGCTGAAAGTTATGCAACCTCGGGCCTGCGCGCCCTACTGTAGTTTTGCTGCCATTGTGCTTTTTTTATGATGCTTAATAAAAAGAATTTTGACCAAAAAAAAACCTAAATCAGATTTTAAAACATTATAAATATGCACATATATAATCCAAAAAGTAGGATTGTAAAAAATGTGTTTGCAACATATCTCAACGTGCTATCTCCTTTAGAATTTTGCTGCGCCTATGCCAAACAGCAAAAACAATGCCGGGGTCGGGTCACTTTTTAAAATTCTATGGGCCACTGGATATCTTGACCAAGCCCAAGGACCGACATATTGGACAGATCCATTTACGACGAGACCTTAGGTATGCTGAACAAAAACATAATATGTGCATCTCAGTCTCTATGTCCAAAGCACAAGCAGGACAAAGGCTTGTGGCCATGTCCTTTTTCCATTTATCAGTAAAAGATCTCAATGGAAGAATGCTTAGGCGAAAGCAAACATACAAGCTTTTTGCTAGGGGAGGAGAGATAAAATCTAAAAATGTTTGCTTCAAAACAAGGGACCAAGTTGAAATCAAGATACATGTTAGTCAATGGGCCATTTGATCAATTTCTTATGTAACCTTCATGTATGTGTGCCCAATAGCATGTTTTCAAATTGACAATATCAGCTCGAGATATAGCATTTGGCGCATCCCATAACCTGTTAAGACCCAGCCTCTGGAACCAATGTGAAATAAATTTGAGCCAGGGAATTGCCTTTGTGCCCATTAAGTTAAGTAAATATTTGAGCACATCTCTGTAATCACTTCACTCCGGTGCAGACCAGTGAGGAACCCAGTACATTAGAGGTTTAAGCGCTGCCTGATTGTTAATTCTCTTCAGACCCAATATAAAATATAATGGAATTTGAGGGGTGCTGTTAGGAACAGAGACCAGCTTTCTTGCAAATTTATTTTCAGCGATGGATAGTGGGTGCACATCTGCATAGCCCCAGATTTCAGCATCGTAAAGTGCAGCACCCTGTGCTTTTGCGCGGTAAACCTTTAGGGCTTGTGAAACAAGGCATGAACTTGTTTGCTTTTGTAGCTTAATAATAGCATTTGATCTCTGCTCTATTAACATAGCGCTCCTAGTGGTTTGTCCTGTCCATTTAAAACTCTCCATTAGCTTGACCCCAAGATAGTCAAAACTATGCATCCTCTCTAGTACTTCCCCACACATGCGAATGACATAATCTTTTGACAGGTCCGTTCCAAAAACCATATATTTTATTTTATTTGCGTTAAGCTCTAGGCCCCTTGACCTACAAAACCCTTGGAACTTGTCAATTTAAAATTTGAAGCCCCATCGGGGTTTTAGAAATAAGTAAGGAGTAATCCGCAAACAAAAGAATAGGAATCTTCCTCTTGTTCAGGTCAGGGGAATCGTTTTTATAATTTGACAGTACATCCACTATATCGTTCATGTATAGAGTGAATAGTGTAGGTGCAAGAACGCACCCCTGGTGGACACCACGCTTGACAGGGATGCATTCAATTAATTCACCCGGGCTGCTATATCGAGTCTAGTCATAAGCTGGATAAGGTTAGTAGGGACACCCGTGGATGACAAAACCCGCCATAAATTATTTTGTGGAATAAGATCAAAGGCGGCCCTGAGATCTGCAAAGGCCACGTATAGCTTTTGTTTGAGTATAGTGACATACTTCCAGTGTAACATTGCAAATTTTAAAATGTGGTCGCATGTGCTGATCTTTGTTCGGAATCCAGCCTGGTGGGGAGTCATATTATCATTAGATTCAACCCAATCTATCAATTTGTCCAGCACTTGTCGTGCAAACACCTTCTGCAGGTTATCGATCAAACTGATCGGCCTGTAGTTAGAAGGGATACAAACATCACCTTTTTTATTAATGCAAATAATTTTGGCGCCTCTCCATGATTCCAGTATCTCACCCCCTGACGCTATTGCACTTGACAGGAAATTAATGCATGGTGTCCAACAAGTGACTGTGTCTTATATAGATCGCCTGGAATTTTATCCGGACCTGGTGCCTTGGCTGGTTTTAAAAGGTCAATTGGTCTGGCTGCGTCCTCGATACTAAAAGAGACTGGGTATACTGGTTCTGAACAAGCTAAGGGTTGTGGGTCAGTGACAGTGGCATGATCATCTCTTAGTAATGGGTCATCAAGGTCCTTTGCAACATACAACTCTGCGAAGTGCGACACCCATCCAGCTGGTTGAATATGATAATGATAGGTTGTCACTTTTCCCGAATTAGCCTGGGCTACAGCCCACCAGAAAGACCGAGAGTCATTCATTTTAGAAGCTGCTAACATATCAAGCCAGATTTTATCCTCCCAGTTTTTCCTAGCGGCACTCATAGTTGTTTTATAATTGCACTGTCTTCAACAATAGATACCCTGTCACCTCCTAGGACGGCTGTTCTAAGGCACTCTTACCCTGTTTACAGGCATGGTTGAACCACTTATCTTCTTTAGCCAAAGTCGGTTTTATATAGGCAACCTCTTTATAAAAAATCTTATACATCTCATCGAAAAAAGAGTTATGTATATTTAGTATGGGACTATCCACATCCCTTGTCCCTATGTACTTTGATAGAAACACTAAAAACAGCGTATAAATTTGCGATTATAATTTTTTGTTTGATGAGACATTTGGCCATGTCACATAATGGCGATTATTAGCTAAAATTGGTTCCACCATAAATGTACGACTTGTGCTATTCATCCTTTTCAAGGGTTCCCCAGTTAATAATAAAGTTAGTGAGTTATGCTCACTGTCAGTTTGCGGCTCCACTATCATATCCACTAAGAGTGACCATAACCTCACATCTAAAGTGACGTGGTCTATAAAGCTAGTCTGAGGGCCTCTTTTAAATGTTGGAGCCGTTTCAGAATCTGGAATAGTACAGCCATTGCAAGCCTGTAGACCTCTTCCTATTGTTAGAGGGATTATTTTAAGTGCAGTGGCAAAGGGACTTTTCCTGGGGTTACCTATCAACAAAGGAATTCCCCACAGTTCGTCCTCCGCTTCAATTAGCTCTTTAATGTGCAGCAATGGTTCGAAAGTGGTGTTAAAGTGATCTGTCAGCACTACTCTGGTATTCGGCCAGGGAGTCCAAAACCTCTTCCAGGATCGATAAGGTAAGGGGTTCAGTGCTTGCCTTAGAGGATCTTACATAGATGTTTAATATCGCCAAGCAGAGACCAGTTGGTAAGGTGACAACAATACCCAATAAATCTGGGCAGTTTATGTGCAATGGGGTGTAAGAGCCTGGAAGGTAATTTTTAATTAAAAGGCTGCCTATAGCCATCCCAAATTTAACTGGTGGTTTCGTCTCTACACTGAATGTAGTATACCCATTTATAGCTACTTTTTCAGTAGCCCAAGTCTCTTGGAATATGCATACATCATAATCCCCAATGTATGATGTCCAGTTAGGGTCGACTAGCTTCGACATTATACCAGCCACATTCCAAGAAAATAGGGTAGCAGATAAATGGCATTGTCTAACCTTTTCAGAGTCATTAGAGTTTAAAAAACTTAGCGGATCATATAAATGTGTGCGATTGACCTCCTTACCATGGGATGATGACCCTCGTCCCCACTACAGGAAATTATTACTTCTGCATTTGCCCTAGACTTAAAAGCAGTTGTAGTTTCAACATCTATGTCTAAGCACTCTATCCCAGTGCTCGTGGGCTCTGTTACAGAGGTCACAAGTGGAGCATTTTCTGGAAAGATTTCATCATCGCAAACATTTACAGCCCGTTCATTCAAATTTGGATTACCACAAAGTATATCATTAGTGACATCTCTATTGGTTCAATATAGTACATTGTCAAAGGTAGAGCATGGACCCGTGGGAGCACGTTCGCTCAGCAATCTATTGCATTTAAATTAGAAATAGCAGTGGGCATAATGTTAGCCGGATTAGTCGTGTCCATTGGTAGCCATTCATATCCATTGGTCGCTTCCATTGGTAGGCGGGAATGCTTTTAACCTTATTGACCTTATTGACCTCTTGGATATGGCAGGTTCGCAGTTCAAAGTTAATAAGACTTTCGGCCAACCACTTAGAGCACAATGTAATTGAAATATAATCATTGGAGGATATGCCAGGTGAGTATCTTCTAGTATGCGTGATATCAGATCTGATAACAGAAAGACAGGTCCGCTTCCTCCTCAACCAATGGATCACTTTATTGGTCAAAGTTTCCATGTCTTCAAAAGAGACAGGTTTTAAACTTGGGACCTGGGTCATGTAAATCGTATGTCCTGAAAGGGACTCAGAAATCCCATATGTTGTCGGAGGAGAAGAATTCAAGAAGGATTGCTTTGCTAAAGGGGGAATGGAATTTCTTTGAAATGGTGCCCTCTTGTCATTAAATATTTTCTGACCGCTATCATACCCAGATGCAGGGGGCTGTTGGAAAGGTAAATAACGTTGATTAGAGAACAGGGGACCAGTGTTCCTCTGACTTGTTGAACTTGAGCAATGAAGTGCATGGGATGTTGTCTGAATCCGAGATTTGAAAAGATGTTTTTTAGCTGTCTCTGAACCGCTAGGTTGAGTTTCCGACGTAGAGCCTGGTCTCAGATCTGAACCTTTGCTGCCTCTCCCCTTTGGCACTGGGTTGTTAGGGGCCAGGCCCTGGGTAAGCTTTAGTTGATTTACTTGTGGCCTGTTAGTACACGCATGTCCACAGCGACAAGATTTACATTGCAGGCCAGTGACCAGATTAGTCCAAGAGGTGAGCATGATGCTAAGACGGTCCAGCTTGTCATTAAAGATTTGTAAGGGTTCTACTACCTTTATTGCCCGCTGTGGGACTCCTTCCGTTTGAGTAGCAACCGTTGGTCGTGATAGACCGTCGTGGGCAGGCAGCTCGCTATTGTCCTCAATCGGTTCCAATAAAGCAAAACGGTTCTGACAGATTATATTAAGGATAAAGTTCATTTTAGGTGATAGCGGATACGAGGCTGGATTACTTATTGCCAGCCGCGGTCCGTGCAGGTAACAGCGGTGGGGCCGGGTAAGGGGGATTTCGAGGGACGATGCAGAGGGAAAATTAAATAAATAATTAATTTTCCCTCTGCATCATCCCTCGAAATCCCCCCTTATCTGGGCCCACCGCCCCACCGCTGTTAACTGCACGGCCCGCAGCTGTTTATTGCGGTGGGTAGTGTCTGGTACGGGGTGAGTTCTTTATCTGAAACATGAGTGCTCAAACTTATAGTGTCAGCATCGATAGATGGAGTGGTTCCTGGCTTATTTTTCTTGAATATATCAGGGCCTCATAGTTTTTTTTACCTTTCCTTTGGAGCTTCAGGGTACAAAAGAGTCTCCACCTCTTCTATTATTGAGTCGATGTCAGCAAGTGTGTTAGTATTAATTGAAGAGAGCTCAGTTTTCCTCCTAGTCAGTTTCCGTGTTTTTTTTGTATTAGACTCAGATTTTGTCTGCTCCCCCGCTTTATGTTTACCCATGTTAAAGGTGAACACAACACACAGTGCTTAACAGATGCCAGAGAGATGGGAGGAGAAAAAAAAACGTACAGTTCCCGTGAGATGAGTTGAAGAGGGTAGGGCCCGGCCTCTTCCGGTCGATGACGGGCGTAGACGAGCCGGCTCTCAGCTCAGTCTTGGCCGCTGCGGGACGCCCTTCAAATTTAAATACAACGCCTCCAGTGGTCTTGTGATCCCTGCTATAATACAAATTATCATTAACAGTGTAAGTTTTTTTCACTGGGAATTGTCGCTCTGATTTCACAAACACTTAAGGGGCACGCATTAAAACACAAGCACACCTGAACAATGTAATAGTGCACATTGTGTTGTCGGTGAGGGAAAGAGAATAGAGATAGTGGATGAGAGAAGGAGAGAGGAGGTCAACGATGGATGGATGGATGAACAGACATTGTATGGATGAGGAGAAATTAGGGGAAGGATGGATGGATGGAGAGGAGGTGGACATTGAATGGATGAGAGGACAGAGGTGATGGATGGATAGATGGATGGATAGGTGGATGGGTAGGAGAGGAGGTGGGCGTTGGATGGATGAGAGAAGGACAGAGGTGATGGATGGATGGATCGGTTGGGTGGATATACTGAGCAAAGGAAACACAAGGAGATGATGGACGGAGCGCTGAAACTTTTCAGACACTCACCCCCAGTCACAGATCTGGGTTGAATCCATCATCATTCTTTAGCTCACTTCGCCACCTCAGTTCAGACCCAGCAATATGCAAATCAGTCTTGACCCTGTGCCTCATGGGAACAGTCCAGCCCGAACTGCCAAGCCAGGTCTTCCCTGAACCGGAAACAAGCATCCTGGGACCGGTTTCTGGGTAACACCCTTCATCAGCCAGGCTAGCTTGAATCCAGTGGCAAAGTGAGCAAGGGACCCACGTCTGGGCATACCCTGCCAACTTAGGGCGAACAAAGCAAACACAAGGAGATGATGGAGGGAGTGCTGAAACTTTTCAGACACTCACACCCAGTCACAGATCTGGGTTGAATCCATCATCATTCTTTAGCTCACTTCGCCACCTCAGTTCAGACCCAGCTATATGCAAATCAGTCTTGACCCTGTGCCTCATGGGAACAGTCCAGCCCAAAGTGCCAAGCCAGGTCTTCCCTGAACCGGAAACAAGCATCCTGGGACCGGTTTCTGGGTAACACCCTTCATCAGCCAGGCTAGCTTGAATCCAGTGGCAAAGTGAGCAAGGGACCCACGTCTGGGCATACCCTGCCAACTTAGGGCAAACAAAGCAAACACAAGGAGATGATCGACGGAGCGCTGAAACTCCTTGTGTTTGCTTGGATATACTGAGCAGACAGAAGAGGATGGATGGATTGATGGAGATGAGGTGGTGCATGGGTGGACAGGAGGTGGATGTTGAAGAATGACAGTAGGACAGAAGGGATGGATGGATGAGGAGGTGGGCGTTGAATGGTGTGAGAGAAGGACAGAGGTAGTGGATGGATGGGTGGGCATTGGATGGATGCGAGAAGGAGAGAGAGGTCATGCACGGATGGGGAGTTTGTCGTTGGATGGATGAGAGACGAGGTGATGGATGGCATTGATGGATGGATGGATGGAGAGGAGGAGGATGTTGGATCGATGGAAGGATGGATCCCAGCTCATAGAACGGCTGCTCCTCATATTACAATGCCCCAGAGACTGTGGAGACCTGTGTTTTAGAAACTTCTCGGTAATCACAGCCCCTGTGAGGACTATTCACATTTCAATGCACTCCAACTAAGGGAGTCTGTTTATTAGAAACCACTCGGTAATGCTTGCCCTTTTGGAGGCTGGTAAAATGTAAGGTTGGTGTGTTGCCTTAAAATGGAGACGTGCTGTAGAAACTACAGTATAGTCAGAGTACCTGGCACGTGAGGTGACATCTGAAGGTCGGTGTTTCAGAAGCTGCTTGTTAATTCCAACAACTGGGGCATAGGGTGACATCTGAAGGTCAGTGTTTTTGAAGCTGCTGGGTAAGCCCAACGCCTGGCACGTGGGAACACATCTGAAGACCCGGGCACGCTATCATCTGATGGGGTCATTACACTTAGGGCACGGGGAGCTCGGCTCCCCTGACGGTGTCCAGCTGCCACCTGGAAAAGTTTGTTCTGATGCTGCAGAGCCCACCTCTTCCCACCACTGTAATCCAGCCCTGGCACTCTGGGGCAGACAGGCAGCATCTTTTCCAATTAAAGTGGAATTCGAAAAAGGCATTTAACTAGCTACCTATCAAAGCGGGGCTTTGTTTTTTAAGCGTTCCTGTCCTGATATTTAGTTCCTGTCTCTCTTGCAACACACGACTCCGGCTGGTCACCTAATGATAAGACTGCGGCTGTCCGAGGCCCCCGCAGGGGGCCACCAAAGAGGGCAGCCCTCTAGTACCATCGGGGCACCCCACACCCCCTTAGGGGCAGGGACTCAGGGAGGAGTCCCCCCAGCCTTGTGGCGGCGCGCTAGGCGAGCGTCACTTCCTGGGCGCGAGGACAGGGGGAGGGGTATATAGGCCTCCCCCACCATCTGGTCATCCTCTTTCGCGCGTCGGACACGCCGTCTAGTGGGTCACTACCCTTGTCGCCATTCTTCACGCCGTCGGGTCGCTTCCTTGGTCGGGTCCGGGAGCTCATGGCGCGGTGAGTCCTTAGCAATCCCCCACCCCCCTCCTTTTAATGGCGAGTGCGACCACCACCCGGCCATCGCCAGGGTTGGGGGCCCGTATGGAGGGAGAGGGGGCAACGCTCCCTGTATGGATCCCCCCCCCGCGGGGGCATGTATCTCGGCCAGAGGGGCGTATAAGGCAGATTTAGTTAGTGGCTGGCCCTCCCGCATGGAGGCCGCTTGGCCTGGGGTGACCTGCGCCTGCCGTCCAGCCCATGTTGGGTAGCACTGGGTGCAGGCGGGCTCGGCGACGTGAGGTGGCGCCTTCATGTTGGGTCCGGTATATTGGGTGTCAGCTGTTCCCCGGTATGCAGGCTGCGTGTTTTCATTAGTATGAGGGTTGATGGCTGTTCTATCCCTGGGGTAGACGCTACATACCGTGCTTGCTGTTACATGTTCAGGTGCTTTGAACGGCCCTGGATATGCTTTGGTGCTGTTCCGCTATACAGACGGCTGCCGCACGCGAGGTAGCGGGCTGCTTCCGTGCTCCTAGGCGCTACATTGTAATTGGCTGACTCCAAACGGTTATATAGCGCAGACTCCCGTATCGGGGTTCTTGGCGCGATACAGTCGATGGTGTTAGGGCACGCGGGCCAGGTGATGTCTTAATGTATAACCTGCGCTGGCACCGGCCCGAGCTGGGTACCCCTCTCCTCCCCCACAACCCAACTCGTTCAAACCGCGCCTGGCTTTGTGGTGGGATGTCAATAGTTGAACCCTAATTGTAGTAAAGAGTGCAGTCACAATTGTGGTGTTAATAATGACCACGGTTATGCCACCACTGTGGTGCGCAGGTTGTATACCTTACAGACGAACGTGTGCTCAGCCTGGCACCCGCCGACGGCCCATAATCCCTGGTGCTGCCCATGGACCGATTAAGCTACCCATGGGCACATGGCTCACTCTGCTACCGGCTCAAGGCCATAACAGTGTGGTCTAATGTGAACAGGCACAACGCATGGATACACGCTTACTGTTTAGCCCATGTATACATTCTGGGGAATCTGATGTCCAACCTTGGGCTGCGGGAAGCCTGACCGGACCATTGGCATTCTCACAGTAGCTCGCCTGGTGTTTGATGGGCCGTCTCCGTCGTATTCAGTCCACTTCAGTAAGAAAGATGTGAATGACTTGGATGACACTGGCTCGTTTTTAAATAACCAGAGGTTTTAAATGGGCTTTGGTAAATCATAAGTAAGACAATCTCTTTTAGTCTGCAATAGATCACCCTAAAGGGTGGCGCAGAATTATTGGCCTGGGGAGATTTATGGGTCTTCCAGTGCGGAATGTGGAAAGCCATGGGCCCCGGGCGCCGTTTGAATACTTGAGCACACACCCCTATGGAGTGTGACAAATGCCTTCTAGTCCAGAGAATTGAAGTGACTAATGTGTCCCGTCGCGGAGAAGAGATCTTTCAATTCATGCTTGTCTACAGAATATTTCACGTTAAACATTCATGCAGTAAATGTTGGTGTGTTCTAGTGTTCAATATCGCTAGTCGGCAAGGACCGGGCGTGGCCCCCCCACGTCCCAATACAGAGATTTGGTCCAATAGCTCTGTGGATGGAGCACCTGCTTTGGTGTCCTCTCCAAAACATTCGCGAGGTGCTCCCTAGGCGCTTGGGAGCTGGGGGACAAGTGCCCGCCCCCCCTCGCAGTTACGCGGGGGGCCCGGTGCCGCGCGACAGAGCGTTTTAGGGGTAAGGGGCCCACCGCCCACGTGGCCGCAGGCGGGGGCGCTACAGCGTGCGAACACATTGCAACACAGGTTAAGGTTCACGGATAGCATGTAGGACCTGCTCCTCGCCGGGTGAGGAGAATGTTCAGAAATCGTGGTAAAGGGAATTTACAAAGGAGCTCTTACACCACTGATCGTTCAGGTATACTCCGGGTGCAGTGAGGTGTTTAGGCCACCGGATGGCACTGTCCCTCAGTTTTGCGATTGTTCTCTCCTCGCCAGAGTCTTGGCATTACCACTTAATGGGTTTTTCTCCTGCATTTCATCAAGAGGCGTACCTCGGGCCTAGAATCAAGTGGTAGTTGTAGGAAGAAGGGTATGGACAGTTAATCTGGTTTGGCAGGTTTAATGTATACAGTTAAGGTGATAGCACAGCAACACTGGTTCATTAGAATGCAAGAGTCGGCAGTGGATGTAGCTTGGCGCAGTGGCAGTATCGCGGCCGCTGTGGTCTCCCTAGGCGGGGGGCTGTGTCCTTAAGCTGCTCTCCCGAACCTCCCACGAATCTCTAGTTTTTGGTAGATGATTGTGCCGGGGATATTGACTTTGCTGGTAGGGTAACCGAGGGCCGCCGGCGGCATAGCTGGGGCCTGCTGTTTCTGGCCGGGTGGGGCAAAATGGGGCCCGCCTCTCGCGGGAAGTGCAACTGCGGGTGGTGGTTGGCAGCGCTCAGTGGGTATGGTCGATGCATTTACGATCGCAAGCGCTTTCCTTCTGGGGTCAGACTCTGGTGCAAACGCTGTGTGTGCCTGTTTATGCACAAAGCCCTGGTTAAACCGTAAGCAGTTACACTAAGGTATTTGAAGTCACGTATGTGACTACGCTCCCAATTGAAATGGGGGGGTCTAGAATTTCCGGCACCAGCGCTCGCGGTTGTATTCGGCAGCCCCCTCCCCCCCTTTTTCCACAAAGGGTCCACAGGTTCGAAATATAGTTTGCTCTCACACGTAACGGGCCGATTGGCTCAGGGATTACAAGGGGTCGATAACAACAATGTTGCAAGTTCGATCACATTACGGGTCATTACTGGACGGAGACGTAGTCACATTTTACCGGCTAGGCAATACTTTTAAGGCGGTCTCGATGCTTTTGCAGCGCCTGATGTTTAAGGTTATGTTGAATCTGTTTTATCATGTTTTCACAGAAAGCACGGAGCACACCGCGGGTCAGCTTGTATGCATTCAGGCCACTAGAGGGCATTGCTACATGGTTCCCGAGCTAATTTGCCGACGAATAAGTATCACAAGTTGTTTTACAGGGAAGGCAAGTCCGTTGACCAGGACATTGGCAGGGCAGGTCACAGATATTCCCTAGTCTCACCCTGGCACTAGTATCAAAGCAGCTACCCCAATTTTATTATGATAATGGAAAGCCAGAGTAATTTTGTGCCAGATGGGTTAACCTACACCCTCCAAGGTAATGCCGCGTTATGCTTTCATAATTTAGTGGCTCAGTGTGCCCTGGCGTGGTCAGTAGGTCGTAGACCTGCAGAGCAGAGGCGAAGTCACCCGCAGCGGGTGCCACGGGCCACATTCAAGTCAAGGGTTCAGATTCCTGAAGCATGGGCTATGGCACCTTTCATGGACCGGGCAAATCCAACTGGTTTACCCTTTAATTATCAGCAGTCTGTACCCTCGTATCGGGGATCATCCAGCCTAGGGGGCACATTTGGGCTTAGTCACCCCAACATGAGATGCAGAAACTGGCACACAGTGCGTTAGGGTTTGTTTCACACAGAACTGGGAGAGTCTCATGGGGCACACTTACTGCCCGTGCAGTGGATTTTGGCTGGTTTGTTTCAACTTTCCATAGGGAAGAGATAGGTGGGGTACCTAATTGCCCACAGCATGGCACATTAAGGTGGGCGCAAACCGGGCTGTTACCCATTAAATGTTTTATAATGAATGTTTGGAGCACCTGCAGCAGTGAGGGATGCTTCCTGAGTGCCTAGGACTTGAGGGTTGGTAGCACTCCCTCCCCCAGGCACAGGGCTTTCGGCAGAATGGGCACAGGCTCGAGCAGGTCATAGGGGATTCATGCGCAGTGCCTGTAGAATGTCACATACCATTAAGGGCATGTTACCACCAAAGTTGTCACATAGGTTTTGGGGGACAAACTGGGTTGGAGCAATAAATTAAGGCACAAATAGTGAGGATACATATTGTTCCCCTCCTGTTCCCACTGTATTGTCTTCTCTCTGGGTTATTAGCAGAAGTTTGAGAGGGCTAGACTTCACCTAGGGTGGTGACTGGCTTAATTCGAATCCAAAATGTTTCAGGGTTACTAACGTGTGAAATTTTCAGCTGCCTGTGCATAGTTTTATTCAGATACACAGTATTATTAATTTAAATAATCACTGTATTGACTAGTGCGACCAGCGGACGTGCACGCACCAAGGCATTTCGCAGCGGTAAGTGTTGCTATGCTGTAAGGATATAAAGGTTAAATACGACTGTCAGGTCCCGCTGGGGTGTCAGCCAATTGTCCACTTACGGGTTTAAAGGTGATTTCAAAGGGCACAGGAGGGGTCATGGCAAAGAAAAACCCGAACCAATTCAGCCTTTGGGTCTGGTGGTGGTTTGACTTCATGGTCTTAGGATCTAACCCCGTTGTGTTCAATTAAACCTTGCGTCCTTATGTGGTTGGGAAAATGAATACCGGTAAGCGGGGTAAGAAATATCTCTGATTCAGCGGCAGCATGCTTACGGGAACACTTGCACTTCAAAAATACACAAGCGTCATGCCCCAACAAGCGCCATACACAGATAACTGGGAAAAGAAGTAAGGCAGGCTTGAGAAGTGCATTGGCACATCTTGTCAGGAGTGATAGTCAAGGTATGTCAGTTCAGCCAGGCAATGTTAACACCCATCCGCACCAAGCCCATGTTTAAGTTGATCTTGGGCCGCATAGACACAGCCCAGTATTAGGCCCCTGTGGTTGTCAGCGTCGTGAATTACTAAATTCAACTGAACAGGAGGCGTGACCGGGGCTTACACTAGCAGGAGTTTGGGAGTACAAGACTCCACCTAAGGGGGTGCCTGGCTGAAGTTGATGGACTAGTCCATTGTTTCACAGCAGCTGCACATGGGAGAGTACCAACTACCTGTGCATAGTTCAGTCAGCAACAAAGCTGCCTGGGAAGTCTGGGTGCAGTGACAACAGATTAAACTAAATAGGCAACAGTCTGGCAGGAAGGAGGGATGCTGAATTGATTGCCCACGTAGCAGTGTGACCATGGCACAGAAGATGGAGGGTGACTCAAGGGACACAGGTGGTGTGACGGCAACGCGAGACTGTCAGCGTATGCTGGGTAGGAGGTTCCGTATCACCAACCAGAAGGGTGCCAGGTGGGATAACCAGTAGATATGTTTAAGAATGATATAGATGCTGGTCAGGAGAGGTTGGGCAAAGGTATTACACTTCTTGCCAGGCATTGTTAACAACCCATCCACACCAAACCCATTGCTTAGGTTCCTGGGCCGCACACACACAGCCCGGTATTAGGCACCGGCGGTTGTAGGCTAGGAGGCCAGGCAATGTAGCACAACCAATGCTAAGGACCTCTCTCCCCCACCGGACCGCCCGAGAAGGTGAGGGCAGTGGGATGGGCAATGTTGGGGTATTTTACTTGCCCATGCAGGGGCAGAAGGGTACATTGCAGGAAGCTGCGTAAATAGAGTGGGGGCAAGACCTATAGACGATGTGCACTGGTAACCACGAGAGCGTGGGTTAACATCGCAATCTCGCATCAACAGGTGAGACAGGTGGCTTGCGTCAGTTGGTTAGGCCAGAAGGTGTGCCGTGGCACCAAAGCGTCTAGAAAGATAGGTTTGGAGCACCATCACTGACAATTCCAGAGCACACCGCACCCGATTCCAGTGGGTGAAGGCAATATGCTCAGGTGTGGCTTGATCTTGTGGAGGGCAATGTCCTGGGATAACAAATCCATCTGTCAATCCAAGTAGGGCAGTTAGCGATACATAATATCAGCGAGTGGGTAACATACAGCGGTTATTCAGCGACATCAAAACCCGGCGGCACGCGCGCTTCACAAAAACACAGAGCTTCAACCAGAAGGGTGCCAAGTGGCAAAAGCCAGTAAATAGGTTTAATATATGTGTGTATCTGGCCTTACAGCTGAGTGGAGCCAGTCTCATTTAGAGGTGCGCCCAGGTGAAAATTGTGTACGTCGTAATGTTTGCATGACCAATGCGGTTTGTGGTATCTCCAAGCGGATCCACTGAAGGTGTACTGCAGCTAAACAGTAAACTGGGGACCTGGGATTCCGACACTTTTGGGGGTTTGAAGCATCCAGGGTCAGAGATGGACAAGAGGTACTGTGCATCTGTGATCCGACGGCAGTTAAGCAAGCGGGGTGCGCTGCGTAAGTTGTCACTGCACGAAAGGGTGAGGTGTCTCCAACAGTGGGCTCAAGACATATATTGTTTCAAACCAGATTTGACACCAGTAAGGTGTTCACCAGGGTTTAGCAATCAAAGGGGTTGTGCAAGCATCTGGTCATCAGGGCGAAGTGAGTGCACCCCAGAAACAAGGGTAGGTGATATGTTCCTGCAGTTAAGCTCAAATGCCCCGCCCGGTTAGCTAGATTAGCCTCACTGGGTGGGGACGCTGTCAGCCAACATAGTGTGCTGCCGTCCCAGGAAATGGGGAAACAAGGTGTCAAGCACAAAAGGCTACTATGTAATAGAGCATTTGGCACGTCCAGTGTTCAACAAAAATTAAAATTTAACGGAGCAGGTAAGCTGGTATACCTAGGGGGTTCCACCACTGAGGGAGCTGAGGGGCCAAATTCCCATAAGGAATAAGGGATGCACGGCAAGGGCAGGATGGCACCCTTGCTCATTTTCACATACTTCTAGTTATGAACACTCCTGTGCGTCATGATTTAGAAAGCAAAGGGACTGTTCAAATGTTAAGGATAATCCTTCTCGCCCTAATAGCCAAAGTAGGCAGGCGGGTTGTGGGAATGGTCACCTAACAAGTGGGCTGCTGTCCCATAGATGGGGGACACAGGTGTTCAGGCACACACTGTGCTAGAAGGACGACAGCTAGGTAAGAGCAGCAAATAGATGGGGCAATGTGAGCCATGGTGTCTGAAACCGTCCCGCCCAGAGTTGGCACGGAGCTGAGTCTTGGGATGCAGTGGAACTTTCCCGCATGGGGTGAATAGTTCTTGGCACAAGTTCACAGGCTAAAAGGGCCTTTTGTTTCATCAGACACTAGCTGATCCAGGCTAACGTCAAGGGCATTGTGATATGGATGGGGTTCATCTATCACCAGTAGGCATGGATCTCTTCCTTCTAGACTTGCAGGAGGCTCTAGAGTTGAGAGGTTGCAGGTAAGACGATAGCTGTTTTGGTGGGGGCTCTGGCGGCGACGGTGGCCACCTCCAGAGCTGTGGCGGAGTTACAGGGCGATCTGGAAGCAAAGGGGTACAGAAGGGTACTTCTGCGCGGCACCATAGGGGTGCCAGAGCCAAATCCCAGGAGCCTCATGGGAGGTTCCTGGAAAACCGTGTCGGCCCGTTAGTCCTTCGGGGGGTTGTGGGCCTGAACAACCGGGGGTTTGCTATGCTACGCTCCGCCCTGAAAGGGGCGTGAGTAATAAGGGACCATGTGTCACGTGATCCGGGAAGAGGATCACCAGAAGGGGCAGCACAGATGGGGTTCACCCCAGTGCTGCTTGGCTCATCAGGCGGGCAGGTGGCCCAGATGGTTGCCTGCCCTTGGATCGCCCGTAAGAAAACCCACCTTATTACATAACGGTGTATGTAATAAACCTGCAGCAATTTTACCCAAAAAAAATGTGTGGTGTGTTTTATTTATTAGCATGCATGCTACGTTCGAGGGGTGTGGAAGGTTGCCAATGGTGGTACTATGCAGCTGTGTGTGTGTGCGGGCGTTACAAATGGGGTCGACTGGAGTGGGGTGGTAGGGAAGCCAACAAAACCCTCACAAATGTAGTGCGCGGACCTAAACACTTGGAGAAAATGAAAAAATCGGAGTTCCTATTTGGTTCTAGTAGGTCCTAAAAGTCAGTGCATAGCTGCCCTTTGTGAGATGCCTACGTGCAACCTTCAAGTTACATCTTGGAATCATGGCAGGGCCTATTCAGCGTGTCATTCTACATACACTATTGACGTTGAGGTAAATAACACGTGCAACACGCAGCAAATTTCTAGACACAGTAAGGTGTCAGTAAGTGTTATGATGCAAAAAAAAAACACGTTGTTCGTTCTCTGACAGGGCTGCCTCTGCTTTTCATCATTCTGACAACATGAGCGACATTGAAATAGCTAATAATTGTCCCCAGTCTGTACAGTATTACTACATTATCTTACTAAGCGATGCGTCGGTGTGCAAGTGTTATAGTAAACAAAAAGGTGTTATTGTCTGACAGAGGTTCCTCTGCCTTTCATATTTCTGTTAAGAAGAGTGACAACAATTTGAGAATAGTGATAATGCAGACTGTATGCAGCAGTACTCGGAGGCGCAATAGTGGAGCGACAGGACTTATACTAAAGAAACACGTTTTTATTGTCTGGGAAGGCTTCACCTTTCATCTTTCCAATAACACGTATTTGATAATTTGATAATTCCAGAATTGCCTGCTCTTTACAAACCTTTCAAATGTTGCGTAAATAATATAGGTTGATTTCCTCAAAGGTCACATTCAGGGCCACTGGAGTTATGCGATTCTGCAGCAGCGCTTTTTTCGCATTTGCCGCATTTGCAACATAATCCATCATCTGCTGCATAATCTGCAGATTTTATCCCAAAAAAAAATTTTGAGCCGAAACTGATCAAAAGTTTTTAGGAGCTCAGCGACATCACCTTTCCTGACAGACATGTCTGATGGTACTCCCAGGAGTGCACGAAACGCTTCCCTGATTCCGAACGTACTACAAAGCCCCAATGACAGCAGTAAAAGATGCACAAATGCCAACAGCATAATGTTACATAGTGGCTAAACAGATGACAATAAAATGTGGAAACCGCATTTTGAATCCCTGCTACACCCCTTTGACAACATCGTGTGATCCTCGGCAAATCACTACTATCTCCCTCTGCCTCAGTTTTCTTTCACCAATAAAGGGAGTGATCTACAACATGCTGAACAACAGCAGCATTAACCATTGTTAAAACAAGAACTGTTCATTAAAGACCCGTTCTCTCCTCAAGTGCCATTGCTCCTACCTGTAACTAAGCTTCAGCTGTGGGCTTGGTACGGCAGTGCGGCCTCTGTAATGCCTCTCGTAAATGTTGCTGCTGACTCCGGGACCTTTTGGAGCCTGCCTTAGAGGGGCCTAGATAGCTGACCATGAGCATGGTGCGAGGAGAGGGGGAAGGGCTGCCGGTTGCACAAGCTTTGGGTGAGGACTCAGGGAGCAGACACAGCCCTGGAGGCCCAATGTTCTTCCACGCTTAAATTGTATAGTATTGTCCACCCAAGCCTGGAAACCGGGACTGAGGCAGGCTGCTGGTGATGAGTGGGAGCTCTGCTGGGTTTATTTATTTATTAGAGCCTGAAAGTCCCACGACGGTGCAGAGTGCCAAATTAAAGTAAACTAAACAAAGAGCCTAGGAATGGAGCAACTGCGTCATCGTGTTACGGCCATGAACCAACAGCGACTCAAAACACGAACACTAATTTTCTGCTCAGAAACAAATTTTTAAAAATTATAGTGCGCCACAAGTAAGATAAATGGCCTGAAGCGAAATGACCAATGTAACAGGGCCAATCGCCATGGGCGTGACAAACACACCAAAAGGAGGGACAAATTGCACTATTCAACACACAATAGAAAGACATTTAGAAAGGCACACAAAGGAACCAAAGAAAAGCGATGGCCGTGGCCTCATCCCATAGAGTGAATGCAGCATGTCTTGAGACAATGCAGCATGTCTTGAGACAGCACATGCCCGCTGCCTAGACTCGACGAGTAAAACTGTTCTGGTTTAGTTAATTGGTTATAAGCAAACTGACTTGAATGATTTCATTAGAGGTTAAGGCACCAGTTGCAGAGATTTACGAGTATCAAGCAAGTCTCATGGTATTATACTTGTACAACAGCTCAGGTGTTTAATAAGCTTGTTGGAGAAATCAATGTTTGAAACATTCTTGAATATCACACGTTTGAAACATTCTTAAATATCTTAACAATTAACATGCCTCCTGCAGAGATGTGTGCCTAACATGTAGACCTCAGATTTGTGTGATGTGTTGGTTAGCTCACTAAGTGACACATACTTTGTAGAGACCGTTGTGTAATCTGCAGATCACAAATTGCTCAGTGAGTTATTTTGTCTGCTGCAACCAGCCCCCCAGACTTGCACAAGAGCTGAGAAGGTTATTTTGGCTCTGCTCCCAAGTTCGTTTTCCCTAGTCCTTGCCTGACACCTGGGGAAGGTGACTACCCCCCCATCTTGCAGGAGAGCAGGGGAGGCTTGAGTCAGTCACTGCCCTGGTGCCCCATATCCATCTTACCCCAGGCCTTGGCAGAGTGAGGAGAGTGTGATGCCTGCTGCCCCATTGCTATCTCTAAGGGCCTGCAAGGGTTGTGTGAGCCCTATGTGGCTTTGTCAAAGGAATAGACAAGGTTGAGGTCTGGAGCCACTATTAAACCCCCCAGCGATCCACTAAAAAGGTGTACCACTTTTAAGATGTCTATTTTCTTACATTCATTGATTGCTCCATCCCAGAAGATATCTGGCAAAATATGGTGCTCTCTAAAAGGCGTTTATTGATTAATCTCTCACCTGCTAAGGGTTCCTTTCCCATATCTCACCATAAACAATGAGTTCCCAACGGATGAGTCTCCCATTTGTGCACCAGGGTGGGTTCCCCTGCAGAATAGGGTCAGCCATTGGTTCACCAATTGTGGCCATGGTCCCCCTACAGAGATGGACCCTCAATGTACTTCATAGACGTTCTGCTGCAGATTAGGGTCAATATTTTGTGCATCATAGTTAATCCCATTAATAATTCCACTGCACAGAAAGGGCAACCAGTGGAGCATCAGAGAGGCTTATCTTGTCAAGGAGGAGTGTTCATTGGTGTTCCATGGATTGGCCCCCAGGAGACAATGGTCCAGAATTGGCATGTCTGTTGTGGTTGCCCATGAGATTTATTGATACCCAATTTTGGTTACCTGTTCACCTGGAGGAGTCTGTTGGTCCCGGGTGCTTTTATTTAATGCAGTACATATCTCATCGCTACTAACGTACTTGCGGTAGCATTATTCACTGTTACATAATTGTTTGATTCCTCTTGGTGCTTTCCCGTTACCTTTCCCAAGCCCATCACTGGGCATTTTAGGACCTCTTTCCTCCCTTTTGGATAGCGACTATTTTTTCTCTGGGGTTACACCGCTTCATACTATATCTATCAGCTTGGATGCTCTGCCCAGTAATTCTTCTATTTTCGCATTTGTGGGACAGGCTGGCATGTTTTTTAATCAATTTTAATACTCGGACTCTAAGTTCATGTATCTCCTAATGATCTTTTAAACCTTTTTTTTAAACTTTTGTATGTAGTAATATATCCGTTTTGTTAATGTAAGCACTTTTGATGATGTTACATGGTTACCACACAATTGCGCAACATTCTAATGCATTACATCATGTGATCGAATATTCCGTTATTTAAACAGTAACTAGCAATAATTATCATTCATTCCACCCACATAAACAGTTAGGTGGGCGGCCTCACCGACAAACATACAAGGATATGGTAGACATGTTTCCCAGAGCACTATTTAAGTCATATATATCCTGATGATTATTCCATAAATCTATTGAGGTTCGAAATGTCCACAGAGGAGGGGTCCTTGGCTCATATTCTGATTATTTATTGTTCAGGAACAATTATTGGTCAATGTCCTTTTTGAATTATGTCTGAGAGAATTATCTCTCTCTTTTGTATATTCATGTTTTTGCACTGCACTTACTGTCACCCTATGATCACATTTGAGCACTAAGCACCATTTCTTTGAATATCTTTAAACACTGCATTCTTACACATATTGTTTAAAACACTTGAAGGAATTTTATAGCAAGAGATTCAGTTGTGCGATAATCAGTTGATATCACTGAACAGGTTTTAATTTTCTAATCATACCACTTTAAGCCCTTGCTGTGTTTTTGGAGGATGGCTGCACAGCAGGCTAGGACTACCCGCATTTTAACTTTGGGGTCTTCTCACCAGTGAGGGAAGGATGTTTTTCGAAAATAATTTAATCAGTGAAGCAAGCAACACTGAAGAAAATCACAACATAACTATTTAGAGGCTTGCCTTGATCACACCTGTACCTCAGTTCTCTTCTAAATGTTTTCCTTTAGGCCAAGAACAAAGCTGATTCCAAGCAAGAATGGAAATGATAGAAATCTGAAGAAGACCAAGTTCTGAATACCATATCTACCAGTCAGCCAATCAAAGACCAAATAAAGAATTTCTTACAAAACCGGGTGTGTCAACAGTTGTATTCACCACTGACCGGGCCTGCAGCTGGGCAGTGGAGAGCTCCCAGGACTCACTTCTCCCAAGTGGTGATCACTGGAACAAAGACGTCTTAGCTTGCAATGCTCATGAAAATTAATGTGATGCTTGTGTATTGGTGGACTTAATGGATTAAATATGTCACAGATGACAGTGTTAGCAGTAGAACATTGTACCATGTGTTGACTTTGTGAATATGATGCCTGGCTGTTTAAAAAATAAAAACAATCTGCTACTTCCTTTTCTCACATGTACATGATCTCAACATTTGTCCATGCTATACTGTTGAGGATCTTGATTTGTGCTTTGCTGCGAAGTGACGTTGCTGGGCATACATTTACATTCAAAGCATAAATGGGCTTGTAAAGAGACTTCAAGGCAAAGAGAAGTGCTTAAAAGTTCACATCAATATTACTACAGCTGACTTGAGAAAAGGTGGCCACCAAAACAGGACAATTCAATTACAGAGGATCTCTAATTTTAAACAACAAAGTCCGCCCGACACTGTCTCGGTCCTGGGACCGACCGACCTCCAGTCGGCGGTCCGGACCGCCTTATTACAATGCGACAGAAAACTGTTCGGTTGCATACTCCCATTTCTCAATGGGAGCTCGTATTACGGCCGTAAACCGGCTGTAACACAAGATCCCGTTGAGAAATGGGAGGTGTTGTTCATCCCTGCACCCTGTGGCAGGCACTTCAAGGTGCAGGGATCAACAGGGGGGACCATAGGTGCCCCCTCGGCCCCCAACCGTTGGGCACAGGCACAAGGGGGCCCTGCTGGAGGCCCCCATACACACTATCCAACATAGTTTCCATGTCGGACAGGCTGGTATGAAAACCATGTTGGAAACCGTGCATCATAATCCCAAGGGCGGAAAGGTCCGCCGTTTGGGATTACGATTTGATTCCGACTGGCTGACGGGCTACATATCGTAAGGCAGCCAGTATGACCAGCCGGTTTACTTTCCGACCGCTAGCATCACAATGTGGCGGTCAGAAAGTAAACCCATTACGATGCGGCCAGGAAGGCTCCATGGGCCGCATCGTAATCGGCCCCAAAATGTTAATTCCAAGTCGTCTTAAAGAAGCTTCTGAATGTATGGATTGGCGAAACCTAAAAGAATGAGATGTGGTCTAGTTGCTTTCTTCCCCCCCGGAAGCTAGAGTGGTATGTAAATATTTCCAGATTAAAATATAATCTAATTCGAATGAAGACCCAGAAAGGTTTTACTTTATATTTCTGTCAAGGTTTTTGTGTAGTACTTAATTCAGTGTAACTTCTTTTTAGATCTAGCCTAGAGACAGCTCTAGCTGTCTGCTAGACTATCGTAAAAATACAATAATACATAAAAAAAAAAAAAACTTCATTGCTCTGTTGCAATGTCAAACACATTGTGGACCAGTCGACATGATAACAAAGACAGATAAAGGCAATGGGGTCAGCCTCCTTCAGCCATTAGCTTTGTTGACAGTGTCATTCACATTTTAGATCAGCTCACAAAACAGCTGTATGGTGTTTGAAGTGTCAGTCAACTTGAGTGATTGCATTTTATTAATTAAAGTCTGATTCCACATTGAGATTCAAAGGTGTGTTCCTTAGGACAGACTTGCGCTAGCTGCATTTAACCCTGTATATCTCTCAAACCCAGGGGCATAACTCAAGCCCCTGCAGCTCCTGCGGTGCAGCCTCCTCAAACTTCCAGAGTCCCCCAGTCCTTCGGGGGGGAGGGGGGAGGCATTCAGTCCAAGGCCAACGAATAACTGTGAGGCTAAGGACCCCTCTTCACATTCTGCAGGGGGGCCATCATTTTGCGTTACGTCACTGCTTAAACTAAAGCGTTAATAAATTGCATCATCACCATTGAGGTTGGACATTTTCACACAAATCAGCTCTGCAAAAACCTTACCATTTGTTCCTTCTCTGTGCCTCCTTTGCTTTGATTATCACCACATGGAAGGCTTGAACGAGGGTTGCTACAGCCACAGCAGCGCCTGATGTTGTTTGGAGACTGGGCCGTACTGGGAACTCAAAGCAGCCCTGGCAATTTTGTCAGACCGCCCCTGGAATGTGGCGAAGGGATGCAAGTTTGAAGCACTGCTGCTTTTGTTACAGGGGGGCAATTTTGCAGCACTGCTGGAAAACCGGCCCCCAGTAACAAAACCGGCCCCCACTGGTGCAAAACCGGTCTCCACCCTTCCAGCCTCCAAAGGTAGCGCCCGATGCCCGCTAGGGCCAGTACGGTCCTGTTTGGAGACATTGTGCTTGCACTGTGCATGGACTTTTAAGTGGCCTTTTCCCCACAATCTGACAAGCGTGAAACGTGAAATGCCCATAAATAAGACTGAGGACACTCATTTACAATGCCCTTAGAAAATGTCTATGCTTCTCCAGTATTTCCCCACAAACAGAAATACATACAGGTAGCTAAGCAGAAAAATGCCTACATATTTATTTCACAATTGCAGAGCAACGGGACTTTTATGAAACACTACAGAATCTAAGTGGATTTTCCCACAGTACACTCATTATTTTCGCACACATTTCTGTGCTTCCCATGTTCAAGTTTGGTCTCTTTCAAAACTACTTTGAAGATGATGGGGTCAAACTAGATTGTTGGTGATTTGGTACAAAGGAGGTTTGTAATTTACACTTTCCTTAGACTGTACATACATGCTTATGCGACTGTGCCACGCTCAGAATCTCACCCACCTGATCGAAGGATCCTATCCGCAGAGGGCCCTGTTCTTCACTTCTCAGCAGTCTTCAATGCCAGTTTACATGCAAATGCTGGGAGGTGCATTCGTGGAATACAAATGTCATTGATATTTGGGAGGGCAGCGTTAGAACCCTGCACCTTTACGGGACGTGAACTTTGGCAGGGCTGCAATTAAAGGTTTAGAGCTAATGGCGAGGGGTCTGATAGCAACAAGCGGTAGGACATTCTCATCGGTGTCAGCATCACATCACCCTTGGCCATGGACAGGATTAGAGCAGCAACAATGTTTATAGACATACAGAAGAGGAGCAGAGCAGGGACACTATCTACAAACGTATAGTTGGAACATCCTGGCACCTTCTGTTGTTCCTTCTGAGAAGAATGCTTTTCTTTATGGGAGCTTTGATTAAGAGTGAATTACTGAA
Organism: Calotriton arnoldi; assembly: GCA_963921515.1. NCBI lineage: Eukaryota > Metazoa > Chordata > Amphibia > Caudata > Salamandridae > Calotriton > Calotriton arnoldi. Next base: position 637,436 of record CAWUFW010006730.1, on the reverse strand, counting down.
AACATGAAGTAACAGCTTTCCTTTCTATAGATTGTGGAACATAGACGGGTATTCGGACAAAATATTGAGTTAGAAATATCGAGGCACAGAAATATTGAGTTTCAAATATCGTGATACACAAATATCGTGATGCAGGAATATCGTTTACAAAAATATAGATTTTTAAGGTAAGTAATATCTGTTAAAACTATCTATTGTTAATGTTGTTTACAAAAATATCTTTGTAAGGAATATCGTTTTTTAATTAGCTTTATGTATTTTAGTAGATGTTTTAATTAATTGTATATGTTATAAAAAGTTTGTATAATTATTGTTAATGTTTTTAAACATATATATGGTAAATCTTTAGTTGTTTTTTAATGTAATTTAATTGTTAATTGTAATTTTTAGTGTCGTAACAGGTTGTGGGGTTTGTAGGAGAACAGGGTGGGAAGCAAATTAATTATAATTAATAATTATTTAATTTTACTTATTATTTATTTATTTGATAATGAATTTTGTAAATTGTGTAATTAATTTGTTTTTTAAGTTGTAATTTAGATACGGGATGTGGGGTTTGTAGGGGTAAAGGGTGGGAAGTTAATTCATTTTAATAAATTAATAATGTTTAATTAATATGAATTCTTTAATTGATAATTAATTATGTAAATTGTGTAATTAATTTGTTTTTTAAGTTGTTATTTAGGTGTGGGTTGTGGGGTTTGTATGAGTAAAGGGTGGGAAGTTAATTAATTTTAATTAATTAATAATTTTTAATAATATGAATTATTCAATTGATAATTAATTATGTAAATTGTGTAATTAATTTGTTTTTAAGTTGTTATTTAGGTGTGGGTGTTGGGGTATGTAGGGGTAAAGGGGGAAGTTCATTAATTTTAATTAATTATTAATTTCTAATTACTATTAACTATTTAGTTGTTCATTAATTATGTAAATTGTGTAATTAAGATATTTGTTATGTTACATTTCAAGTGCAGGTTGTTGGGTTTGTAGGGGTACAGGGTGGGAAGTTAATTAAGAAATTATTTATTGATAGTTAATAATCAATTTATTATTAATTATATAATTGATAATTATGTAAATTGTGCAATTATCATACTTCTGTTATATTTTAGTTGTTTATAGAGGAACAGAGTGAAAAATATTAAAGTAATAATAAATTACAAATTATTTATTAATTTATTAAAAATCGTTTTAATTATTACTTAATATGTTAATTGTGTAATACTTTTTTTATTTCAATTACATTTTAATTGCTAGCTGTTATGTGTAAATATAGGGTTGGATTTTTTTATCAAATTAATGATATTTCTCTTAATTATTAATAATCATAAAAATTGTAATTATGTAATTTGTTTAATTTTTGTTAAAAGTTACATAATTCATGTTTATATTTAGAAAGTTATATTATTGAGTATTTAAATGAGCTGTTAAAATATGTTATTTGTTTAAAGTGAACTACTCTCTCTCTACAGTTGCACAGACTGGAGTGGGAATAGTAAATGTCACCCCTCCAGTGTCCAACACTTTCCCTACTGTTGCACAGACTGGAGTGGGAATAGTAAAATTGTACCCCTCCTGAGGCCAACGTTTTCCCTACTGTTACCCGCTTTCACTACATAGCTCTTTTCTTTTACAATTAAAAAAAAAAGAAAATTAGAACTCCAGCTAAACATACATGTACACAACAAAACAACATGCTACACAAAAAAAATCTTAAAATAATTCTATACAAAGAAAATGATATAAACTGGGTCACATAACATGAATCACCATTGAACCCACGTGGCTTAAAATCCTTTGTTACTTACTGGAACCACATCTGTTTAGTAATATAACGTGAACTTCTTAAGTTTAAATTCCTCTGCCCCTCCTTATTCAATTGAACACATCCTCTTCCTTCTGACGACACATCTACAGTGTACACACCTCTCTCAACGTTAACCACTCTCTTACAGTTCCACCAGTGTCCACCCGATACCCTCATAGCTGACCAACACACATTTTTAACTGAAACTGGAACATCAAACTTCTCTTCACCTCTACTTACATGACCTGCTTTCCTCACACAAACAGGCTAACTTGAATATCACATTGTTTGACTCTCTGTCTGTTATCGTAGAACCTCTTTTTCTTTTCTAGAGCCCACTCCACTCCACCCTGACCCTAACACTTGCATCAAATTCACCCACAGACCTGAAATTTTTCCCCCATTTCAACATCCACGCTGGGGCAAACTCAGTAGGAGGTTTCCTTCCTCTAAGACGCTAAAAAAGGTGAAACACAAGTCGAACTGAGAGGCGTAGTGTGATAAAACCACAGCATAGATTTCACAGAATTGGCAACATTATAATCATTGGAGATAGCTCATTGGATGCAATCATCTAAAACTCTGTTCATCATCTTAACCAAACAATTAGTTTGGGGATGATATGAAGAACTCTTGAGATGGGAAATCCCACTCGTTTCGAGAAAGTCACTCACATTCTTAGACACAAATTGGACACCATTATTCAACACGAACGCTGAAGGAAAACTTCCTTTAGAAATGTATCTTTCAGGAACTCAATGACCAACCCTGATGTAAACTCACTAACAAACCTGACCTCTGGCCACTTACTGTAATAATCAGCCAAAACCAAAGCAAAACGAGAACTTTTCAGGAGCAAATTGAAAGGACCCACAATACCTATGCCAACCCTCTCCCACAGGACGATGGTAACTCTATAGACTGATATAACTTTCAATGCCTTACCTGAATTACTACAGACCACACAACCTTTTATAGCATAATACATTTCTCTGTCCATAGAAGGCCACCAGAAAACATTCAAAGACATCATTTGGTCAGCATTCACCCAAAATAGCCTTCACATGCTCTAGCATTTATATCATCCCTGAAATTTGAAGGTGGAATTAATTTATCATCCCTAAACAACAAACCATCTTCAACCATCAACTCATCCGCAACCTTAACAAATGGTTGAAGATTGGTGTCCAGATTTCTTACCTTTGGTCAACCTGACATCATGCAGTGTTGTCCTCCAAACTTCTTCTGAAAAAACACCAACCTCACCCAAATTCACTGCTGCTACAATACAGTCCTCTAAATCTTCATCATCCTCTGTGCCTGAATCTTCAGCTGGAAAGCTGGACAGACAGTCAGCACACACATTCTTTCCTCTAGGTATGTGTACTATTTCAAAATTAAACTGAAGGAGTTAAGTAGACAACCTTGCAATTCTTGGTGTCATACTAGTAATTGTCCCCCCCCCCAAGAATATATACCAAAGGTTTATGATTAGTCTGAATTACAAACTTCTTTCTCCACAAATAATTCTTAAACTTAGAAACTGTCCACCAACAAGTAAGTAACTCCTTCTCAATCAAAGAGTAATGCATCTCTGCTTCTGCCAAAACACGCAATGCATAACCAATCATCAGCACATCATCAGTACCCTGTTGGGACAGAGCAGCCCCTAAACCTACATTGCTGGCATCAACGGTAACCACACAAATCAGTCCAAGATCATAATATTTCAATGCTTTTGACTGTCAATTGCTTCTTCACCAATTCAAAAACAGTTTGACACTCTTCACACTACACAAACTGAACATTCTTCTTTAACATACTAGACAACAGTCTCATTTTTTCAGCAAATTTCACTATAAAACCTGGATAAAATTCACACAGCCCCAGTAAATATTTTAACTCAGCTTTGTCACTTGGCGGATCAGCCATGCCTTTGACCAAGCTAGGTGTGGGTTTAACTCCATCTTGAGAAATCACACGCCCAGGTATTCCACTTTATCAGTCAAAAACACACACTTTTTTCACATCAAGACTATCCAATACTTTTGAAATCTCATTAGAACAACTTGGAGAGCTTTGTCATGAGCTTCTCGATCAGGAACATAAATAAGTACATCACCCTTAAAAATTGAGTTTCCAATTATCTCTTTCAAACTATGACACATAATTCTCTGGTACACCGACTACGGACTCCAATCCAAATGGTATCCGACAATATTGAAACATACCAAATGGTGATACAAAAGCTGTAAGATGTCTGGACGTGGGATTCAACTCAACCTGATGATAGGTGGAAGCTAAATCAAGCATGGTAAACAATTTATCATCTTTTATACTAGCCAACATTTCAATAATATTTGGCAAAGGATGTGAATCAACCCAAATTTCTCTGTTCAAACAACGAAGATTAACGCACACCCTTAATTCACAGCCCTGCTTGCGGGCTACCACCAAATGTGACAACCACAAAGAGAACTCAAATGGTTCAATTATCCCCCTGACCTGTACAGAAATGAGTTTATTTTCCAAATCTTTACGGATACTGAAACATACCCATCCCATTTTATACTTAACAGATTGGGCATCATCCTTCACCCTAATCTTATGGCTGAAATGTTTTATTTTCCCTAACTTGCCTGAAAACACATGTGGGAATTTATTCATAATATCTTCCATAATTTAGTCACACCCCATAACTAGCACTTGCTCACTCCATCCAGACTTCAACACCATTCCAAACAAGATTTAATTGAACCATCGTAGTATGTTCAATCCTTTAACTGCTACATGAATTTTCCCAAAAATGTTTCTACCTTTGAATTCTAAAATATCTTCATTCTACCCAAGCAATAACATTTTCCGACCTTCGTACTAGACTGGTGAACGATCAGGAGGCTGTAGACATTTATCACCCCAGTTTTCTCCGAGCAATTCCCATTTAATCATAGTAATACGTGCACCTGAGTCAACAGAATACCATCACCCACACGAATATCAACATAGGGATCTATACACTCACTGGGGTCCTCTCATTTAACATCTTCACAACTAACCACCAATACCATGTCAAGCAAATCGTTCTCTAACTTCTCATCCCCACCATGAATAAAATCATCTACAACACGTCACTTTCGTAGGGCGACTAACCCTTGGACTTTGATACCCTTTGGCAATATGCCCCCATTTGCTACAACTTCTACATATTACATTTTCTGCCGGGAATGGTTTACCATTTGCACCATGAGCTGTATTACCACATCTCACACATGCATTTAGTTGTGAAAAAATGGGACAATTTTAACAACAACATCCTTCGAACTTTTCACTAATTTTGAACTTGTATCTTTAACAACGCCCACTTGCTCAGGTATCTTATTCTCCAATTCTTTTACAGAAATTTGAGAAAGCTCAATGATTTTCACCATTTTGATGGTATCTTCCAAAGTTAGGTTGTCCATGGATAACAATTTGTGACAAATACTTTTGTCACTGCAATGACTTATATACTGGTCTCTCACCAATTGATGCGCAAGGACACCAAATTGATGATATGCAACTAACTGTCTGAGTGAGGCTATATATGAATCCACATGTTCCCCAGATCGCTAAACCTGTTAAAGACAATTGTGCCTCGAAACCACCAAACTTGGCTGTATATCGAATCTACCCTCTAATTTCTTTACAGTTTCTTCGGTATTCATCAAGAAGATCATTGACTTCCAAATTTAACTCGGGGAGATGCTTCAAAATCTCTCTTCCTTCAATCCCCAATGAATAGAGTAACAAATACTGTTTCCTCTCAGGTCTAAAATGTAAAGCACCTATGGCTCCTAAGTATGTCTCGAATGCATCAAACCACTTTTTGAATGGAATAGGAGGATCACCTGGTGTATACACAAAATGAGACAGCGGATTGACAAATTCCATATCTGAGACTACAGGGAGCAGAGAACAAAAACCCAGGTAAAGTACAACTAAAACAATAAACAAGGTGCAAGAATCAAAGTGACACATTATGTAAAACATCTAAATGTTATATAAAGAAATATGTGTCCACTGAACAGAAAGCATTGGACTGCTGTGCTTATAATCTCTGGTGCACGAAATACCCTTGCAGAGAAGAATGTCACACACCAGATTAGAATATCGCTTGCGGTGCAACACTCAAACATTCTCCATTGGAACATCAATTGTTTGTGAAGCGGATAAAATATTGTGCTCTTGAGCGTAATCTTTGAGTGTCTGCTATTGTAGACCAATCGCCTGTGACGAAGAGCCAAAATCCCGTAGGTTAGCATGGATGTAAAAGCATGGTACTTACTTTTACCATAACAAACCGTGATCCAACATAAGATGCCCACCATGCCATGGATATAGAAAATGGTCAAGAAATCTTCCGACCCAATTTAAGATGTTCGCCACGCCATAGACGTAGAAGATGCACTGCGGCACCTCCTTGCGTCAAGTTGGTGCTCGCATCTTTGCTTACACAGACAGAATTAACACTGTGTTCCACTGTCAAGGTACTTCCAGGCCTTTGCGTTCCAACATTGAACTGTGCCAAATGCTGTTCCCTGCCCTGTCACTGGCCACAGAGCCAAAGATGGCCAGAAGGAAATCTTAGGGAAGGAGCAGCTCCCTGTCGCCTCCACCAACGAACAATGTCACCCAGGAAATCTTTAGGAGCAGCACACAAAGTTTTCCTTCAAGGAGGAGGAGGTCCAATATGCAGGTCCACCTCGAGCCGCTCGTAGGTACGAAACTCGTCACCACAAATTAATAAGTGACCATAGTAGCGAGTAGTCGTCTTTAAAACAGTATTTATTTAGCTCAGTGCAGAGCGCGCTGCTCATCACACACCAGTCCCTTGTCCTATGCCCCCAACGGTCTCCTCTCATTTCAAAAGACAATCAAACATTCTAAGCTGCATAGAATGCTCACAAGTAAGCATTCTATGCTTACTCTAAACTACTACACAGGGGTTCTCCGCTATCTGTCTCAATGGAGAATATGGTCACTGCAGTCCCTGCCGGCCAACGATTCCATGCCAGTCACTTATCACACATTGTATCAGATCTGACTTGCTGGTAGCAAAACATTGGTTTGTAGGGGCCATTGGGCTGCTGCTTCTGTTTCACCAACAATAAAGGAAAGCCCCTAAGGCCCATGAAACCAAAAGTGTGTATATCTTGCCAGGGCTCCATAGAAATACAGTTTAAGGTAGGCACAGCGAGGCCTTTGGCATCATGAGAGAAAGTGACAGTGCTCTATTTCACTTTAGGGTGTTTACCTGCTGAAACAACTATATCATGACAGATTTTAGCATATCAAAAAATGCTTGTGTTGGGATGACGGGTATATTGCAGAAGAAGCAGAAACCTTTCTGGTCTACCATCATTTTGATTATTAATATATGGTCTGCCAAAGAGAGAGCCAATCTGACCATAGATTCACACACTCAGTTAACCTATCGATTGTTAGCCCATAATTGTCCGTGAAAACCACTGAGGGATCACAATGAGACTTGACACGAGGAATCGCACTGAATTCTCTGTCCACTGTATTGGATATTCCCTCACAAATTCAGCTGTTCCGATGGTCAAGGGGAAAAAATAACGATTTATTCCAATTATCATTGATCTTGAGTCGGGCAGACCATCAACTGTCAATATCGGAGAGAGATTGTGTCAGGGTCACTCACATACAGTAAAATATTGTTGGCAAATAAGGAGACAATGATATGCTGCCCAGCAAATCTCATCCACTCTTTGAGTGGTGTTCCTGCATGATCCTGCCAGTGGCTCCACCTCCAGAGCATAAATACTGGGGGCAATGGGCTTTCCTGGTGGGTGCCCCTGATAATTTTAAATGGTTAGGATAGTATGCATCGACTCTAATGTGGGCAAAAAGGTCAGAGTACAACAGAGAAATTCAAGAAAGCAGCATTGTCCTCAGTCCCACTCTCTTGAGAAATTCCATCATGTTCCCCAGCTCTAATGAGTTAAAAGCCTTCTCTGCCTCTGTAAAGATGGCTGAAGCTTTTAGTTTGGGATTTATTTGTTCAATAAAAGTGACAATTGTGTGTAGATTAAGCAGTGTACCTCACCCCTGAACAAAACCCACCCGGTCTTGTAGGACAAGTTCTGGCATATATGGATGTGTGGGTTAACAAAACTCTTCACTACGATCTTGGCATCTGTATTTAGAAGCGAAAGGGGTCATTGTGACACACAAGAGGATCCAGGCTTACCCGGCTTCAGGAGAGCAATTATAACTGTTTCTCTAAGAGATGACGGTAGATATCCCCTTTAATGTCCCTCAGCAAACATTTCATGAGCGCATATGTACAAGCAATTTATGTACTCCCTACAGATGTCAGTCCTTAGGCCATCAGTTCTCTTTATAGCTATAAAGGACCTAAAATCACAATAAAAATATCAATTGGTCAATCAAATAAATACATGATCTTACAAGATAAACGTCATTAAAACTTTAAAACGATTGCAACTTAGCATAGTATTCTTCTCTAAAAACTTAATTGTGAGGATACCATCAACATCCTTCTCAGTTTATGTCTCTGCAAAATAAAAGTGGAAATTGCTAGTCAAATAGATGAAGACTACAGCTGCTAAAGGAATATAAAGGCAGATCTACATTGGTTAAAGTGAAAATTTTAAAGAAGAGGTATAATTTATAGTTTCCTCAACTTAGTATAAAAAACACAAAACGTAAAGTGCTTTGAATTGAATTCCTATCACAGGGGTAAGATGGGAAATTATCCCACACAAACGTATCCTGGAACACGACTAACAAGTGCACTGCATTAAAATGGAACTTTGACAGTACAAATCTGTGCTGAGTGTTCACAACCATAAATAAGTACGGTTGCATGCCAGGATTAGCTAATAAAAGAGACTGAGATATGACTTTCAATTTTATATTCTCTTTAGAAGTCATTCTGTATCACAGAACCTGAAGAGTATGAACTTTAATTCCACTTAGTAAAATGCGGCATCATCTCTGGATCCTTGAAATATTCTAAAATAGGTATTCAATACACCTGGCCAAATTTTGAGCAGTAACGTACAATCTCTCTATTTAAATGGCCTCTGGTTTTGACCTAATTGAGTACCATAGAAGAAGGGGACTCAACCTAATTAAATCTTCCAAATATGCCAGTCCCTGTTCAGAGTGCCATATTGAGGTTGAACAATCAGATGGCACTGCCAACATTCTTCTTAAAATACATATTAATAATAATAATAATACTAATCTTTATTCAGCAGTAGTCACAGCCATAAAAGAAACAACATTAAAAAAATAAAAACACAGCATCAAATTCATTTGTTAGCATCATATCACTTAAGAGTGCAAAGATCGCAAGTTGGCCAAGTAAATATCAGTCATCACCCTCAATCGGGTACAAATATAAATACAGATCAAGATGAACAAGTGTACAGTAATCCAAACCATAAAAGAGACCACAATTAAAAACCACATAAAATTCAATTTTGGTGCACATGTCCCGTAGACTGAGCAATATTGCAGACCCCCCTATACTTTTCAGTCACATCTAGAATATCTTGACTTTAGTGCTGCTCTTAAAAAGTTAATAACACTAAAAAGCGTATGAGCATTCGGCAAAAGCTGTAAATACAGTAGAACTACACGGGCATGCTTAAATCTCATTTCTTTTAAAAGCGCTTTGAGAAACAGTCACCTAGGGTGCGTAAAATATTTACAAAGGAATACAAAATGTAGGGTGTCCAGTGGAGACCTATTGTCGCAGCCACAGGGACCTCTATCTTCTAAGTGTGAAACAAAACCGGGGGGAGATGCCAACAAATGGTGGAGCATGTTCAATCTAAAACGGGTAATTAGAAAACTCTTGTGTGCATTTGTTAACATCATTAAATAAGACTCCATGCCCTGCACAGACTTCACCAAGACATGCCCTCTTGCCATGGGTTTCCTAAGTTCGATTTCCTCCCTAGAATCCATGGCATGCTTATAAAACAATTCTTTCACAATATTCTTGTCCTGACGTGTCACAGTGTCATATCTATTGAAAATATCTGCTCTGCCCAGAGCCGTGAGGGTGTCCTTGACATATCTTAACCATGGGATTTTTAATGCATGCTCAAGTGAGAGGCAGTCCTGAATTACTAGTCGGTTAAAACCTGCCTCCTGGCTAGACCAGATCTTCACCCAACATAACAAAGGTTTGACGGCCACCAAATCCATTATATACTTAATTCCTAATTCTTTATGGACGGTATATGAGGGGGTGCCCTGTGGTACTTTCAAAATTCGTCTGAGGTATTTATTTTGTGCGGTCTGTATTTTGTTGACCACAGAAAAAACCCATATCTCACTTCCATATAAAACCTTAGAGATACAGAAAGAGTTGTACAACTTTAAAATTACCCCCAGTGACCATGTTTCTAGTCTGTGGGCAGAGTTTGCAATTGCTCCCATTGATTTTTTCATGTCCAGTATCTTCCCCCGGTTCAGGACTTTAAAATTAAGTTTCTCGTCGAATAAGATGCCCAGGTAAGAAAAGGCTGGGACCTTCGCTAAATTATGAGAACCCACTTTGTAAGTGGTTAGTCTGCTGGCCTGCTTACCGCATTCCATGATGTATGATTTGGTCAAATTCAGTGACAGGTCTATACCGTTTATAAAGACCACAAACCCATCAATTAAGACCTGCAATCCTCTTGGTGTTCGTGCTAACAGTACTGCGTCATCCGTGTACAACAAGACGGGGACCGGTTTCCTGCCTAACCTGGGTGTGTCAGCCTGTAAAGCGATCAGGGATGATTCTAGACCATTGATGAACACCATAAATAAACAAGCATTTGCAATGCAACAGTCTCACCTTTGGGACCTTATAAGTATTTAGCTATGCACCATATTATCCATGGGACCACCTGCACTCACTTTTTAGTTAAAGCCCATTGCTATCAAACACCCCGACTTGTTAAGCACTATCTCCGGCCGTCAGGCCAACCTATTGCCCACTTTTGCTACTATTGTCCACCTCACCACTGCATCTCCCACAAAACATTAGGCCAACTGTCTCTCCTGCTGAAGTCACTTCCCTACCACCATCACCACTTACTAATCCCACAGTGCAGTGATATTTTTTTACATGTTTGGTGCAATTCTGTGTTAATATTAGCAGGACAGTACGATGAAAGTACAGGGACACCTGTCCGGCAGTGCAGCTGCGTGTCCTCCTGTTAAATAATAAAATGGGGTGGTTATCACTCTGAGTTTTTGATTAAAATATGTCCCCAAGGCCAGTATTTCCCAGGTGGGAGCGAGACTGATTCCCAGAATTGCTGCGAAGACTTCCTTCTTTCCGGTGAAATCTATGTCTCCCTTTCTGCACTTATCTTTTACAATGAAAGTCTGGCAGTGAGAACTGCAGGTGCCTTGCACTACTAATACAATCAGATTGTACACGCAGCGGCGTATGGCACGTCTAGCACCAAACACATGTGACAGACGTGCACCTCCAACTGTGAATGCACTTTACACATGCCAGACATATAAGGTTTATCTGTTGATGCAGTTGCAATTGAAGCGCATCCTCTTTCAGTTGGGCCCTTGCGCTTTTCTGTCAATAAGCAGGTGATTTGTTTTACCCTGACACCCTTTTTAATGCTTCCTCCTTACCAAAACGCGCTCCCCTTTAAAGGCAGCATAAGGCATACAGGTTACAGAATAGACACGCACATAGAAAAGGTAAGGAATGCTTATCTAATTGTAAGCAGAGTAGAAGGCTGAATGCAAATATGAAATAGAAATGGATGGTGAGGCTCGTCAGCTAAGTAAACTTCACAGTGAACCGGAGAGGCAAAGGAGAAAGATTACCAACTTGTGTTAGTTGTCACCGACTCCTCGTCGCTGTCGCGCTCGTAATGTGATTTTTTTTTTTTAATGTTTTCATGTGAGCCCTGGCATTTAGAATCGGACAAGTGATTATTAATAAAAAAAGCTATTTGGCCTTCGGGTGGCCCCCAATATCTCTCTTACTAGACAGCTGAATTACTCCAGGCTTGTGAAACTAGTGCGGGAATCCCTTCGCAGATGGAGGCCTCACTCCCTTTCGTGGCTAGGTCGGATAGCAGCGGTGAAGATGGTGTTACTGCCTCAAATTCTTTACCTATTTCATACCCTCCCGCTGCTGCCTCCCACCGGGGTCCTCCGGACCATGCAGAGGGATATTGAGCGCTTTATCTGGCGTGACCAAAGAGCTCGGATGCACCGTGATCTTGCATACAGAGACCCGGTGGAGGGGGGACTGGGGGTTCCAGATTTATTGGCATACTGGCGGGCAGCTCAGCTGAGGGCATTAGTGGAGTGGTCTCGCCCTGAATCAGAGAAACATTGGCTGTTCATGGATAGGGCTCTTGCAGGCCGCTCGCTATGGGGGGTTCCCTTTCTCCCTCGCCGGGGGCGACACCGCAGTTTGTACTTGTCGGAGGTGACCCGGCCCATTATGACAGCTTGGGATAGAACAGCGACCGCTAGAGGACTTACGACCTTCCCACCCCCTATCACGCCCATTGTAAAGAACCCAGACTTCTCGCCCGGCCTTGACTATGGGGCATTCCACCATTGGACGACAGACGCTACTCGTTCCATTGGGCACTTCTTTGATCTTTCAGGCCTACGCCCGTTTGTGGAGTTTTGCACGGAACTCGGGCTCCCTGAAGCGGAGAGATACCGATATCTTCAGATACGTCACTGGGTGCTGCAGGAGGGGGTGCGGGAGGGTGCAGAGAGGTTGCTTACACCATTCGAGAAGTGGTTAATCACAAGACATGGTGACGCACGCTTGACCTCCAATTTGTATAAATTCTTACGGAGCCCGCCAGATACAGAGAAATCCCCTGGGCAATTGCGTTGGGAAGGTGAACTGGGAAGGGAACTCTCACTGAAAGAATGGAGGGACATTTACCAACGGGCCCGTCGCACGGCCCGTAACGTATCTTCTATCGAAACGGCTACTAAACTGGCCACCTACTGGTACTTAACCCCCGTACGGCTTCATAGAGGCAATCCTTCGCGTAGTCCGTTGTGCTGGAGGGGTTGCGGCATGTCGGGTACTCTCACCCACTTGCTTTGGGATTGTCCGTCTTTGGGGACATATTGGCCACAAATATTGGATGAGATTGACTCACATTTTGCCACACAGATTCCGAGATTTCCGGCATATATCCTCCTGGGCCTTCCCAATGCCATCACCTTCCCCCTTCATTCTAGGAGAGGCAAACAAATGGCCCTGACCCTGGGAGCAGCAGTTCAGAACATTCTCACACACTGGGGCTCTACGACAGTGCCCACCCGATTAGGCTGGTTACACAGATTATGGTCCATTCTTGGGATGGAGAAGATTGCTCTCTCTTTGACCAACCCAGGGGCCTCTTTCCACGAACTCTGGGCCCCTCTCTTGGTGCTCTTGACATCGGAATTCACAGAACTCACTTGTCCCAAATATCTTAGACTATTACGACTCACAGACCCCCCGCCGGCGCCCACGCCTGTTGCATCTGCCACCTAGTTGCTTTTGGGACTCACTTATCAGGCCGCAATAATTCTACTGTCAAGTGCTTACTTTATGCTGTGGACGAAGAGGGGGTGGGGGAGGGGGTTTTGTATTCTTGTTTGTTGTTGTTACTGCCTGAAATATATGACAGCGAAATGCCGGGTTGTATCCCGATGATTGTGGAGCACGCTGGCTCATTGGTTCTTTTTGCGTATAAAATCAATAAAAGAAATTTAAACCTATAAAAAAAGCTATTAATAGCGGCGGCCGCTACCGAGGGGTGCGCGAGAGTGATCGGAAATCTACAATTAGCCATCTGTATTGCGCAAGTGTAAGTAAAACCACAATTAGCCGAAATACGAAATAGAAATGGATGGTGAGACTCGTCAGCCAATTAAACTGTACAGTGAACCGTAGAGGGAAAGGAGAAAGATTACCAACTTGTGTTAGTTGTCACTGACTCCTCGTCGCTGTCGCGCTCGTAATGTGATTTTTTAAAAAATGTTTAGCCGTCTGTATTGCGCATGTGTAAGTAAAACCACAATTAGCCGTCTATATTGCGCATGTGCAAGTAAAACCACAATTAGCCGTCTGTATTGCGCATGTGTTCTGGACAGGTCAGGCAAAAAAGAGTGCAAATTCACCCAGCCAATCCCAGGACAAAACAAGCATTTACAAATGCAATAGGACTCGTATTTACATGAGACCTATTGCATTTGAAACGTAAGTGCGGTCGTCGAAGAAGGCATGAACGGGAGGGGGGTGAGGGGGGTGAAAAGTCACGGACTGCGGGGGGGGGGGAACACAAGGAAAAAAATAGCGTTGGAGTAAAGGGGCCGATAGCCTCGGAAGTCTATAAATGACGACATGCCCGTGAAGAGGCGGGACTAACAATCGGAAAACCAATCAGAAGACAGCATTCACGATCTAACCCAATCAAAAAGATGGGCGGAAAGAGGGTGGAGCTTAAATGAAGTTCCCCGCTATTGTGTATACTGCATGCCTCGCAGAGCGATGGCAGCGCATTCGCGCTGAAACGCTAGGCGAGACCTAAAAAGGAGCTAGTGTACATCCTTGTCTGACCCTACTAGAACATTTAAAGTGATCAGTGATATGCCCCTCCTGAGTGTATCTGACTGCGGCTGAGGTGTTGGAGTGCAGGGTCATTAAAACATTTATGATCGCTGGATCAACCCCAAGGCCACCAAGCAGAGCCCACAATTTACTGCGGTTCACCCGGTCAAATGCCAAGGTGAGCTCCATAAATCCCAGGAAGGGAGCACCCGGTTTGGCAATCGTGTATTTCGAAATAAAGAGATAGAGATTTAGACACCGATCTATAGTTGACCTTCCTATGCGGAACCCATATTGCACCTCCGAAATAATTTGGTGAGTTTCCGCCCACTCAGAAAGCCTATTTAATAAAACCTGTCCAAGACACATATTTTGAGACCTTTTAAACTCATCACGTTTGCATACTCCCATGTACATGCTAACATGGGAAACACATTTACTTTTATGGACTGCCATAATTTCCTTTATTGGTTTTAGTCCGTTTAGATGCAAATCTAAAAACCGAAAAAGTAGATTTGTCAAACAGCTGTCTCCTAATTTTCTTCAGGTGCAACCAATTTCCGACAGAATAAAGCTGTAATCTCAGATACACGTAGCTTATTTTTGTGCCATTTATAAAATGTGTACAAGATCTAAGCTTAGCACTCTCACAAACCATAGAAAACATATTGCTGATGTTAACCAATATATCTAATATAATCTATAGATGTAAAATTGCCAAGTAACTTCTGAAACCCAGTTCCCTTTCGAGACAACAAAACAACACTAACTGCATATAGTAAAACTGGCGATGGTTATGAACCGATCTGGGGCATGTCCATGGCCTTATCCAACAGACAGTGGTGTATATTATTTATATGGTAACTAAAAAGAAAAGGGGCTAACACACAGCCCTGTCTCACACTTCTACTGATATTAAGTGCAGCAGTGCATTTCATATTTCTAGCATATCGTAGGCTTGCTGAGGGACCATAAAATAACTTTCTCAGAAACTGCACAATAGCAGGATCCAACCCCCTCTGAGCCATAAAACTCCACAGCTTCAAGCGGTTAACACAATTGATGGCGCTTAAGAGGTCCATGAAAGCAATATAAATTATTCACTTCTTTGAAGCTGTATATTTGCTTTTTAAGATATTTAAATTGAGATACTGTTCAGTGAATCCAATCACTTTATGGAATCCATATAGTAGTCTGTCAAAATCATATTTTCTTCTACATGGTTTCCCAGGTGTACAAGCAGGATTCTCCCAGTTACCTCCACCAGAGAATCAAGAAGGGTAATAGGTCTATAATACTTGGGATCTGATTTGTCTCCTTTTGTAAAAATAGGGACGATTCATGAAAGTAACAAAGATGGTAGTTTTCCACATATAGTGGGAGGCCTTAATACTTCTTTAACAAGGGTCCTCATAAATTTAAGTTCTTCATGAAAATATCAATGGTACGTCATCGGCCATTGTGCTTTCCCTTTTTGTTTATTGGAGATGGCCGAGAAAACCTCATTAAGGGTAAAATCCAAAGTGGGAGCAACAAATGCTAAATCAACTTCTGCAGACTCTGACATGACATAATTAATGAATGGGTAGAGAATGTGTATAGATCAGACTAAAATGTGCAACCAGGACTAGGGTGTAATTATGGTTCCTATAGATGAAAAAGAGGTCTCTTTAAAATAGGGAGAATTCAATATTTTCCAAAATGCAATTTTGTCTTTATGATCACTGACTTCAATAAAGACCTCCCAGCCTTCCTCAATAATCATTGTTTTCCTTATCAAGAGAGTATTCTTGTAATGGGACCGGCAGATTAACACCTCAGCTCGATCTCTCAGGATTATTTTCAGAGCTTTTTAAAGATTTTTATGCACCATAGAACAGGCTGTATCAAACCAGCCTTGAGGGTTGAAATATCTTTTAATCATAGGTCTCCTTAGAGAAGTTTAACTTTTGGCCAAAATTAGCCCAAATGAATGATTAATTTCATCATCCGAAGATGACTCACATGCTGTAAATTGTGCTATGTTATCTCTCAATAATTCTGAAATGAAGGGCTTAGAATTGACAATACTCCATTTAATTGGAACGCTATGCCTCATTCCTAACCCCTAATCAATCAAGTGTCACATTTCTATTAATATGATGAATGGACAATATAAAATCAATAGTTTGAATAATTTGATCACTGAAACAATTAGAGAAGATTAAAAAAGTATCCACTAGTGACTTCATATTGTCCATAAGAAGGATAAAATCAATAGCACAACATAAACCTCTCCCTGTAAATTTTGTAGATAGAAGATTGGATGAGACAGAACACACATCGATAGCAAAGACAACATTTTGTTTTAATTAAAAACTATTAATTGCCTCACCGTAAGAATCAATGGTAAAGTGTGTGTGATCGGCATCTTTTATCGTAAGTACCCCACAGGTCTTGTGGGGGGAAGAGAACATAGATGGGCATTGAAATCGCCCACTCAAAGTATATCAGTGTCCCTTTCTGTTAATTGAAAACAGACTTCTAAATCACCCTCTAATACTGAAATAATTGCACTCTTCTGGTATTCACGCAAATTATTGCAAAAGTTAATAATTAAAATCTCATGGTTATTGTCTAATTCAAGAAGTAGGAATTGGTAGTAAAGAGACTCAAGGTAAGCCTTAACTACTTTCTCAGAGAAGCTAGTTGAGGTTAAAAAAACGAAACCTCCCTTGGCCCTTCCCTGACTAGGAGGTCTAGCTGTAGCTGGGGAATAGTACGTTGTGTAGCCGTCTACATGAAAAGCGTATGATGCCCATGTTTCTGGTAAACCAGTTGCAACTCCTCCGCTAAGGCGGAGGAGCGTCACCCCACTGCTATTTCAGCAGTGCAAAAAAAAAAAATGTTAATAACTGGATGTTCTAATCATTATTTTTTCTATGCGGGTCTCTGAGCCAGGTCGGGGGCATGGCTGGGCTCTGTGAGGCCAGAGCAGAGTGAGGAGTGGTTTGCACTCCTCTAAGTGTGCATGGCGGTTTGGCCGGCCCTCTTGGGCTGGCCAAACCGTCATGGTCATGCGCACTTAGCATGTTCTCCACGAGGCTGTATTGCACAGCACCGCGGAGAACATGCCCAGGCTCCCAGGCACTGCCTGAGCGGCCAAATGGGCCGCTCAGACCAATCACAATGCTGCTCATGCAGCGCTGTGATTGGCTGGGAGCGTACGGGAGCCTTGGTGCTCCCGGTTCTTCCAGCAATGAAGAAGACAGACGAGAGGCCTGCGGCGGCGCAGCAGCGAAGGGGAGGGTACGTTATTATTTTATCTTACCCTGCCCCACCACCCCCATTCCAAGGCAGCCGCCACTTTGGTAAACATAAGATGAATAGCTTTGGACAAATCTCAGCCAATATGGGTTATCTAACTATGAACTAATCCTCTCCATATTCCAGGACATTATCTTGAGTGAATTCCCAGAGTTGGGAACTAAAGGGTAATTGCTAGAGGAGATGTAGTATATTCTGCTGGGGTTTCATAATTGGAAATAGTGGCTGAATGGGAACAGACACCAAAGAAAAGAATGACCTAACAGGTTGCTCCATATGAAGGAAGTGGCCCTTAGGGGCCACTCGGGTTTCTCACAACCACCTGCTATGCCTTCCCAAGAATGAAGAGTCGGTCAGACAGTAGAGAATACATTTATTAACAATACTCTGCAGAGGAGTCCAATCTGACCTGCACCCTAAGATGTCTGCCGAGGGACTGACCCCCAACAGTCTGAAGTGAGTAATCATTCCTACCAAGGAGCCTCCAACCACGCCCACAGTGGAAAGTTACCGGCCTGGGCTGAACATGAACAATGGATGCACAAGAGGATGGGCTACCACTTGCCAAATGGGTACATGCTATCTGCACTTCGAGGTCATCGCGCTGAATCTCAGCGTCTCCCAACGTGGGAGCAGAACTACACACTCAGATAGGTATGCGAAGGCAGAATGACCTATTCCTTAGTAAGTCGGAAAACAGCCTTGAACAGGAGAGAAATAATAACGAAATACAGTGTTCTGCTGAGGCAAGCAATACGAATGATGAGGCCTAGTTCAGACACAGCCTAAGCAGCTTAATAAGGATTACGAAATACAAAATGGAGTCACACTTGCTAACTAAAGCTTGCACGTTGCAGGGATAACTCAGTGGGTTGCACAACGTGAATACAAATGGCATTTATTTAGCCACACACCGCTAACCTAATATAACATGAAACGAGTGCATTGCGGGAATGGGATTTTCAAACCTAACAGACCCTCCTTTTAGTATGGGTGGCTAAATGCTTTTTTGGGTTATCCGGTAGGGTCTTTACAATTCTAGGTGGGGAGAAAGGAATTGCATAGTCACTCAAGTTACAAAGGAGAACAAAGCAACACAGGAACATCAAAATCACTTCATATTTGAAGATGCCCTCATCAATGAGCATGATGTCCTGGATGTCCTGCATCATCATAGTGGAGACCTTGTTATCTCGTCTTGACAATTTAGGGGTAGGGGCGAGTTTACTCACACAATAGGTGCAACAGGCTGGAAGACAGTTAATACATAGGCAACATGTAAAGATGACACCTGCGATGGCTATTAGGACAAGTAATATCTTCCAACCCCATGATGTCAGTAGACACCAGAAACACCCTGTCAAGGACCATGACCCATTATCTTGGTGAATGTCAGATGCAAGCTTGTGGAGCTTCTATATAGTAGAATATACAGTGGGGGCGTGGTCAGGGATGTAGACACAGCAACTGCTACCGATGACGCGACAAGCTCCACCCCTATCTGTGAGAATGAAGTCTAAAACCATCCGGTTTTGAAGAGAAACGAGTCTTGTAGCCTGAAGCTCTACCGTAATGTTGGTCAATATTCCTGCCGTCATATTGATAACCCTCTCTACCACCCGGGTGAGTCGTCTAATATTGAGGCTATTGGCCATAGGGCCCCAGAAGGGTAGAATGCCTTTCATTGTGTCAGTAAACTGTTGCAAGGTCGTGTCAGTCTGGTCTAGGTCATCTGTACTAATCATCCTCTTGAACTGGGAGGCTAGGACACCTCTAAGATGAGTTTTGTGGTAATTGGGAGGGGCTATATAAACTGGCAGAAGGAGGTAGGAAAGGTAGCACCGCCCGGACCATCCCTCAGGGAGCCACACGTAACCACGAGCACCACAAACAAAATAAACATTAGGCGGCGGGATCAAGGGCGGACTTTTGGGCATCCTCAATATAGAAGTGGTGTTGCATCTACTGACTCCCACCTTTATGTCTCCTGCCCCTTGAACGCAAAAGTGAGCCAGCACATCTACCACTGCGAGGGGTATGGGCTTATCTTCTGTGACATTGCGGGCTTGGAAGTATTGATAATATTCCGATACATTGAACTGCGAGAACCCATCCCTGTCCATCTCTGTTCTGTTTGCATTTCTACCTCGATCTGCTGCTCTGAGGCAAGAATTCAAGAATACTCGATCAAACCGCCCATTCCCGGGGGAAGCACCAGGTTGGGAGTACACATTCATTGTCAAGGAACGGGAACGGGTGTCTCTTTGTTCCAAGGAGTCAACCTGAGAGAACGAGCGGATCATATTAAGTAAGGTAAACCACTCCTCACAACTATTAACATAGGATAAGGGCATAGGCAATAAGTTCTCACTGCGATGTGTAACAGAAGGCAGCAAACCACACACCCAACATTTTGTCGTATTATAGGCAGCATGCGTTTGATGCAACGTCTGAATAAAAACATTGTCCTTATAGGACTTCCGGTGCTCTTCTTTATGAGGCGCTAAAGTACCAAAAATACGTTCAGGAGGGGCTGGCGTAGTACTTATCCAAGCGTGCACAGGGTATTTCTCTTCCAGGAAGAACAGCACCCCAAATACAACTATCAAGGAAAGCAAAATTATTGCGACAAACACTATTTTACTCTTTTAGTGGACCAAGAAGACCAAACAGGCCCATCTGAAGTGGGACGCGGAGCCGCAAAGGGCTGCTCCTCATCATGGGTCGGACGACAAAAAGGATACATTTTCAAAACTTCAAAAGCAACTTATATGCGTCACAGGAAAAAAAATTCACAGACTGGAGCCACAAAAATACAACTGACAAGAGGGGTACAATTCACCCAGTGTCCTTCAGAGCCTCACTGGCAGGCTCCTATTGTACATCAACGATGGTGCTATGAAGCACTCCCACAGGGGAGCTGCGCGATCGCAGCCCTTGCTGGAAAACAAATCCTCTTCTTTCAGGATAGGGCACCCTCCCTCCTGGGCAAATACCCTCAACGATCCTGTCCAGTGTCTAGGGCAGTGCACCAGTGTTGTTCACTCTAATCTACAGCAGGCACCATGGACATAGCACCTCCGCCCTAAGCTCAAGTCCTTCCCTAACTGCTAGACTGTCCTACTGGCGCACTGTCCTTCCGTCGGGGCCGCAGGTTGTACCTGGCAACCCCAGGCACTTCTTCGTCAGCGAAAAGGGGAAGAAATTCAGGCTCAGCAGGGCATTGAGACTCAGGTGTCTGTGCACTAGAAGTGGGAGCATCCGGGGCGGCCCTTGTCTCTGGGGGACCGCCTCAAGTAAGGCCTCGTCGCTTTCTTCGTCTGTCTGCGCCCACCTCAATCGGGCGTCAGAGAAAGGAACGAAGCGGGGCACTCGCTCCCCTTCCTGGTTACCGATGCCTTCGAGGGCCCACTGATCATACGGAAGTGGTAGAGGTACCCTCTTCACTTGCGATGCATGCACCCAGTTTTTCCGGCCTTCTAGCTTCACGGCAGTGCGGGTAGCAAGCAACACAAGGAGGGGCCCCTTCCACCTCGGCTCCAGGCAGTTCTTCCGTTGAAAATTCTTGACCATAACAAAACTCCCAGGTTGTAGCTGATGCCCGGGCCCTTCTGGTACTGGTTGCAGCATGGCGTGAATCTGTTGGTGGACAGAACGGAGATCTTTAGACAATTCATACAGATAATCTATCAACAGGGGGTACTCTATCTCGGAGAAGCGCTTGTGTCTTGGGACGCCCCAGATGTTGGCAGGGCACCCAAAGACCACCTCGTACGGGGACAACCCTGTTCTAGAATGCCTTGTCACTCTGGTGGATAACAAAACGAAAGGTAATGCATCTGGCCATCGCAATCCTGTGCTTTCTTGGATCTTTGCTAACTTCAGTTTGAGGGTACCATTGTACTTCTCAACCAGGCCTGCTGACTGGGGGTGGTTCGCTGCATGAAACTTCTGCTTAATATGCAAGCCCTTGCACACCAATTCAATGACTTTTGAGTTGAAGTGACTTCCGTTGTCACTCCAGATTACACGTGGCAATTCATAGCGCGGGAAGAACTGTTTTAAGAGCGCCTTCACTGTCGCCAAGGCCGTATTCTCCTTAGTGGGGTAAGCCTCAATCCATTTACTGAATGCACAAATTACTACTAGCACATACTTCAGGTTATTAACTCGTTCCATTTCGATGAAATCCATCTGGAGAACCTCGAAAGGGAAGGAAGACGGTGCAAAGTTACCTGCGGGTGTAGGAGTACCTTTCCCAGGGTTATGTTTCAGACAAATGGTGCAGTGTTTCACTAGGTGTGTGGCTACCTTAGGGATATTATCATTTTGCCATACTGGGTCTAGTAGCATACATATTCCTTTGGCACTAATGTGTGCTGGGCCGTGGGCCATAGTGACAACAGGGAGCACATAGGCATTCGGCAGCAACCATCTCTGCTGCCCAGACAAGTCAGTCCAACACCCATCCTCATCCAAACGCCCTGTCCTTTCCTCCCATACTGCCAACTCATCTACTGGCGCTCCGCCCTGTATTTCCCTGACATTTTCCAATGTGTCCTCGAACTATCCATTGTCTGGAACCCACCTAGCGGGTCCTGCCACGAACATCTTTTTCATCTTTGATCTAGCTGTCTCCTTAGCTGTCTGATCTGCAAAAGCATTTCCCCTTCCAACATCGTC